>CM031917.1:24697074-24897730 GCA_018703695.1 Prunus fruticosa | reverse complement strand
AGTTTCTATTTTGGTTTTTTAGGTGTATTTGTTTCTTACTTTTTGTTAGTTTCTTGTTTTGCTATCTCTTTTGTAAGGGCTGTACTGCAGGGTTCCTTTTTTGTTTTAATGACAGTTTGACCTAGATTTTTGGCTTCTGGAAGATTCTTGTCATTGAGGAACCATTATGAACTTCGCGAGGGACAACATTCCATTTAGTTTCAGGAAGTGTATTGTAGTTATAAGGAAAAATGCATGTACTCGAGGAACTATATATTTTAGCCATCATTCAATGAAATTGAGTTCAATTTACTTGAATCCCTTCTCTTTTATGTATCGCAAGCGTGTGCAATGGAAAAATACTTTTACTTATATTATACATTGAAGAGAGAACATTAAGATGGACCATTGGAGTTTTTGTATTGTCTGTATAGCCCCTTATTGCTTTAGTATTGCCACTCAAATTGCTACAATTGTCTTTGTATTGCCATTGTATTGTGGCAAATAAGGCAAGTGGATCTTTATCGTAACTTGAAGGTTGCAATGAATTGCAAATAAGGCAAGCGGATCTCTATCTTCGTTAAGGTGAGGAATTTATGAAGTTCTCTTGCAAGTCTAAATAGAGAGAGAGGTCATGATTGGTTACCGTCAGCTGATGTTGAGAGATGTCATCATGATTGGTTACCGTTTACACCCCTATACCATTAAAATTAAGAGTGGGAATGTTGAGTTTTTGTATTGTCATCGTATTGCTGCCCTACTGCTCTTGTATTGCCATGGTATTGACATTGTAGTGTTGTGGTATTGCTTAATTTTTGCTATGTATTAATTGGTTTGAGTCCTTTTTTGCACAATACATAGACAATACAAGCCATATATAGGGGCAATAACTATGCAATATAAGCCATATATAGGGGCAATACAACCACATATACGAGGCCTTGATGGAATCACATCCTTACACCCTTATACATTCAAAATTAAAGAGTTTATATTAATTTTTCCTCAAAAAATGGCAAGCTATAAATTGGCAATAAACATACAATACAATGGCAATAAATGGCTATACATAAACAATGAACAAGCAATATACAAACAATATACAAGCAATATACATACAATATACACGCAATATACACTGAATGACAAGCAATAAAAGGCTATACAATGGCAATACACAAACTCCACACTCCCCCTATAAATTTATTCCAACACAGACTTACATACTCCCCCTATAAATTTATTCCAACACAAATTAAAAAACAGGGATATACAGAAGAAATACAATAGCAATACAAAAGCAATAAAGGGCTATATAATGGCAATACACAAACTCCATACTCCCCTATAAATTTATTCAAAGAGAACTTGAAAAAATAGATATATGAGGGCAATACAGTAGCTATACACAAATAATAAAGGGCTATATATATGCAATCCATATACGCATGGCATTTGCCAATTCAATCACTAATTGGTTACATTTGTTATTTTTTTTTTCTTCTTTGTAAGGGGTAACAATGAAACTATGGAAACTAAAGATTGAAAAATTTCCTTTTAACTTGACTTTCATAAATTGATGAACTAACAATATTATCTCATTACATCTTAAGATATACAGAAGAAAGTGGCAAAAAACGAAAAATTTACATATCTTGGTTTTAACACAGTTCATATCTATCAACAAAATTCCAGGACATCTCCTCTTACACCCGAATTTAAGCTCAAAGCAATTTCCTCCCCAAAAAACGCTGCAACTTGAAACAAGACATTCTTCCCATCTGTATAAAACGGATCAAAAATGCATATTAGAAGCAAATCATGCAATCACAAGGGAAACAAAAACATAACATTCAATCACAACTGAAACCAATTTCAAAACAGAAACCAATACCGTCGTTGAAACTGAAGTTAGCTTCATCGCAATCAACACCATCTGTAAACCTGGTTGAACTTCACATCTATCTCCCTACAACAGTAAATTGCTAAGCATAATCCAAGTCCAATAAAAAAAACCAACAACAATGTTTGGGAAAAAAAATTCTAACATCTTAGGCATTGATCACTAACATTTACGAAGTAGCGAACCATAAACAAGGAAGATGAGTATCCAGGGTCAAGATAATAAAAATTTAGAACTCTAAACAAATATTATGCACAAGAAAGATTGGATAGACCCAATTCCTATATTCTGAGACTAGAAAGAAAAGCTACACGCTGATTCTCATTAGATTGCATCCTAATAAGTAATAACCAACCCACAACCTGGATAAGTTGAAGCATACAAAGAAGGCTCATTTGAATTTAATTCTTTTCCCGCTTTCATGTAAAAGGCAGTTTCTACACACCCCACATCCTGAATTTTTGAAATTATGTGAAAATACAAAGAAGCCAAATTGATGAAGGTTCTCAATGACAACAATCTTCCATAAGGCAAAAATTTAGGTCGAACTGTCATAAAAAAAAGAAAAATTGTCAAATATCTCAAGAGAAATAAATATTACAAAAAATGGACAAGATATTGGAGCAAAGAACCATCCAATATGAAAATATGGCAGAGAAAGATTATCCCAAAAATTTGAAGTGATAGAAGTCCATGGAGATGCCGAAAGCGAACCATCTACCACAGATAATCTATCTCCTCACCCTTTACATTCTTAAATATCCTTCTACTCTTCCTAGAACCCTACCATTCTTTCTTCCACCCAAAAAATATGGCTCTTGCAACTATAGCCACACACTCAGCCTAATGACCCACCACATAGCCTACCTCAGCCTTAACCACAGGAGAGGGGTATGAGCAAGCCACAAAAAAAAAACAAAAAAATTCCCAAAAATTCCAGATTTTCAATTATTTTAAAATACAAAAATAAACACAAGACTAATGTTTAAGGCTGATAGAATCTTTAAATTGAATTGAATTATCTGATATTCTAGTGCTACAACATTCACAGTGCTGATCTGATGCCACAAAAATAAGAACATGCTCTGACTTTGTAGTCATCTACACGATATATGCTTATTTATGGGTTTATGCAGTGTCAGGGTAACTGTGGGAGAGACTAAGTTGGAGGCTTCTAAAAAGGTTACAGATTTTCAAGTATGCTTGCATACCAAAAGAAAACCAACACAATCAAACTAAATCAAGGAAGCCAACTCAAAATTTCCAAAAACCAAACAAACACATATATATAACAAAATCATAGCACTTTTAAAATTTGGAACCCACAACAAACAATACTCACAAATATATATAACAAAATCAATCACAACAAGACTTATTTGCATCTATATCAGGTTTTGATAAGGCAAATGCAACAATTTCGAATTCAAAATTCATACGCTTCATATAAAGAATTTCAGCAGAAAACATATCCGGAAAGCATATTAAGAATCACTATATCAATACTCAACGAGTAAACCCACATGATACGAACTGAAAAATACAAAAGACTAGCATACCTCAACCATTAGAGAAAACCAGAGTTTCACATCTCAAAACACTAGCATACCTCAACCATTAGCAACACTAAACAAAACCCACCAAAAACTCCAATACCTCGTGAGTCTAGAAAGAGAAAATTCACCCCCTTTCGCAAAGCCCAAAACACTATTAACGAAAATCATATTTTGTCAAACACTCAAAATCCTATATTAGCACCACTCAAATTCCCATAAAGAAACACCACAATTAAGCAATTAAAGCATAACACTCCATACGCATGTATACATATATATATATATATATATATATATATATAGAGAGAGAGAGAGAGAGAGAGAGAGAGGACGTAGCGAAAAATGGAGCCCATGAATGCCCCGCCAGCGGAGTCTCCAGCAAACTTGAGAAGGCAGACATCAGGGCCATTGGAGGAGGCGTGGGACTAACGAGTTTGAAGAATTAGGGTTAGGATTAAGGTTTGGATTGGTATCGAGCTCAGTGTTGGTGTCCGTGTGAGGCTTTGGAGAATCCACCGACGCCGTCCGCCGTGGCCGCTACTCTCTCTGTTTTCTATGAAGTCATGCCTGGGCCAGATTTGGAGAATGCGAGAGAGGAGAGGAGTAGAGGGAAATTGGGTTTCAGAAAATGAATTTTTGAGGGGATAAAGGGTTCAATACACGTCTATTTCTATGAAGGGCAATTGGGTACTTTCATGTTACAAAGTGAGTATTTCTGATTATGGTTTTTTAGGGAAATAGCGGTATATACCCCCAATTTTATAATCTTAACTTAGGGAAATTGACATAGATAGTCACTAAAGATAAACCTTAATCAAAAATAATCACTTTATAAAACTTAACCACATATACTCACTTTCTAACCTGAAAGTACCAAGTTACCCTCCATATAAATACTTAATATTTACCTTTTATCTCCTCTAAAAATTCATTTCTGATCTAAACCCAACTCTCTAGCTCTTCTCTCCTCTGTCGCACGGAGAGCATCTGAGACCAGCACCTTAATTCAAGAGGGAGACCACGCCCACCTCTCAAAAGCCTACACAAAGGAGAAACAAAAGGAATAGAAAAGGGCGCATCAACAACAGCAACCCGCGAGACCCCATTGCCACCAGGTGCTCCTTTTGATCCTTTGTCACTTTGTTTTTGTAATTTTGAGTTCTAAGATATTTTTCCCCTTCTTCAATACTCAGGAATCATTTTGCAAAATAACACAAAAAATAAAAATCAAATCTTGATTCTCTAGATAGAAATAGGTTAGTTATGTAAGTTTTTGCTTCAATTTTGAATTTTAGGGGTTTGGCTTCTAATCCTGTTTGTTTGAAAGGAAAGGAGATAAGTTTCTGGAAAAAAATTCACGAACAAATAATTTGCAATATGAGAGTAAAAGGACAGTTTTTTATGTAGTTCATTTTGTTTTGAATTTTGAATTTTGAAATAGGTTTCATATCTCATGTTATACACCATACAAGTTCACTAGTTCTCTATCAGTTTCATTGCTTTTGGCTTTTTGAACACTCCTGAGAAGTGCACTAGTAAGGGTGATGAAGAATTTTATAGGTTGCTTCAAGACTAGTGCGTGGCTTTGTTTTGTAATTGCCAATATATATATATATATATGCCAATAAATTTGATGGTATGCAACCCTTGTTTGTAATTTTGAGTTTTAAGCTATTTGTCCCATTCTTCAATACCCATAAAGCATTGTGCCCAAAATAACACGAAACATAAAAATCATATCTTAATTTTGTCTAGCCTATAAATAGGTTAGTTAGGTCAGTTTTCCCCTCAATTTAGATGCTTAAGTGTGAAATTTTAAGTCTTTGAATTGGATTTGATTGACATTCTGGGTTAGGTTAGTTTTGCTAAGAACTTTAGTTTTCTGTTTTGATTTCCAATTTGGAAATGTAAGAAATGAGTATACCTTATGATGAGGATGCAAATAGATTGATTTATTGATGTTATTTGCAGAAATGGATACTGTTGGAATATTGGTATTCTACAACGGAAGCCGGGTTCACAATGATAACATTGAAAGTTATGAAGGTGGCGAGGCTAAAGGCATAATAGTATCACGAAACATAACCTTTTCTGAGCTTGTTGACCGCATTTATAAGATCACGAATGCAGATCGCAATAAATACATTGTCACACTGAAGTTTTCTGTTCCTCTATCATCATCTACCTATAAGCACCTAAAGGTTGAAGATAATGATGACGTTCAATATTTTCTGAAGTACAACACGGATGTTATGAGCTCTAAAGTAACCCCTTTATTAGAAACCCTCAAAATTATAGAAGGACATGGTATTCAAGGCTGCAATGGCATTGTAAGCATTGGGAGTAGCAATGCTCCCCCCGCAGTTGTTGTGAGAGATAGGAATGAGGTAATTGGGGATAGCGGGACTGAAAATGGTGTAACTGGTTTTAATTGGAAAGATTGGGTTGAAGATGTTAATTTTGAATGTGCTGAAAACATAGTCGCAGATTTTTGTGTACCTAGCAATGAAGAGGAAGCGTACTCTACGCCAACCGTGCATCCACATCGAGAAAGCAATTTCCAAGCCTCCACGGTGCAAGTTACACAAGTGCAATCTAAAACTCCGCAACGATCAAGTTGGACTGAAATGCATACAAGTCGGGTTCATTTGGTACATGGTAAGAGTGTGGAAGATATTGATTATGGTGGAGGTCTTTCTTGCATAAATTGGGAAGCAAATTTTAAGGTTGGACGAGTTTTTCCAATGAGCTTGCCCTTATAAAAACCTTATGTTTAGCAGGAGTTAGAGGCCACTTTCAATTTAGAACAGTCGGTCACTGGGAAACGTAGATTGTGTGTTCGTTGTTGGCAACTTCCTTGCCCTTGGCAACTTCGGGCATATAAAGTTGGATTACATGAGTTTAGGGTTGTTAAATACGATCCATTTCATGAATGTGATCTAAGGTATCTTAGTAGTCACCATCGTCACGCTAGTCCTGGATTGTTGTCCGACTCTGTGAAACGAAGATTTTAGGATTCCCGCACCATTTATACTGGAGGTGATATCATCAAAGATGTGCGACAAAATTTTGGTGTGACCATAAGCTACTCTAAAGCTTGGAGAAGCCGAGAGTTAGCTTTAAAGATAATTAGAGGGTCTGCAGAAGAGTCATATGCTATTCTCCCTTCCTATTGTTATGAATTGGAGCGTACAAATCCTGGAACTTTGACATACATTGAGACTGATGCAGCCAACCACTTTTTATATTTTTTTATGTCAATTGGTGCATGCATAAGAGGATTTAAGTCCTCAATGCGTCCTGTGATTGCTGTTGATGCTACCCATTTGAAGTGCAAGTACAAAGGTGTTTTGTTTGTTGCCACTGCATTTGACGGAAATCGTAATATATATCCTCTTGCCTTTGGGATTGGAGATTTGGAGACGGGTGCAGCTTGGGAGTGGTTTTTCACAAAACTACATTGTGCAATTGGTGATTGCTCGAATCTCGTTGTCATATCTGAATCGAAATCTTAGCATAGAAAATGGGTTGAAAAGAGTTTTTCCCTGAGGCAACACATGGTATTTGCTTTTATCACTTGAAAGGCAATATGAAAGCCTCATTTAAGTTGAAGAAGCGGGATCCGATATTGGGGTTTTTTGTTTGGGCAGCCAAGTCTTACCGTCTAGCAGAGTTCAATCGGTATTTCTCCATGATAAACAATGAGCGAGTGCAAACTTATCTAGTACGTGCAGGGCTCCATAAGTGGTCTCGAGCCCATTGTGACGGACGACGATATAATGTCATGACAACTAATATTGCGGAGTCCATTAATTCAGTTCTTCGTTTTTCAAGGATGCTTCCGGTGGTACATTTGATCGAAGAAATTAGGAATATGCTTCAGAATTGGTTTTATCAACGTCGAGATTTATCAATGAAATGTAAATCTATATTGTGCCCTGATTTAGGGGAAAAGAAGTTGAGGAAGAGATTAGACGCTGCTTCAAGGATGAATGTGGTTAAAATCAATGATGTGGAGTATAATGTGCTTGATGGTGATATGAACGGTCTCGTGACTTGCAAAACCATAGTTGTACGTGTAGAAAGTTTGACTTAGAGCAACTCCCGTGCAAGCATGCTATTGCGGTATGTCGACACTTGAAATTGAACCCATACTCATTTGCCTCTTCGTATTACACTCGAGCTACATGGGTAGCTGCATATGCTGAATCCATTTATCCTGTACCACCTCAAGGGACATGGGTTATTCCCAAAATGTCCAAAATGTAAATCTCCTCCCTCCTATTTCAAAGGTTATGCCGGGTCGTCGTAAGACACAAAGAATATCTTCTAAAGGAGAGGACTCACGAGAAAGAAAATGCTCAAGGTGCGGTGTGAAGGGCCACTATCGAAGTACATGCAAAGAAGCTATCCCCGTCACTAACAAGAAGATCATTTAGATGTTACAATTGTTTAGTTTGTATGTCTCATTCCATTAAGTAGGGATCTTTGCTACCTAACTTTATGTACAATTTGTGATCCTAACATGTCGCTGTTTTTGTTTTTGGAAATAGGTATCCTTATAGGTACCCAATTGTATAGATCATGATGCAGCTCTTTGTAACATTTATTGAATAATGTGCATGTATGATGTTATGTGCATGATTGGTGTAGAAACGTAAAGTAGGTGGCTAGAAACTTAAATTGAATTGTGGTGCTATACAAGGGCAGTGGAATAAAGAGGCAATACTAAGAATTCATAGTCTTAACTACAATTTGTTTGTCAAGACAGACATGAAGAAAAAAGAAGAAGTGCTAAGACTGCAATAGAGCAGCGATAGGAACACAATAAAAGGGCAATAAGAAGGCAATACGTAAACCTGGAAGTCCAACTTCAGCTTTATAATTGTCAAGACAGAGGTGAAAAAAGAGTTAAAACAACAATAGAGGTACAATAGGAAAGCAATATAAGGGCAATAAGAAGGCAATACTTAAACTTGATTGAAATATGATGTGCAATCCTGGGAGCAGAATGTGCTGTGCCGAACAGTCAAGTTGACAGAATATACTGTACTTCCTCAGAGCGAACCAGATGTTGAGCCTTATATCTTTGGAAAGATACGGATGTTAGCTTTCTGTAGAATTTTACGGTTCGTGATTCGGACGTGTGTGGAGAGAGTTGTGGCCGTTTTAGTACAGACAGTTCGGGCATAATGTGTTCTGCGGGTTTTGCAAAATAGTTTTTTGAAGTTCAATCCTTGGAGTTTAATTTGTGTCAATCACATTTGGGAAGTGTCTACAAGGATGTGGAGTTATTTTCTAAGGTCTGATCTTATTTTCTGAAAACACGTTACACTTTTTTCCAGGGTATTTATATGTTTGTGGTTTATTACACCTGTTACTCTTCTTTGAGCCAGCAATTTGTATATTGTATTTCAAGGGACATATGTAATGCCATAGTCTACTGAAGTTGTATTAATTTATGCCGAGCCGTCCTTAGCTTGGGTTATCATTATCAGGATAGAATTTTGTATTTATAATTTAAAATGGTGTTAGAGAAGCAATACGTGGGCAATACATGGCAATACATTGGCAATACATGGCAATACATTGGCAATACATGGCAATATATGGGTAATACACGGGCCAATATCTTGGCAATATATTAGCAATACACGGGCAATATATTGGCAATACACGGGCAATATATTGGCAATATCTTGGCAATACATGGGCAATACATTGGCCTATATACATGGGCAATAATACATTGGGCAATACATGGTTTGAAAACTGATAGAATCTTCCAATTGAATTGAATTATCTGATATTCTAGTGCTAAAACATTCACAGGTTGATCTAATGCCACAAAAATAAGAAAAGGCTCTAACTTTGTAGTCATCTACAAGATATATGCTTATTTATGGGTTTATGCTGGTAGAGACTAAGTTGGAGGCTTCTAAAAAGGTTACAGATTTTCAAGTATGCTTGCATACCAAAACAAAACCAACACAATCAAACTACATCAAGACAGCCAACTCAAAATTTCCAAAAACCAAACAAACACATCTATATAACAAAATCATAGCACATTTGGAACCCACAACAAACAATACTCACAAACATATATAACAAAATCAATCACAACAAGACCTATTTGCATCCATATTAGGTTTTGATAAGGCAAATGCAACAATTTCGAATTCAAAATTCATACACTTCATATAAAGAATTTCAGTACAAAACATATCCGAAAGCATATTAAGAATCACTATATCAATATTCAACAGAAACCCACATGATACAAACTGAAAAATACAAAAGACTAGCATACCTCAACCATTAGAGAAAACCACAGTTTCACATCTCAAAACACTAGCATACCTCAACCATTAGCAACACTAAACAAAACCCACCAAAAACTCCAATACCTCGTTAGTCAGAAAGAGAAAATTCACTCCCTTTCGCAAAGCCCAAAACACTATAAACGAAAATCATATTTTGTCAAACACTCAAAATTCTATATCAGCACCACTCAAATTCCCATATAGAAACACCACAATTAAGCAATTAAAGCAAACACTCCATAAGCATGTATATGTATATATATATATATATATATAGAGAGAGAGAGAGAGAGAGAGAGAGAGAGAGAGAGAGAGAGAGAGAGAGAGAGAGAGAGTAGAGAAAATTGGAGCCCATGAATGCCCCACCAGCCGGAGTCTCGACAAACTTGAGAAGGCAGCAGGAGGGCCATTGGAGGAGGCGGGGACTAACGGGTTTGAAGAATTAGGGTTAGGGTTAAGGTTTGGATTGGTATCGAGCTCAGTGTTAGTGTCCTGGTCAGACTTCGAAGAATCCACCGACGTCGTCGCCATGGCCATTACTCTCTTTGTTTTCTATGAAGTCATGGCTGAGCAAGATTTGGGCGAGTGCGAGAGAGGAGAAGAGTTGGGAGAAATTGGGTTTCAGAAAATGAATTTTTGAGGCGATAAAGGGTCAATATAGATATATTTATATGGAGGGCAATTGGGTACTTTCATGTTACAAAGTGAGTATTTTTGATTGAAATTTATAATGTGATTATTATTGATTAAGGTTTATCTTTAGTGACTATGTATGTCAATTTCCCTAACTTAAAATACCACTCCCCCCCCCCCCCCCCCCAATTTTTTTACAACTAACATCTATAAATATAAAATTAGTGTACACTTATTGCTTTATTGCTCACCTAACACTTTTTCTGAAAATCACCTATCGTGAATCAGCTCTTTTGGCTCCATCTCTCACAGTCTCCACTCTCCTGGTCACTCAGCTCTCACTCTGTCGTCGCTCGTGACTGAGCTCTCATGCTCTCAGCCTCCGGTCGCTAGGTCTCACTCTCTCTCTTCTCTCTTCCTCCCAGCGGAATCCGTTAATTGAAGATCAATGCCATCGATTACATGAACCAGGTACGTTCATCAAAATTTTCTTACGGCTTAGGGTTTATGGGTTTGTATGAAAATCGTTTATGGGTTTGTTTGAAATTGGTTTAGGGTTTAGGTTTAGGGATTTCTCTTGAAATTGGTTTAGTGAGTTCTCTGAAATGGGTATAGGGTTTAGGGGTTTTTCAGAAATTGGTTTAGGGGTTTCACTGAAATTGGTTTAGGTCTGAAATGTTGTGATTCCAATGATTCATTGTTTGAAACAGTGAATGGGTTTGTTGTTTGTGGAATGATGCTTGCACTGGTGTTGTTTTGCTATTGGTATTGATGTTGTATTGCCTTTTTTTATGGTTGTAATGGTTTATTATGGTTTATTCATGTTCCACAACAACAAATGTAGTTCAATGACACACCTTTATGACTTGTTTTAAATGTACGTCTTTGAAAGTAATTTGGGCTATACATTGTACGGCAGTGAAACAAACACGTCATTGATAAGTTTAGGGCTTGCATATTGGATGTGGATAAGTTATCTTTGTTTTTCATATTCTGTTGTAATTATTTGGAATTTCAGTTTGGGGATGAATATTGAATGTGTAAACAAAGGGCAAAGAACCATATGCGGGGATGTATATTAGTTTTTGGTGCACAATGGGCTAGTTTAGAAGTTACAGGACCTGCAGATGTGTTGCTTGTGCTATCTTTTAAATGGATTTGAAGAGCCTATACTGAAATAGCTTCTCCTTCCCATTTCCCTTCTCATTTGGGAAGCATTTTCGTGTTAGGCCTTTGGTTTATCAGTCACATATTTGTTCAAACAATATTGGATATAACTAGTGTTTCGTATCTAATTGTAGAAACTTATTTGCAGGTTTCTAGTGAGCAGAAGTCACCATAACTTTATCTTTTGGAGAATATTGTAAAGAATAGCGGACGGGACTACATAAAATATTTTGTTGTCAGGACTCCTGAGGTTAGATTTCAGTTTTTTGTGATGCCTCTCATTTCTCAGCATGCTTTTTGTGGTTACGTAACACAGCTTCTTGATTAATTGACATGTAACAATGTCTGAATCAACCTGGAATACACAACATATTTAGTTTGAGGTTTAAATAATGGCAATTGGGATTAAATTATCTTTGATATCCACACTGTTCACTGCTTACGAATTACATTGTTTCTTTCAAATAAAATGATGTTTTTCTGCACAATGTGTCATTATTACCCCCTTGTGTCAAATCCGACAATAGGCTTCACTTCACTTCACTCCGTAGTTACTTTGTAGCCAAAAGTTTTTCCCATTTTTTGCACTTGTAGGTGTATGAAATGGGAAAACTTTTGTAGGAAGCCTTTTGAAGATAAAATATAAGAGAAAGACGTGGGAAAATATAAGAGCACGGCTTGTGGACAGAAAATATAACATAAGGAAATTGGAAAATATAAGAGAAGGAAATGGGAAAATATAAGAGCAAGACTTGTGGAGAGAAAAAGATAAGGGTTGAAGGTACAATGAATTTGTATTTTTTCTGTCATGGGCCATTGGTGAACAAACATGAAATGCATATAAAGTTTTATTGGGGCTGGATTGTAGGTTTATCACTCATATATCTTGAGCATATTGCCATGAGATGCATCTGTATTGTGTGTTTATTGCTTGTAATTGTGTATATTTAAAAGGCTTGAAATTATTTGTATAATGGTGGTGTGTAGGGAAATATGGTCTCGAAAGCAAAGTTGATGATTGCTGCGGATGAAAAAATCGAGGGAAAGGCGTTGACCCTTTCCCATACAAAAACAGCGTATCTGTACAATTAAGGACAAATTTAGTGGGCAACAGTTACAAAGGTTCAAGGACAGTTGTTTTGGCCATTTGTTAGTAATTGAGGACCTGAAGTGGACAACACAAATTATCCATGGCTTGTTGTTGAGAAAGGCAGACCAGGACAGTTTCTCAAGTCAACGGGATCAAATTCATCGTTGGCAACAAGGTCATACAGTTCACAGCGCAACAGTTTTGCGTCATCATAGGGCTGCAGTTGGAAAGCTTCCCTTCATTCTGACTTGCAACTAATGACAACTGCTCATTGAAGAAGAAGTATTTCTGCAACAATAAAACGGTCAGCCTTTCCGAACTCGAACAAGCCTTCATCGACTGCAGTGATGAGGAGGACGTCTTCAAGTTTGGGCTGTTATATTTCGCTGTTTTTGTGTTGTTGGGCAGTGAAAAGCATGTCAACATTGACATGCGCTACTTGAAATTGGCCGAAGATGTTGAAGACTTCCAGAAGTATCCGTGGGGTGCTGTGTCATATGCCAAGACAAATTCGTCATTGTTGAGGGCACTGTGCAGAGTACCAGCGCGAGTCAAAGTGCCCCAGGAAAGCCTTAAAAACCAAAAAATCAGCAAAGCGATGGAAGACAATGGCAAGTGGTAGACCAAGGGCGTACCACCTAACAAGATTTGGCTTTGCACTTGAGGTGAGGAAATATCCGTTTCTGTATAAGTTCCATTTACTTTGTTTACAGTGATTGATATTTTTTCTTGAAAACAGATATGGGCTTTTGAGGTGTTTCCAGCATCGCTGCATTGCATATCGTTGTGCGCGAAAGAATGCCCAAGTCCCTCGTATACTACAGTGGAGAATCAATAGTTTGCCTCGTTTTCACGAAGTAATGAGCCAAGTCTTTGAAAATGCAGAGGTTAGTTCTGTTTATAATACTAATGTTATGCTTCTGATTCAAATTATAGGTTTAATAATATGTTTCTTGTCTCTCTAAATTGCAGGTTGATGTGCAACCTCTCCGCCCATCTGTAATTGAGAAGCAGCAGCCGTATTGAAGTTGGGGTGACGATGTTGACGACACTGAAGAAGTTGTTGAGTTGTTTGGCGATGACGAAGAACTGAAAACCAGCACTTCTGCCTCTCGTGCAAGAAAAAGATGAGGACATTGCTGAAATTGCTAGCCGTCCATCGTCTTCTAAGGCAAGCATTTCATATTTTCCAATATATACGTCATAATACAATAGGAAAAAAACTGCTGTTGATGGGAAATATTTTCGAAATATTGTAACATTTGCGTTATAACTTAATGAGGGTAAAGTCGCGTCCACTGATTTAAGCACTTTGAAGCGTGAGTTTGAAAGGACAAAGGATGAATTGGCCAAAGTAGCCGCTTCGAATCGAGGACTTTGCAAGAGAGTGCATCAATTGGAAGAAATTGTACGGACGGAGTCCTTGAAACGTGAAAGAGAGTCTGCAAAATATAAAAAGTCAGTGGAGGATTTTGGCAAGACCCTAGCTTCCATGGAACAGTATTTCAAGGGGGAGATAGAGCAGCTGAAAAAAAAATAAATAGTGGGTTGAATAAGGGTGGGGAAGGACATGAGGTCCTCCGTAGTCCTCATATGAATGAAGGACCATTACATGACAATGGTAGTCCGCATATAGAACCGGCAGCAATGGAAACAAAAAGCCCCGTGATGGAGCCGAACCATCCGCAGCCTTGGTAGTCGAAGAGGCACAAATGGTCACTTCCGTTCCTCACTTAGAAGTGCATGAAGCAGCTGAGCATGCACTTCTGAGAAGCTGCCCACCCCGGAAGATGTGGCCGGGTGTGACGAAATTTGCAAAAGACTGATGTTGTTGTTAGAAGATTGGAAAATAAGTGATAGTATGGCATCGGGAGGTCCAATCAATCCTCCAAGTATACCCAAAGTGAGTATGGCTGGTGATGAAAAGTGTTGAAACAAAAGAAGAGAAAGGTAAAGGCTGTAGACAGAAGCGTCCGTCCCACACTTTGTGTAGTCCATTTACTTATCCGTTGAGGAAGAAGAGGACGATGAGTGTGTCGGATGCGGCTGAAACCCGCCATGTTTTGATCCATCAAAACCCCTTCCCATTGAAGATGTGAAGACGGTAATGGAGTTTTGCATTGGGTGGAAAAATGAGATCAGGTTAGGATTCTTTACCTTCAAAATCCAATCTTCATGTTATGCTAGTATGTGCTGATATAGAAATCAGAGAATTACCAAGTTCGCTTTAATATACATGTGTATATTTGTGATGAACAAAATTCAGAACTTTGTTAAAGCAAAAAAATATTGACTTGCTGCTGTTAAATGTATTTTGTTAAATATAGGTACGAAGAAATTTTGAATTGTAGTTTATTATTATAACATTTAGACTCAAAAGAAGACAATAAAAGAGATTTAGAAGGGGTTGTAATAGCGGCTCCTTCCGCCCATGGCATCTGGTCTTCTCCTCCATGTTATGTTCCTCATGTTCCTCGACTCTGCTAGTGTCTTTCCTCAGTGATATTAATGCAGTCGAGGATCTGGAACATTTGGATGGAGCGCAATCGAAGATTTTGTCAGGGTCAGTGATGAGTAAGGGCTGAGGAGTTATGGGATAGAGTTAAATTCCGGGCTTCTCTTTGGGCATCGGGTTGTACGAGTTGAAGGATTATCATTACTCTATAATCTTGAGAGACATGGCTGCTGTCCTAAGATGATGTTACCTAAAGTCTTGTTTTCTTCCTATAGTTTTATCTTCAGTCATAGCTGCCTCGATTTTCTTTAGTTGTTCTGGAGTTTTCCTTTTCATTGTTTAATCGATGTTTTTTCCTCTTGATTATCAATAAAACGTTTCTATTGATAACAAAAAATATTAATGCAGTCCAGGATGTTTTTAAAGTGTATATGGCAGTTACCTCTTGGATTATGGTTATGTGTTCAAAGAGTTTCTTAATCTAAAACAAATTATTACTCGAACAAAGAATTGAACTTATGGTCACATTTGAAGTGAAGAAAAACAGAGTTGAAATAGAAGACAAATACAATTGCTTGGTTGTCGTTACAATTTCAAGTGGAGAAACAAATAGAGAAAAGTAGTTTACCTAAGAATTCTCAATTGGTGCTGAAGGGGACAAAAATGGAGACAAATAAAGTCAAGATGATTGGCATGGAGATAAAATCTAACAAGTTTTTTGTTTCCTGTTTTATCATGTTTCTTCATATTTATATGTAGAATTTGAAAGTTTTGTTACAATTGAGGCAAAATTATTCCACTCCCCAGTGAAGTAGCTTCCTACTTAGCAACAATTCTATATTTGTCTCACCTAATTGCTACATATAAGTAAATTCTATATTTGTCTGACGTAAGGGCCATATATAACTCCCTCATTGTAGCCGGACTGTAGCCGGATTTCAACTTATGCCCGTAGGGCCTCCGCATGACGGCCACGTTATTGATTGCTCACGGCCCAATGTGCTTATAGTATAATTTGACAGCATGTATACGACTATTATTTTACAATATAAACGATTTGAAATGGGAATTTACGTATTTGCCTAAGTTCTGAAAACTGTTATTTTAAATGGGACAATATTATTTTATATATGTTGTGAACACTGTTACCACCTAAGTTCTGATCGGGAATTTACGTTTTTGCCTCTTGTAGTGCGGAGGTGCAGCTGGAGTCATGTTCGGTGGGCGCTGATTTTTCTACAAACTGATCGATGATACGGAATGGATTAGCTCAAAGGTAAGAATACACAATTCTCTACTTTATTACGATACTTCAATTGTTTTCTAACCTTTATTAAGTATACAGTTGTATGAAATTGGGCTGATATTATATACATGAACTTTCAGCACTTGGACATGGCAACCTTTCTCATCGGAAAAGGCAACTCGCGCATCTGTTGGTATTTGGAACTCAGTGGACAATGGCAGATTGTTGCTTGCAGGTAAACATGTTACCATTTAACATTCACTGCTTCATTTGCTTTTGATTGTCATTATGTAATATGGCTTCATTTCAATGTGTGCAGCAATTTCTAAAGCCGGTGAAGCGACTGGCAAGACACAGTGGAGCAAAGAAGGCAGCGTTGAAAACATCAGTGACCTTACACCCAGCAAGCTGAACAATATACATCACTATGTGCGCGGTACGTGGCAACACGGGTATGGCCAAGCTTGGACAAAAGTTAGGAAGGTCTATTTTCCATATAATCTGAAATTGTCCCACTGGGTTGCAATCGAACTTGATTTTGTCAATCATACTGCAACTGTGTATGACTCGTACTCTGATTTTACCGCCACAAAAAAGCTGGTTGGACTGCTTCGCCCTATTTCCGAGACGCTGGCACAAGTGCTGTACAATATGAAGTTTTATGAAGCTTCTGAGCTTGAAGAGGTGAAGCAAAGGGGGCTGCAGATGTCAAGCTTTACGGCATTCTCAGTTGCACCATTGGAGATGTGCCACAACAACGAGATGGGTAAGGTTTGTTAATTTAGTGGAGTTTAGAAACTATTTTACATAAATGCAGTTCTAATTTCCCAGCTTATTGGCTTGACAGTGCGTCTTGCGGAATCATGACCGTAAAATTCTTGGAGCATCTGAGTGCTGGGATTTCGTTGCATACAATTGACCCTTTGAAGACCAAATATTACAGACTGAAACTTGCAATAGAGGGTTTAAGGGGGGAGGCATATGTATGAGGTATATGTCTTCATGTCTGTGAATTTAGTTGAGTGTGGACTTAGGACTTGGGAATTCACTGTGCTCATTAATAATGTCAGGAACTCGTTTATATGAAGATGCAGACGTGGATGCTTTGGTGGAAATTCCTGCCTTTTTGCTAGAGCTACTAGGTTTAGTTATTATGTGTAGCAACCCGGGTCTTTGGCCCTGTTGTATATTGTGAGGTGTAATATTGTACAGTCTAGAAGCAGTGGCTAATTGCCTTACATGGCACACACACTGTTTTCGATTTTGAAGGTTACCTATTTTGTACACCTCCATATATAAATATTGTTGCTCTTTATGGATGCTTATGTAGCCATTGTTCACATTTTGTGTCTGTGGTTTTGTTTGCAATTTATGTGATATAGGTCAATTTCATTTCCTGCACTGGAATCTGTTAGTGGACTTACTGAAGCATACAGCTTTCTTAAGATTTTGCAATTTAGTTTTGACTTAGTTCGTTTTAAATAATGTCGGCAGCAATTCTACTTTTCTGCTTAGCATTATGTTGTTATTGGAATTTGGAACCTCATACTGTGTTTGCTCAACTTAGCTGGAGCAGGTACCAATCACTCGTCGTTCATCTTGCATATTGGATTAGTTTCCTTCTGTATTTAGCTGTATTCGAATCTGAGTGATTGTTCTCTCTGGACAGGGTATACTAGCACCATCCTGCTTAAGATTGGTAAATTATCTGACTTCATCGGTGAACTTCAGGTACTATTTTCATAATTTTTACTCTGCTTTGCTAGTGGAACTCGTACCAAATTTTTATTCGGTTTTTTTTTTATGACTTTGTAATTTTGTAATGCATTTGGTAAACTAGGGTTTTGATCAGTTAGATAGTTTATTTATTTAGGAGCTTGTGTGTTGTTGCTGAAAAATTGATGGATTTGTGTTTATTTGTGTTTTGTTTGCAGTCTTTGTTGAATGGAACCGGAGAACAATCACAAAATTAATGCATGGTCCTGCCCTTAGTTTTTGGTTTAGTTCTAAAACTTCTATTCCTTACACGTATGTTTTTCATAATGCAATAGAAACTTTTTATAATTGGTTATCTTTTGTCATTGATTTTTGTAATAGGTTTGACATCAATAATAATGGCAGCAGCTACCTTGGGGGCATTGGTTTATGGTTACATGTGGTGGAAGGTATCCAGATGATATATTTATGTTTATATTATTTCATCCATTGGTTCTCTGAGTTGTTGTCTTCTTTAAGCAAATCTAATATTTGCTCTTCACAAATGGTTAGGGTCTAAAATTCTCAGATCTTATGTATGTGACAAAGCGTAGTATGACTGCTGCTGTAGCAACTTATCTTACTTTTCCCTTTTGCAGGATTACAAGCTAGGTTCCATTTCAGAAAAGCAGGTAAAACAGCTTTATTTTTAGACTAGTTTAAACTCTCGCGTGTATCCAAAAAATGAATTTAAGTCATGCCACTTTGTTGCAGGGCCTAAAAGAAATTGCGGAGTCTTTGCCTGGAAGTTTGACGAAGTGAAATGATGCTATTGTGCAAGACGATATTGAAGGTCCAGGAATGAAGCGAGAACCTGCTGAGGTTTGAATAAGAACTCTTTTATCTAGTATTTACATCATTCTTGAACATTGTAATGGAGCCAATCTGCTTCTTTGCTTATGTGATGCTTTCTGCTGAGGTTCCCATTTATGGCATGCCTCTTTTTTCTTGTTTACTTTGCTTTTTTTCTTGGGATCTTTTGGCTTGTCATATCTTGTGTGCCAATAGCTGCATTTGGCACTATGAACTGACTCGGTGGCAGTTACAAATGAACATAGGTCTTAATTCTGGAACTGCCATTCATAAACTCTATCTCTTGGACTTAACCCAGTTGTTTTTGCAGGTCGGTCTCAACCAAGTGTTGATTGCAATATTCTAAAGAAGATGACCATACACTGTTATTTTCTGTAGGCATACGTATGAGATGCCTTAGCTTTAATTGGTTACGTTGTTCCAAGTTTTATGTACACAATCTCAGAGTCACTGCGAGTTGTTTTTCATTTCATGTATTTCTCCGTGCTTTTTCCCCCCATTATTCTGATTATAGAGATGAAGTCAATATTACTGTGGAGCTTATAGCATGTTTACTTTATTTTGTGGGCTTAATTCTGTGAGACATGCCCTTATAATGTCAAACAAACAGTATTGACATCAATCTTTTGAAATAATTGAAATCACACCGTTTATTATTATGATTATTTTTGTTTCTTCCTCCGAGAACAAGCAAAGTGGTTACAAATATGAAAGATTCTGAATAAGTTTTCTTCTATCAAATTCCGCATGGACCTAGAGTTGTACGGTAGCATCCGAGGATACTTCACACTGGTCTTCGAAGGACATGTAAAACGGTTATTGTGCGTTCCATTGTACAAGGTTGAATGAATTTTTTTTTCTGTTGTATTTGGCCCAAGCATGCCAAAAATCATCCTGGTTTTCAACGAAGTGGAGACTTATTTGCGCAAATGCCATTGACATACGATATAATAGCAATATGAGGCCAATATACATACACTATAGACGCAATATTAGGGCAATATAAGGATAATACGATAGCAATAGTATGACAATATACATGTAATAGTGTGGCATTATACATACACTAGCAATACAATACAAAGGCAATATTAAGCAATATACATGCAATATAACAGCAATATTAAGTGATTCTACATACGATACATACACATCCATTACAGACTACATTTTACACATGCAAAACAAATCGCCACCGAAGCTTTAACAATACTATCCCGCCAAAGGGAAAACGAAGGCAACAAAAGATCCATGTACTTCGGTATTTAGTTGGTGCATTAAATTGATGGGATTGCAAACTACACCATTAACTCCTTCGTTGTAATTTACAGCAGGTAGAGCATTACATTAACAACAATAAATTTGGCTTACAAACGAAATAACCAAACCTTAATGGGAAATTGGAATTTGTGGATTTCAACCCAAAATAGGACTATGTAACTAAGCATTTATTGGGAATTTAAGAAAATAAAATAGGAAAATAGGAAAATAGGAAAATAGCAAAACTGCAAACTTGGAAAATGGGAAATAAGGAAACGTGGAAAATTCAAACATTGGAAATATAGAAGAAAATGAAAATTGGAAAATTGGAAAATCGGAAAAACCAAAAAATGGAAACTTGGAAAATTGGAAAATTAGAAAGAGGAAAGTAGGAAATAGGATAAAAGGACACTTGGAAAAATGGAAAATTGGAAAAAGGAAAAAAGGACACTTGGAAAATAGGAAAATAGGAAATTGGAAAATTGGGTAATTGGAAAATTGGAAATTGGAAATTGAACAAAAGGAAACTTGGATAATTGGAAAAAGGAAAAAAAAGGAAACTCTGAAAACATGAAAATTGGAAAAAAGGAAAATTGGAAAATTGGAAAAAGGAAATAGGAAATAGGAAATAGAACAAAAGGAAAGTTAGCAAATTGGAAAATTGGAAAATTGGAAATAGGAAAAAAAGGAAACTTAGAAAATAGGGCAATTGGAAAAAAGAAAATTGGTTAATAGAACAATTGGATAATTGGACAAAAACTGAAAATTGGATAAATGGAAATAGGAAACATGGACACATGGAAAAAAGGAAAATTGGAAACGAATTGAAATTGTGGAAATGGGAAATAAGACAATTACCATATTGGACAATATTAATTACTTTCTCAATTATCCAAAGCATGCAACTTTTTTTCATTACATAATGGGAAAATAGGAACATTGAAAAATTGGAAAACTGGAAATAGAACAAAAGGAAACTTGGGAAATATAAGGATGGATAAGAATTGTCGTGTCCGTGATATTTGAAATCAGGATTACTTTGAACCAAGTGGAGTGTTATTAGACCAAATGCCATTGACATACGATATAATAGCAATATCAGACCAATATACATGCACTATAGAGCCAATACGGGAGCAATATATGGATGATACGGTAGCAATAGTTTAACACTATACATCCAATATTCATACACTATATATGCAATAAAAAGTCAATATTAAGCAATATACATGCAATATAACAACAATATTAAGTAAATGTACATACAATACACACACATCCATTACAGTACATTTCACAGAATGCAAAACAAATCGCCCCGAACCTTAACAATACTATCCCGCGAAGGGAAAACGAAGGCAACAAAAGATCCATGTACTTGGGTCAGATGAACTGAAGCGCAGTCACCCTTACTACAGGTCCATCAAAAGATCCATGTCTTTGTTCTTTGTCCTCGCTGCACGCACGAGACTATGATGACCCATTCCCTCACCACCCATATTCAGCACCTCCCACACACCACCTACATCAATTTCACTCCAATTGTAGTTTGGTGAGATGACTGAAGCATAATCTCGGAACATTTCGAAGCCGTTGTTGAAACATTCAACCATTTCATGGTTATATTCTTCAGATTTTTTGAATTTTTCGACGGCATCTTTCTTTTGCTTTTCAGTTTCAACTTCAGCGACTCTAACTTTTTGCTCCAACTTTTTGCTTTTAGAGTTTGCTTCACTTCTCCAGCAAATGCTTTGTTCAACTTGTTGGCCAAGTTTTCCATCACTTGGCCATCAAGATCACATTTGCTCTCCCACCAATCTGTTGCCTTAGAGAAATATTGGAGCTCCTGCTTCATCGGCAGAGATTTTGTCAAGGGGATCAGTGCTGTCGGCCTCACTTCCAGATGAAGTGGGATCATCATTGGGAGTCAGCGGTGGAGATGGAAATGGCACATGCCACGGCATGTCCCCCGGGTAACTCACTTGCTCGTTTGGAGGCCGTACATCAGACATCTTCAAGTATTGAAGTATTGAAGTACTACAATTCACAGCTGCCGACTGCAACAAAACAAATAAACGTAGATTCTGTCTAAAGTTGTAAAGGACAATATGGTTAGCTTTAGTGGAGAATGTTTGCGTTTGAGTAAGACTGATATGAATGTGGAGAATGCTTGCCTTTGAGTAAGACTGATATGAAGTACTGATATGAATGTTTGCCTTTGCCTTTGAGTTAGACTGATATGAATGTTTACCTTTCCCATTAATTAAGCTGCCTATGTTGCAGTTATATATACCAAGGTTCATATATTTGGTATTTTGTTGGTGCATGGGATTGCAAACTACACCATTAACTCCTTGGCTGTAATTTACAGAGGAGTAAGGCATTACATTAACAACAATAAAATTGGCTTACAAACGAAAAAAAGCAAACCTTAATGGGAAATTGCAAAATTGCAAAATAGCAAAAGTGCAAAAGTGCAAACTTGGAAATTGGGAAATAAGGAAAATTGGAAAATTGGAAAAACGAAAAAATGGAAACTTTGAAAATTGAAAAATTGGAAATTGGAAAGAGGAAACTAGGAAATAGGATAAAAGGACACTTGGAAAAGTTGGAAAATTGGAAAAAGGAAAAAAGGACAGTTGGAAAATTGGGTAATTGGAAAATAAAGCAACTTGGAAAATTGGAAAATTCGAAATTCGAAATTGAACAAAAGGAAACTTGGAAAATAGGAAAAAGGAAAAAAAGGAAACTCTGAAAACATGAAAATTGGAAAAAAGGAAAATTGGAAAATTGGAAATAGGAAATAGGAAATAGGAAATAGGAAAAAAGGACACTTGGAAAATAGGCAAATTCGCATATTGGAAAATTGGAAAATTGGACTATTCGATACCTGGATAATTGAAAAATAGCAAATAAGGCAACTTGGAAAATAGCAAAATAGGAAATAGAACAAAAGGAAAGTTAGCAAATTGGAAAATTGGAAAATTGGAAATAGGAAAAAAAGAAAACTTAGAAAATAGGGCAATTGGAAAAAAGAAAATTGGTTAATAGAACAATTGGATAATTGGACAAAAACTGAAAATTGGATAAATGGAAATAGGAAACAGGGACACATGGAAAAAAGGAAAATTGGAAACGAATTGAAATTGTGGAAATGGGAAATAAGACAATTACCAATTTACCATATTGGACCATTTTAATTACTTTCTGAATTAGGCAAAGTATGCAAGTTTTTTTAATTACATAATGGGAAAATAGGAACATTCAAAAATTGGGAAACTGGAAATAGAAGAAAAGGAAACTTGGGAAATTGCAAAATAGAAAAAATAGGCACAAATAATGAAAAAATGGATAATTTGATAATTGCATAATTTGATGACACATGGAAAATAGGAAAATATGAATAATGGAAAAATGGAAACGAATTGAGATTGCTGAAATGAGAAATAAGACAATAACCATATTGGTCAATTTGAATGAGTTGATCAATTAGGCAAATAGGCAAATCCCTTATTTGGATTACATAATGGGAAAATTACCAACTTCGGAACATCCAAAATAGAAATATATTACAAAAAGGCATACAGTTAACTGGGTAATAACTCCCGCCCAATACTATCCCGCCTAGACTCCCGCCAATCCCTCCCGCTAATGACTCCCCCTAAACCCTCCCGCCACTAACTGTCTCTGTTACTCCAGGTCATTAAAACCTGCCTATATTAATAAACCCAGCTGTTTGAAATGAAAGCACCCATCACATTAACTCCTGCTCGCAGCCATTACCTTCCCCACCTGATTTCACTCCTATCACATTTAGTCCCTTTTTTTTTCCAATTAAGTCATACACCAGCCTACAATAAATATCGAAGACCATGGACCATAACCTCACACCAAACCCAACGCTTTCAATTACTGAAAAGGGGAGACTGAAACAGAAGCCAAGTCACCTAATTCACTCACTTGGAGACTTGGTCCATGGCATGCAGCAATGTCGAGGCAATACCATGTTTTGGAAAAATCTCCATGCAGACATAGTATCAAAAATTGTGGAGGGCCAAGCTAGATGGGATGTCATAAAAAAGCGCACAATTCGCTCTCGTTATCATGCCGGCATGCATCTCGTTCATATAAAGGCAATCAAAGGAAAAATTGAAATTGCCCCTACCACTGCAATTATGGTATTCAAGGATTCAGAAGAAATGGCCAAGTTGAAGCAAGAACAAGTGGAAAGGGGATTTGAACTATTTCGTAAGTTTGCAAAATAGTGGATCCGGCAGGAAACTAGGCCAACATCACTGTGGCCGGGGTCATGAATTTCATGGGTCGTGGTCGCCGCACTTGAAGAGTATGCAAACTTCGAATTTGTCAAGGAGCGAGGGAAATGGAACTATGAGGTGGCCTATTTTTGTATTATGTAACCATGGGGTGGCATGTTGTTGTATTATGTAAGTTTGGAAATAGGATTTTATGGAATGATCATGCCTATTTTTGTATTTGTGCGTATACAGTTTTATCGGTGTCCAGTTGAGTGGCGATATAGCAGCAATAACTATACAATAAACAACCGTATAATGGCAATATTATGTCAATAAGAGTACAATAGAGAGATGATAGAGTTACAATATGATCCTATTACAGTACGTACTGCATTAGAATGTTTTTCAAATTATTTGGTCCTCAACAATTTGGTGAAAAAAAAAAGTAATTACAACCTGGAAAAAGGATGAAGTATACATCCCTTAAAAGACATATGGCCTACATTACAGACCTTCAAAATGAACTCTATATATATAATGCATGCCTTGTGGCACCATCACACCCCCCCTAAATTACAGAAACATGACACCCCAAAACCTCATGCTCTTTCCTCTTTCAACCCCTAAATTATCCATTGGATGCCCAATACTAGATCACTGCTTGGGGGGTGGGATACCCTGCAACTCCATAACAGAATTGGTAGGGGAGAGTGGTTCCGGGAAGACGCAGCTTTGTCTCCAACTTACGGTACGAGCTCAGCTCCCACCCTCACATGGCGGACTAGGGGGCTCCTCCGTCTACATATTCACAGAATTTAGCTTCTCATTTCGTCGATTGCAACAACTAGGCAACCTTTATCATGCATCATACCCCAACTTAATAAGGTTGGAGCCATTGGAAGACATATATGTTCGTGGTCTTCATGATGCTCAAGAACTCATCCATGTCCTTGGAGACATAGAAGAATTTATTGCCATTGATCACACCCGCCTACCTGTCAAACTCATTGTCATTGATTCCATTGCTGCATTGTTCCGATCACAGGATTAGACATCACCGGCAGATTTGAAACGGCGGTCTGAAATGTTCTTCAACATATCTGGGACATTGAAGGGTTTAGCAAATAAGTTTGGGTTGGCGGTGGTTGTCACCAACCAAGTGGTGGATTTTATTGGGCCACATGATGGAGTGAATGGGGTGAGGTTGGGAAACTTGGAGTCCCTGGACACATCAGGGGAGACGGGTGAGTCCAGCTTTGGGACTGGCTTGGGCACATTGCATAAATTCAAGAGTGTTCTTTGATCGGTTCATAATTGTATATTATTTCTTACCCTTCTAGCTTATGATTTGGTTATGTTTTTGAGTTAAACTTGTGCTTTTAATCCTTTTTGTGTTTATCTTTCAGTTAATTGAGCTTTAGGTAACAATGATGGCTTTGGAGAGCATAATTCATGCAATTCAAGCATGTTAAGGCCTAATTTGGATGAAATGATGAAAAGCTTAAAGACAAATTCATTATGGCTACAGCCCTCTGCCAGTCCAGTTCCGTAGGTCATATTGTAAGCTTTGTTTCAGCAACCTACACAGCTCGAATGAGGCAGCATTCTTCATGAAAATTGTTCCCATGGGTGTGTACTATAACATATCCACATTTCAGCCCCATTGGATAAATCTGGAGTCCGTTACCTAGCAAACACAGAACCATGCTCAGGATGGATCTTATCAGCGCGGAAAATGAGTTAGCAATTTGTTTCGGCCTTAACTTCTTCCTCCGACCTTGGATTGGCCCAAATAACATATGGCTGGAAAGAATACATTCTAAACTTCAATTTCGAGTGCTTAAAGTCCTAATTTGATTAAGAGAAGCCCAAGTTGTAAGCCCTTGAAGTTGCTGGTCATGCTGACCTCAGCATATGCTGGTTGGATGCTTGGTCATGGTGAGCTAGGCATGAGCTGTCATTTCTGGTTGGAAGCTTGGTCATGGTGACATGAAGATGAGCTAGGGCTGCTGGTGGGATTAATTGGTGAAGTGCATCAACCATTCAAGATTTTCTAATACAAGTGCATCACCCAATTTAGATTTTCTAATACAAGTGCATCACTTCCCCTAGGCCTATAAATAGGGAAGTTCTCTAAGCTTGTAAACACACCCCAAGGGGGGGGAGCTCTCAAGCACTTCTCTAGAGCTCCCTTCCCTTCTCTCCCTTAAATTCTCTTAGTTTCCCTTTGTAGTTCTCAATTGTTGTAATAAGATCATTCTACTCAATTTTCTTTTTATTAAATCTCAAGCACTTCTCTATTCTCTTCCAAACACTCTCCAAACCCTAAACACATGTCTCTTCCCTTACAAAATCCACAAAGTTCTCAAACACCACTTTCCTTTCTTCTCCAAAAGTTTCCATATTCTCAAACACTTCCCAAACACATTTCCCTTCTCTTCCAAAAGTCTCCATGTCTCAAGTTTCCCAAACACCTTTCTCTTCTCCAAGTTCTCAAATACTTTCTTCTCCCTTCTCAAAGTCTCCAAACACTTTCTCAAACAATTCTCTACTTCTACTTTCTTCTCCAAAAAGCCTCCATGTCCTCAAACACTTTTCCCAAACACTTCTCATTTCTTCCTCAAAGTTCTCTTAGTTTCCTTAAATGTTTTCTTAGTTGTAATTTATTTTTCTTGTAATGTACATTCTTTCTTCTTGTTTTGTTCTTTTGTTTTTATTTCTGTTTTGTGTAGGAAACTAAATTGGATCATTCAATCACCAATCCCTATGGAATCGACCTCGCACTTACACATGCTATACTACCCAACGGTTCGTGCACTTGCGAGTTGTTGTTAATATTATGTTAACTCGCAATTGTACGGGGCAATTAGTAGTATAGCAAGACAAGTACGAGGTCGTACCCACGAAGACTGAGAAGTTCAAATTAGTTATGTACTTTAGATTACCGAATTCAAGAAGTTAGGAGAAACAGAATTTAAAGTGAAAGTGATTGTGATTGTGAAAGGAAGTGAGGAAACTGAAATTGCAAATGAAAGCAAATAACAAGTGTAACAAAGAGTGATTTTGAAGGGCTGGAAAATGGATTTGGAGACTAGGGCATTCGATTCACCATAACAATTCAATTCTGGGTTATAAGGAGTCAAGTAACAAGTCTAATTCAGATTCAAAGATTGATTCTAGCTATAGTATGATTAGGCCATGGTGTCTGGTCCTAACCTTGTGTTCCTAATTCCCTAATTTGATCATTTGTTGTCTAACCTAAAATTAAGCATTAGGAACCCATTAAGCATAGAAGAACAATTTAAACAACCAAGTATGTATCTAATCCCTGTTGTCGAATGTCCATACATGCTCTTCTTATTCATAGTTCAATTCGAATTAAAGCATGGTGTCTACTCTTAATTCAAACCAAGATAGTTAACAAACAAGTTCTAATGGTGATCAATCATTCAAACAAGCATGTTAACTTATAAGCATAATGAATAAGAACATGAATCATGAATCAAACTTGAAACTCCAAACTTCAAACTTATAAACCCAGAATATTCATGTTAGGTTACATCGAAGCCCTAGTTATGGATTTAGCTACTCATAACGGAAAGGAAACTAAAACAGAAATGGGAAAACATAATGAATGCAATAAGAGTAGAAAAACCCCTTTTCTGAAGTTCTTGTGGTGTCCAAGGCTTCTCCAAGTGCTTCTCCACTTCTAATGCTTCTCCAAGAGCTTTCTCACGTCTAGAAGGATGTATGAAGGATATGGAGGTGATTTGGGATGAGTTTGAGTGAGTGGTGATGGTTGAGAGATAGGAAATTCGTAGGAAATGGAAGGGAGGTTTTCTGGAGCTGTTTGGGTGATTTGAGGCTGTTTAGAGCTTTGGGTTGATTTCTGGAGTGTTTGGGAAAATGATGGAAGTGTTTGAGGGTAGATGGCTGAATTGTGGTGTTGTGAATCCCAGGATTTTGCTTGATGAAAGTGTTAGGAATGGAAGTGGTATTTATAGGGAGTGGGAAGTGAGAAATCAGAATAGAAAATAGCAATGACCCAACACACTTGCATTAGATAATCAGAAATGGTTATTGCACTTCACCAACAAATCCCACCAGCAGCCATAGGTCATCATCATGTCATCATGACCAAGCTTCCATTCAGAAACCAATAGCTCATGCCTAGCTCACCATGACCAAGCATGCAATGAGCTCATCTTCCTCAGCATGATGAACAACCTCTTGGGCTCACGGATTGGGCTTGGATCAATCAAATGTCGACTTTGAGCTGTCAATCTTCAAGTTCAGAATTTCATCGATCCAACCACACAGGTATTGGCCCAATCCAAGCTCGGATGAAGAAGATAAGTCCGAATTGAACTTGTAACTCAGTCTCCAGCTTTTACACATTATTTTCACCATTTTACTTCACATGCCTCAAGTGATACCTAGAGCTTAATGAACTGAATGACAAACACAAAAGAGGTTAAAAGCACAAGGTTAACTCAAAAACATAACTAAATCATAAGCTATAAGGGTATAAAATGATATACAATTGTGAACCGAACAAATACCCCCAGACCTAGATTTTGCTAGTCCTCGAGCAAAACAAAACAAAACAAAAACAAGAAGTTAAGTAAACCACTTCCGCAGGTAACTCGATTGCATTGAGCATATGCAACAAGCCTTTAAACCTCTAGGCATCCCTAGTAGGAGGAGTTGTGTCTCCTAAGGGTTTAACAGAAACGATACCCATAAACGCTTCCTGACTCTACAAAACAAAGTGGTTAGAAAAACAAACTTTGAAATCAACTAATGAAAATGAAAGAAAACTTTAGTCATACCTCCAACACCATAGAGTTGCCAAGATAGGTGATCAATCAGTGTGTAAAGTGGAAGCTATAGCTCAAAGGCACACGGCTTTAAAGCAAGCATACTCAAACCTTGAATAGAGAATATGCTTCGACTCTAATTCTCACAGATAACACTCAATCACTCAGAACCTAAGGTTTAATTCTCTCAAGAAAGCATAAGTGAGTGTATGAAATAGAAGCACAAATTTGGTTAGATCTCAAGAAAGGAATCAAATACTAAGAATAGAGATACACACATACTTACCATCACACATGAATACATCCTCAAAGATCAGCTAGGTCTTTCACAAGGTTGTAATGAAAGGCTAAGGTTTAGGGGAAATGGAAGAATTGGAAGGAAAAACAAGTAACTTAAGAACATACCAAGGTTGCATTCTTCATTAATCTGCAAGGCAACATTGATTTTAGAATGGCATGGCTGCAAACTTCATGGTATCACATGGCATAGACTTTATCTTTCACACTTAGATCAAATCGACACACTTTCTCTTTATCTTTCTTATTTGATGATTTGATCGCTTCTTCTTTAACTTCATTGCACAGATGCATACCAATTTTTATTTAGGTACATGGCAGCAACTTCCTTGCCTCAAACGTGATCTTGGCACACCTTGGTATATTTCTAAGCTAGGGTATGGCTGCAATGGTTAAATATCTCAGATTGAGATACAAAGGTAGGGAAAATGATGAGGGTGATAGAAGAAGAAGGCTTGAAGTGTTTGGCTGCAAGAGAGCTAATGGAACACACAAATGGGTAGAGTTAAGAAAGCATAAAGAATGGTTATGCACACATAGCCTAGCATCACTTCAATGAGTTCATTCATGGGTGAGAGCAAGCACATGATATCTGCAAAAGAGAGAAATCATCCTTAGTATTCAATCAAAATGGAACAATGAGATCAATTAGAGTGAAATGAAGAAAATGAGTAGAGATGAGAAGTAGAAACACTTTAAACCCTCTCAAGAAAGCAATTAGGCTCGAAATGTCTCACTAGGGTAGTCTCCACTATTTTCCTTCAAGAATTTGAGCATGGTACTTTAGTCACCAGAATTCTAAGAGCAATAGCTTTGTGAAGTGCAAAAATTCTGATATGAAAACCTCAATGGCAGCTCCATAGCATTGATTTTATGACAAAAAAAAAATTAGTAACAAATGAACGAAAATTGAAAACACAAATGAATTAAAACTGAAAACCTTCCCCCCAGACCTGAATTGAACATTGTCCTCAATGTTAAAGCATAGAAAAGATGATTGAGAACATGTAAATGATAAAGGGAAAAGTTGAGAAGAAGGTTTAGAGAAACTCCCCCTTGATGCGATTAAGTCGACCGCTAACAAACACCTTCTTCTTGAAAACATGGGTTGCCTCCCAAGAAGCGCCTTAGTTAATGTCTTGGCAAGACATTATGCAATCAGCTTATGATGAGTTGGGGGGTTTGGATCAATCGTCTCAAGATAGTTCACCCAACTTCTTCTCTTCTTCCTTCTCTTCCTCTGTCTTTTCCTTTTCTTTTTCTTCAAGTGTGCAAGGGGTGTAACTTTGAACATGCCATTGGATGGTTCCAACTTCGTAGAGCATGGATCAAGGGGCTCAAGTGGTAACCCAGAAATTGGTGGAAATGGCTGGAACACTTCTAGGGCAGCTACCACTTCTTGGAAATTTGGTTCAACTTGTTCTTCCTCTGCTTGTGTAATGACAACTTCTATAGAATCAGTGGACTGTTTCTGCAAACTCTTAGAAGAAACTTCATCATTCACAACATCAATTGAAAAACAAGTATCAAGAGAGATAGAAGGTTGAGATGGAGGATCAAACACTTTAAATTTAGCAGTTTCACCCAACACAGTCATGGAGAGGGTGCCATCTTTCATATTGATAATTGTATTTGTAGTGGCCATAAATGGTCGTCCTAAGAGAATGGGATCAACACGATCTCCATTTGGGTTGTCCTCCATATCCATCACTACAAAATCAACAGGGAGAATTAGTGTATTAACTTGAACTAGAATATCTTCTACAATACCTTTTGGATATTTGATAGAATGATCAGCTAGTTCAAGACGAATTGAAGTCTTCTTCATCCCTTCTAAACCAAGCTCTTGATAAACTGAATATGGCATTACATTAATGCCTGCTCCCAAGTCCAACATGGCTCTTCCAACTTTCTTGTCTCCAATGTTAATTGGAATGTCAAAACTGCCAGGATCTTTTGATTTTGGTGGAAGCTTCCTTTGCAACACAGCACTTACATTCTGGTCGAGCTTTACTCCTTCATTTGGAGCGAAATTGAGCTTGTGAGTTTTCAAGTCCTTGATGAATTTTCCATATGCAGGAATCTGTTCAATAAGATCAAGCAAAGGCAAATTGATATTAACTTTACTCAAAATATCATAAATCTCTTTAAAAGCCTTATCTTGCTTTGCTTTCTTAAGACGGCCTGGAAATGGAATCGGTGGAACATATGGAGCGGGTGGCACGTATCTATCTTCTTGAAGATGTGGTGGCACAAATTTGTCATCCCTTTTATGCAATTGGAATTGTTTGGATTCCTGAGAATCTGATTTGGCCTTAGGAGCAGATTGGGATGTTTTGGGTTGTTCTCCTTCCAAAGTTGTGATCTCCTCTTCTGCATCTTCATTTCCTACAACAACATCATTTGAAAATTTAGAATCAACATTATTATCAACTATCTTACCTGATCTGAGCACATGAATGGCCTTGACTTCATGGTTCTTTGGATTGATCTCAGTTTGGCTTGGCCATTTCCCAGGTTCTCTTTGGTTTATCTCAGCAGCTATTTGGCCTATTTGAACTTCCAATTTGGAGATGGCAGCTTGTGTAGTTTGCTGAAAATTGGATTGGTTGATTGCCATCTGCTTCACTATATCTTTCAATGATGATGATGATTGTTGTGGCCTTTGGAATGAAGGGGGATTAGCTTGATTTTGAGTATTCCTCCATGAAAAGTTTGGATGATTCCTCCAACCTGGATTATAACTTTGAAAGTATGGATCATTTCTTGGACCTTGGTTGTAGGAATTTACCAACTTAGCTTGCTCTTGCACAAATTCTGGATATCCAGCCCCAAGTGGACAAGCTGTGGTAGCATGGTCATGAGTTTCACAAATGCTACACACTTCCTTCGGAGGGTTTCTTGAGTTCAATGCAAGAAGAGCATCTAGCTTTTGTTCCAGTTTTAAAATCTGCACACTAGAAGCATCATTAGAACCACTAACAACACGCTTACCTCTTGTATCCGTATGTTGGGTCTCCATTGCTATTTCCTCAAAGAGTTCGTACGTTTCTTCTGGAGTCTTGGTTTTATAAGAACCACCTGCAAAATTTGTGACAATATTATGACTAGAAGGGGTTAGTCCTTTATAAAACATACGCATTTGAAGCTTCAATGGAATCCCATGATGAGGACATTGATTGAGCAGCCCATTGAATCTCTCCCATGCTTCACAAAACGATTCATCATCTTGCTGTGCAAATAACAAGATCTTGTCCCTAAGCATGTCGGTCTTTTGTGTGGAGAAGTATTTTTCCAGGAACTTCTTTTGAACGGCAGCCCATGTAGTGAGTGAACCAGGCTTCAAAGAATTCAACCAATACTTCGCCTTATCCTTTAAAGTGTATGGAAACACTCTCATTCGAAGTTGATCTTCCGTCACACCTGTCAAGGGAAAAGAACTAACAACATTAAAAATATCCTTTATATGAGTTAATGGATCTTCATTAGGTAAACCATAAAAGGAAGGCAGCATATTAAGATGAGAAGATTTAAGCTCATAGTTTCGAACTACAGTGGGCAGCGAAATGCTTGAAGGGGATGCTGGAATTGTTGGGATATCAAGGCCTCCCATGAACTCAATGGCAGCCATCATTTCTTCTTCTTCTTGGTCTGAACTTGCTTCCGAATTTGAAGGTGAAGAACCAGGAAGTTCAGTGTGGAGAGCAAGACTTGTAAATGTAGCAAGAGCTTGCTCTTTTGCAGTTGACAACTCCCTTTCTAGACGATTCTGAATTTCAGAGTTCACCCGATTCGGTTGCAATGATGGTCCTGCGTTCAAAGATCCTGGAACGTTGAAATGAAGACCTCACTTGCTCAAGGAATGGCCTGTTAGACATAAACTACCTGAAACAGAAAATTAGATGAATTAGAAACACAAAAAAGAATAGGGTAACCTTGGGCACATAACCAGGGAAGAACTTTCGTTCAGTCCCCGGCAACGGCGCCAAAATTTGTTGTTAATATTATGTTAACTCGCAATTGTACGGGGCAATTAGTAGTATAGCAAGACAAATACGAGGTCGTACCCACGAAGACTGAGAAGTTCAAATTAGTTATGTACTTTAGATTACCGAATTCAAGAAGTTAGGAGAAACAGAATTTAAAGTGAAAGTGATTGTGATTGTGAAAGGAAGTGAGCAAACTGAAATTGCAAATGAAAGCAAATAACAAGTGTAACAAAGAGTGATTTTGAAGGGCTGGAAAATGGATTTGGAGACTAGGGCATTCGATTCACCATAACAATTCAATTCTGGGTTATAAGGAGTCAAGTAACAAGTCTAATTCAGATTCAAAGATTGATTCTAGCTATAGTATGATTAGGCCATGGTGTCTGGTCCTAACCTTGTGTTCCTAATTCCCTAATTTGATCATTTGTTGTCTAACCTAAAATTAAGCATTAGGAACCCATTAAGCATAGAAGAACAATTTAAACAACCAAGTATGTATCTAATCCCTGTTGTTCGAATGTCCATACATGCTCTTCTTATTCATAGTTCAATTCGAATTAAAGCATGGTGTCTACTCTTAATTCAAACCAAGATAGTTAACAAACAAGTTCTAATGGTGATCAATCATTCAAACAAGCATGTTAACTTATAAGCATAATGAATAAGAACATGAATCATGAATCAAACTTGAAACTCCAAACTTCAAACTTATAAACCCAGAATATTCATGTTAGGTTACATCGAAGCCCTAGTTATGGATTTAGCTACTCATAACGGAAAGGAAACTAAAACAGAAATGGGAAAACATAATGAATGCAATAAGAGTAGAAAAACCCCTTTTCTGAAGTTCTTGTGGTGTCCAAGGCTTCTCCAAGTGCTTCTCCACTTCTAATGCTTCTCCAAGAGCTTTCTCACGTCTAGAAGGATGTATGAAGGATATGGAGGTGATTTGGGATGAGTTTGAGTGAGTGGTGATGGTTGAGAGATAGGAAATTCGTAGGAAATGGAAGGGAGGTTTTCTGGAGCTGTTTGGGTGATTTGAGGCTGTTTAGAGCTTTGGGTTGATTTCTGGAGTGTTTGGGAAAATGATGGAAGTGTTTGAGGGTAGATGGCTGAATTGTGGTGTTGTGAATCCCAGGATTTTGCTTGATGAAAGTGTTAGGAATGGAAGTGGTATTTATAGGGAGTGGGAAGTGAGAAATCAGAATAGAAAATAGCAATGACCCAACACACTTGCATTAGATAATCAGAAATGGTTATTGCACTTCACCAACAAATCCCACCAGCAGCCATAGGTCATCATCATGTCATCATGACCAAGCTTCCATTCAGAAACCAATAGCTCATGCCTAGCTCACCATGACCAAGCATGCAATGAGCTCATCTTCCCTCAGCATGATGAACAACCTCTTGGGCTCACGGATTGGGCTTGGATCAATCAAATGTCGACTTTGAGCTGTCAATCTTCAAGTTCAGAATTTCATCGATCCAACCACACAGGTATTGGCCCAATCCAAGCTCGGATGAAGAAGATAAGTCCGAATTGAACTTGTAACTCAGTCTCCAGCTTTTACACATTATTTTCACCATTTTACTTCACATGCCTCAAGTGATACCTAGAGCTTAATGAACTGAATGACAAACACAAAAGAGGTTAAAAGCACAAGGTTAACTCAAAAACATAACTAAATCATAAGCTATAAGGGTATAAAATGATATACAATTGTGAACCGAACACGAGTATCACAAGTTGAGGATGCAGCTGAATCCATTTTGGTGCAGCTGAATCTACGCAACAAGTTTTTGGCGCCGTTTCAAGTTTTTGGTTTTCCTACTTTTTATTTATTTTTATCTTTTTCATAACTGGACAGTTTCATGTTTTAAAGTTAATGACGTTGATTGACAATTTGTGTTTGTAGTCCAACGGACAAGGACAATTACCTGACAAGCAAGAGAACTCGGTTTGAGTCCCAGCTTACACAACACCCAAAAACAAAAAGGTTCAAGTGGCATGTTGATTATTTCTAGTTTATGGTTTCATTCACTTGTTCTTAATTAATTATCTTGTTCAAGTTTACATAAACACCATATGACTATTGGACTGATTAGTGAATGAATGGGTAGATATTGAAGACAAACACCATGTTTAAATTCTACTTGGTTCTTTAGTGTTCTTCTTGTTCTTAATGGGTTCGGAATTTGTGTTTAGACTAAACACCATAGCTAAATGCTTTTTCTGAATACTTGATTAAAACCACACACCATATGGATAATCATATTTGAGAAAGAACGAACTTCATAAGCTAGTTTGATTTACTTTGCTGCTTGTTACTTTGAAGCATGAAATTGGACGTGTGTTGATTTTCCTTTCCATTTTAGTTTTTATTTCCTAATCATTTAATTCTGTTTCAAGTTTTCTGTGTTTGTTTTAGCAAGTAATGTCAGCTTAATAAAAATGGAGAGAGATGGTAACCTCAATCATAAGAATGGGGAGTGTGGAGTAGTGGGAGAAGTCGCGACCTTTCTCTTTACTTGTTATTATTTTAAATTTCTGTTTCTTTTTCTTTTTTTTTTATATAAAAAATAAAAAATTAAAAAGATTTTTTATATGAGCTGACTTGTGGTAACTCCAGTGAGCGTCTCCGTCAAAATCCAGTGTCTAGGAGTTCTTTAGGCGACACCTTCGGTGTCTAAGAAGTTTGGGTTTTAAGTGGGACCTTTGTGACCCCTCCAACCTTCCCGGATCCCCTGGCTGTGTTTTCTGAGGCCCTTAACTGGTCATCCATGAGTTGCTTGTATATTTGTGTGTTTTAAAAAAAAAAACAAAAAAAACAAAAAAATTAAAAAAATATATTAAAATTTTTTATAAAAAAAAATTGAAAATTGAATTTTTTTTTTTTTTTTTTTTTCCTTGTAAATTGCAATTTGGAACTTTTTTTTTTTGTGTGGTTAGTTAGTTGTAAATAATAAATTTAAAAAAATATATATCAATTTGGAACTTATTTTTTGTTTTGTTAGGTTAGTTTATTTATTTACGTGGTGTGGTTAGTTAGTTTATTTTCTAAGTGTTAAAAACATATTTTTATTTCACTTCAACCACTGCATTACAAAAAAAAAAAAAGTAAAAAAGTAAATTTTAAAAAAAAAACAGAAAAAAAACAACAACTTCTTCTTCTTCTTCTTCATTTTCATCTTCATCTTCATGGCATGCCTCTGTTATCTTTCTAACTTGCAGAATCCAGCAGCAGCTCCACATGGTCCTTATTTTTTCTCTCCAGTGCTTCCACGTGCTGATTGGCAGGAGAGCCGCTTCTGCAAGTCCACCACCATAGCCTTCAAGGAAGCTATTTCCTCGCTCATCGCGGCACACTCCCGTGTTCTCGCCAGGAAACGCATGCCCAAATTGGTAGCCGAGACCGCGTGGAGCGCCGTTAAATTGTGGGACTCCTCCACTGCTGCCTTGTCAGACCTCTTTGCCACATGCAGATGATCCTGTCGATGTGAGCTTGCTGCCAATCATGCCTTCCAGGAGCGCTGCCTCTGTTCGGCACTGCCTCAGAAAAGTTCGAAATTACCTCAGCAAAGTTTGAGGCCGTACCGTGATGATATGTGGAGTTTAGGAAGACAGGGTTTGTAGGAGCCCTTATCCGTGCATTCGGTGGCGCAAGGGACAATTCAATGTTGAGATCATCAAGGTGAGTGCATGAGGATGCCATTGTTTTGTTGTTGGATTTTTGATGTTTTTCTCTGAATTTGCAGGAAGAAATGCGGGTGCTCTTCTACTTCACCGAGATGAGTTTAAATAGACTTATAGAGACGAGGGAGCCGAAAGCACTTCGGATCTCTATGGTGCTATCCTGTGCTCCTTTCTCTCGGATCCCTTCATTTCAGGCGCAAATTGCGAGCACGTTTTTTTTAAAAGGGAGCATGTCTACACTTTCACTTACTTTTGCCTCCCTGTTTTCTGATTGCTTTGTATTTTTGTCTGTTATTTCCAGTCATTTTGTTTTTCTTTTCTTTTGTTTAAGTTTGGGGAAGCGTGTTTTCCTTTTTCTTTTTATTTTATTTTATTTTTATTCATTGTTTTTCTTTTTAATTTAAAAATAACTTGTTTTCTTCTTGTTTGACAGGTTTCTTAAGAATTTAATTTGAAGAAGAGACAAAAATTAAAGATGCGTCTTGGACACCTGGTGCAAGAATCCTAACTCTTCTTTTAAATTCTTGTTTGAATTGTGTGTTTATTTCAGTTTTTATTTATTTATTTTGTTTTTATTTAATTATGTAGTATAATTTAAAACTCATAGGATATTCTTTGAAGGAGCTAAACTTTTGGTAACTCCAGTGAGCAACCACAGTCTTATACAGTGTCTAGGAGTTCTTTAAGGCGACACCTTCTGTGTCTAAGAAGTTAGGGTTTTAAGCGGGACCATTGTGACCCCTCCAACCTTCCCGGATCCCCTGGCTATGTTTTCTGTGGCCCTTAACTGGTCATCCTTAAGTTTTTCTCTTAAAAGAAAAAGCGGTTACTTGTGTGTTTACTTAACTAAAAATAAAAATGCATGTTTGGGTTTTCATGTTTTTGTTTGATCGTCGTTCTTTAAATTTAGGGTCATTCGTGTCTTTGAGATAACATAACTTTTTTTTCCCAATTTTAAAAAAAAAACATACACTTTAAAATTAAATAAATAAAAAGCTGAAATCATTTCTTCTTGGCGCTCGGTGTCTCGACCATAGGAGCTTTTAGTTTGGCCCTCTGGCTGTCCTCTTCCGGGGCTTCACGCACAGCCTCTTGGGGCTCATCACTTGAGCTCCCAAAGATCGCAATCTTAGCTTCAGCGTAACTACTCTCGCGATCTGGTTTCTTGCGTTTACCCGGTCGGTCTAAGTCCTCCAGCTGCTTTCGCATGTCCCGAGAGTACAACTCTACCATCTTTGATAGGCTTTTATTCTCGTCCCGCAACACTTCTAGCTGGTGTCGATTCACCTCCACTATCCTTGCCCTCTCCCTTTTCAAGCTTTTTATAGCACTCTGACACTCTTCAACCATACTTCGCTCCGCCGCTCACTGACCTTTCAGCACCTCTACCTCATGGGACTTCGCAAGTAGGCGATGACCCAAACTAGCGACACATGCTGTACTCTGCACGCTCAGTGCCAGGGCATCGCTCGTGACCCGGTTGTCATCCCTTGTCCCAAACACACGTATATCTTTAGGAGTCACTAAATTTCTGCCCACTCCAATGGCAACATCGTTGTCCAGGAGTATTGAGTCAGCTGACCTCACAGGCCCCCTTGCGGAGGCAAAGTAGGGCATCCATACTGGTGCTACCTGCTTGGCCTCTTGTTTGAGTCGGTGGAGCTAGGTTGAGATCCAACGAAAATGGGTAGGAAGAAGCCATTTGATTTCTCACTTTTTTTTTCTCTCTTTTTCTTGCTTGTTTTCTCTTTTGTGTGTTTTTGCGTTTGTGTTTTTCCCCTTCTTTTTCTTTCTTATAGATGTAGTCTTTGACAAACCCTAGCCAGTGCAGCGTAAGCATTTTCTGAATCTAGCATTCCTCGAGTCCCACAACCTTCTCACTTTCCAACCGTACCCAACTCATTTATCTCGACATGTTTTTCTGAACGGATGCGTTCAGTAAAACCTTCGCGCCTTTCCATGAGCCCGTAATTTCAGCTTGTGAAATCTGCGGTGCTTCAATCTGTCGACACGTGGCTCCTGCTTTCTGCCCGTGACTATCCATGAGACGACATCAGGGACCACATTCCCTCTTTTTAGAAATCCCGCTTTGCACTCATAATTCACGTTTTATCTTTTTAAGAAAAACAAAACAAAAATTAAATTTAAACGTGTGAGCTTCAGATTTCATGTTGGGTCGGGTTTTACCGTTGTTGGGTTAATTTCATTTTGGATTGGGCTTTCAATTGTTTGGGTTTCAGTTTGTGTAAGACTATCTATTAGGGCTAACTGTTTTGAGTGTTTTACTATTTCGTGTTTTTTTTTATTTGATTGTTTGTTTTGTAATTTTTATTTTGTAATTGTTTTATTTTATTTTTGTATGTTTTGTGATTTTTATTTGCTTTAATACCCTTCATTTGTTGTTATGACATTGTTTGTGGCTAATTTTTTAAAAAACATTGAGGACAATGTTTATTTCTAGGTTTGGGGGTATTAGAGTTTAGCATGTAAATTTGGTTTTTCCTTAATTTTAAATTTTTTTTTATTCGCTTGTTTTTCTTCTCTTTGAGTCTTGTTTTGTTTTATTTTGATTTTATTCACTTTCCGAACATATTTGATGAGATTGTGATAAATGTTTGCATGACTTAAATGAAAATTGGATTTCATTTTATTTTAGTGTTTTTGTTTCTTTATTTAAAAAAAAAATTAAAAATTTTAATTTGGCATTGTTCTGTCATAATATGTTTGAAACATTCTTTACACTTGCCATTTGTTTCATAATTTTCCAATTAAATGATTTGCATGATCTAAAGAATTGTATGAAACATAAATTAGACTTATATAACCAACCATATAAAGTTAGCTTTTGAGCCTTGTACTTCAATTCATGAGTGTTATACATGTACTCTTATTTTCTTGTCATCAAAGTTGTTGTTTGATCTCATTATTCATTGATTTGGTTGAACACTTAAAAGTCATTCATTCTTGTGCAATTTGACTTCATGACATTTAAAGAAATGATATTAAGGCATTCTTTGGATCGTTTGTGCCTTTCAAGCTAACCTTATGCATGCTTAAGCATGATTTTCCATTGTTAACCATTTTGAGCCTACATGTAAACCTTTTCTTTCATTTACCAATTTTACTTCCTCGCCTTAGCCTGAAAAACAAATATTTACCTTTCTAAGGAACTCATGAGCTTTAATTGGGATGTGTTTTTCATACTAAGTTTGGGAATGGGTGTTACATTTCGAAGGAAAAAAAAAATTCACACAATTGGTGAAAGAAAAGAGAAAAGTTAAGTGGTGGTTGAAAGAAATTTCATTTTTGGGCCTTCAAAATAAATTGGTGTTTGTTCAATTAAAGGAAAGGAGTATGAATCAATGTAAATGAAGGTATAAGGAGTTTTGATCATGTAAAAGAAAAAATCTAATCGTGATGATTCGAAGTCTTGTAATCAATTGTTTTATGCTCTTACATTGCGAGTTCCTTGGACTTTGTATTATCCATACCTTTCATTTCTTACTCACCTTACACCCTTGGCCCCATTACAACCTATGTTAAAGACCTAAATTGATCTTAAATGTCATGTGGTTGAATTGCATTCATTTTTCTACTTTTAAGTGTTTGGCATCCTTCTTGAGATTATATTAATGCAAGTTCTTCACCTTTCTATTTCGAGTTAAGTCCTTATGATTTAACTCTAATCTCATGTTTATAACTGAGTGTTGCATTATAGCCCTCTTCCGAGTGATTCATTTGTGAGAGGACAACTTTGGTGAGATTTGAAGTTGAACTTGTGCTTTGTATGATTTTTGAAATTGTGTGAAAACTAAGATTGGGGAATTTGTTGCATTTGGCAATCACACTACTACACTTTGAGCATATTATGTTTTGAACTTTGCCGCCTTGTAAATAATGTCTAAATTGAGCTTTTATTGTTAAAACTTTTGAGTCATGTGCATGAGTCATTTCTCTTCAGAAATGTTCGGGAAGATTGTTTTGAGTCTTATTTTTGTTTTGTTTTTATTTTTATTTTTGTTTTTGGTTTTTCTGTTTTTGTTATTTTGCTTAAAGGACTAACAAATTCTAATAAGTTTTCTAACTATTTTGTTTTGTAGAGTTAGAAAAACGTTTGTGGGTATTCGATATCCGTTAAACCCTCAGAAGACACAACTCCTCCTTCTAGGGATGCCTAGAGGTTTAAAGGCTTGTTGCATACGCTAAATACAATCGAGTTACCTACGAAAGTGGTCTAGTTAACTTCTTGTTTTTTTTTATATGTGTTTTCCTTTTTGTTTTGCTCGAGGACTAGCAAAATCTAGGTTTGGGGGTATTTGATCGGTTCATAATTGTATATTATTTCTTACCCTTCTAGCTTATGATTTGGTTATGTTTTTGAGTTAAACTTGTGCTTTTAATCCTTTTTGTGTTTATCTTTCAGTTAATTGAGCTTTAGGTAACAATGATGGCTTTGGAGAGCATAATTCATGCAATTCAAGCATGTTAAGGCCTAATTTGGATGAATTGATGAAAAGCTTAAAGACAAATTCATTATGGCTACAGCCCCCTGCCAGTCCAGTTCCGTAGGTCATATTGTAAGCTTTGTTTCAGCAACCTACACAGCTCGAATGAGGCAGCATTCTTCATGAAACTTGTTCCCATGGGTGTGTACTATAACATATCCAAACTTCAGCCCCATTGGATAAATCTGGAGTCCGTTACCTAGCAAACACAGAACCATGCTCAGGATGGATCTTATCAGCGCGGAAAATGAGTTAGCAATTTGTTTCGGCCTTAACTTCTTCCTCCGACCTTGGATTGGCCCAAATAACATATGGCTGGAAAGAATACATTCTGAACTTCAATTTCGAGTGCTTAAAGTCCTAATTTGATTAAGAGAAGCCCAAGTTGTAAGCCCTTGAAGTTACTAGTCATGCTGACCTCAGCATATGTTGGTTGGATGCTTGGTCATGGTGAGCTAGGCATGAGCTATCATTTCTGGTTGGAAGCTTGGTCATGGTGACATGAAGATGAGCTAGGGCTGCTGGTGGGATTAATTGGTGAAGTGCATCAACCATTCAAGATTTTCTAATACAAGTGCATCACCCAATTTAGATTTTCTAATACAAGTGCATCAACCATTTCAGATTTTATAAAACAAGTGTTGTATGCATTAGCCATATTGAATTCAGATTTTCACTTCCCCTAGGCCTATAAATAGGGAAGTTCTCTAAGCTTGTAAACACACCCCAAGGGGGGGAGCTCTCAAGCACTTCTCTAGAGCTCCTTTCCCTTCTCTCCCTTAAATTCTCTTAGTTTCCCTTTGTAGTTCTCAATTGTTGTAATAAGATCATTCTACTCAATTTTCTTTTTATTAAATCTCAAGCACTTCTCTATTCTCTTCCAAACACTCTCCAAACCCTAAACACATGTCTCTTCCCTTCCAAAATCCACAAAGTTCTCAAACACCACTTTCCTTTCTTCTCCAAAAGTTTCCATATTCTCAAACACTTCCCAAACACATTTCCCTTCTCTTCCAAAAGTCTCCATGTCTCAAGTTTCCCAAACACCTTTCTCTTCTCCAAGTTCTCAAATACTTTCTTCTCCCTTCTCAAATTCTCCAAACACTTTCTCAAACAATTCTCTGCTTCTACTTTCTTCTCCAAAAAGCCTCCATGTCCTCAAACACTTTTCCCAAACACTTCTCATTTCTTCCTCAAAGTTCTCTTAGTTTCCTTAAATGTTTTCTTAGTTGTAATTTATTTTTCTTGTAATGTACATTCTTTCTTCTTGTTTTGTTCTTTTGTTTTTATTTCTGTTTTGTGTAGGAAACTAAATTGGATCATTCAATCACCAATCCCTGTGGAATCGACCTCGCACTTACACATGCTATACTACCCAACAGTTCGTGCACTTGCGAGTATCACAAGTTGAGGATGCAGCTGAATCCATTTTGGTGCAGCTGAATCTACGCAACATTCTTGGCAAGACATGAGCAATCTATTGGGGTTAACATTCGTAATGCTACTTCAACAACTATATGTAGTCAAACACATAGGACATTTCACCTTGTATTTGCCCCACATCTGGCCTATGCATCCGCCGAATTTGTAATCAGAAAAGAAGGTTTAGTCGAAGTATCAGGGTAACTGTGTAATAAAGGAATTCTAAGAACTTTAATGTTTTGGATCCTTTTGGAATTACATTCCAGGCCCTTTAATTTCGCACTCAAATTATAATAGCAATCTGGAAGCAATACAGCATGCTGTAGCAATGCAACCCAAATTATGCAAATTTAAAACAATTCCCATTCAACATAACACGAAACCACTACAAATAAAAGTAAAGTTTACATGACCTACCAAAGCAACACAAATCATATTGTCTAAGATACATTGCGCAATGGAATATTGTTTTTACAGGTGCTTTTATTGTGGCCTCCGGAACCACACCTTGAGCACTTTCTTGTAATGGTGCCCTCTCCTTGCGAGGGAATTCTTAACTTCTTTCGTCTGCCCTGGCATGACCCTTGCCATGGGAGGCAGCACAACTTGACTTCGAACATCTTCAGGAATATCCCACCTTCTGTGAGGCTGTACCGGGTAGATGTTATCCGAATAAGCACCCATCCAAGTTTTCCGAGTGTAATACCGAGAAGCCTTTGAGTATACATTTACTTTCAAGAAGCGGCAAACTGCAACTACATGCTTGCAAGGTAGCTGCTCAAGCTGAAACTTTCTACAACTACAACTGTTGTTCGTCAAATCTACGAGGCCGTCCATATAACCGTCCAAAACATTATACTGTGCATTATTTACTTTAACCACATTCATCCTTGCAGCATCCTCCAACCTGTTCCTCAACTTCTTCTCTCCAAAATTGGGGCACAATGTTGTTGTGCAATTCAAAGCCAAGTCACGACGTTCGGTGAACCATTTCACAAGGAGATTCATAATTTCCCCTATCAAATGAACCACTGGCATCATCCTTGCAAACCTAAGGACTGAGTTGATTGACTCCGCAATATTTGTTGTCATTACATTGTAGTGGCGTCCATCCATGTGAGCTCTAGACCACTTATGTAACCCTGCGTCTTCAAGATATTGAGCAACATGTTCCTTTCGCTTGATCTTGCGAAAATGACAATCAAATTCAGCAATGGAATAAGATTTCGCAGCCTTCTCAAAGTGCATAAGTATGTGATCATGCTTTTTCAACTTGCAAGTGCGTTTCATGTTCCCCTTCATATGATAAAAGCATATGCCATGTTGTGCCGTTGGAAAAACTTTGTTCCACACATTCTCTATGCTAACATTGCGATCAGAAATAATAACAAGATTGGGACACTCACCAATGGCTTCATGAAGTTTAGTGAAAAACCAATGCCATGATGCATCCGTCTCCAAATCCCCGATCCCAAAAGCAAGAGGATATATATTTCGATTACCATCAAATGCATTTGCTACAAACATAACACCCTTGTACTTGGATTTTAAATGAGTGGCATCCACGGCTATCACTGGGTGCATGGAAGAACGAAACCCTCTAATACATGCGCCAACCGCCATAAAGAAATACACAAAGTGATTGTTCTCATCAGTTTGGATGTGTGTTTTTGTGCCGGGATTCATACGCTCCAATTCATAGCAATAAGCTGGAAGGATATAATATGCCTCCTCCGCTGATCCTCTAATGGACAATAGAGCTAACTCCCTTGCTTTCCAAGCTTTCGAATAATGGATGCTGAAACCAAAGTTGTGTTTCACATCTCTCATAATGTCACTTGGTGTGTATATTGTCCGAGAATCCTTAAACTTCCTTTTAAATGAAGTGGCTACAAGTGCTGCAAGTTGCTTGACGATGGTTGTCACTTACAACCCTCAAATCACATTCATGGACAGTTGTACACCTCACAATCATGAAGCTGTTATCTCCAAATCTCGATGCTCGGACTCGCCATGGGCATGGACGTTGACAACAAACCACAACCAACCTCTTAGTGCAAGACGATTGCACCTTAAATTCAAAGTGGCCTCTTAATGCCATCAACTGTAACTCCGTCAACAATGCTTTCTTAGTAGAGAAAATTTGCCCAACTGTAATTTTCGGATTTCCAATCACTTCGCGAAAACCCCCCATCCAAATATGCTTCTCCATCATTTACACTGGCTTCATTGTACCGGTTATGTTCACCTATTTCATTCGAATAATGTTCACGAATGGGTTCAGATTCTCCTCCTAAACGCATTATTGGCAGTTGGGCAGATGTGTTCAAGCAGCCCAAAATAGGGAGGGGCAGAGTACACTGACACTTCATTTCTTTCAGGTACCATTATCACCACCATGCATCTGATCCACCTCGCTAAAATCAATCATATCCATAAAATCTGTCCCTACTTCACCTCCCACATCAGTGCCATTTGTATTATTCCAAGTTACTTCATTGCTTTCAACAATGGCAATGAAGAACGACCCATCCGACTACTATCTGTCGTGATATGCATACTATCAACTACATCATTTCTCAGTCCTTTATCTTCTATACTCACGAGTAAGGGAGCTAGTTTTGAAGGTGTTACCTCAGAATTGTACTTCATAAAAAAATTTACATCATCATCGTCCTCAATCTTTATGTGCTTCCACTCATTCGAGGCCACCAAAACTGAGAATTTTAAGCTAACCTTGTCTTCGCTGCTGTTTGTATTACCAATCTGATGCACACGGTCCAACAGTTCAGCAAATTTGATGGTTCGTGGAACTATTAAGCATTTTGACTCACCCCCTTCGTATTTGCACATCTTCTTCAAGGTGACCCATTTTCCATTGTAGCACACGAGAATAACAATTGTCTCTATTTCTGACCATGACAAAACAACATTTCATTAACACAATATAACCACAATAAACATACAATACAATAGCAATATAACCACAATATAAAAACAATATAATAGCAATATAACGTCAACATAACAGCAATACGCAGTGAAATAAGAGGAACTTAATAGCAGTACACTAGTAACACATCAGCAATCACACTATACAGATATACTACATCAAATGGAAAATCCCAAGTTTCAAGATTCACATATCCAGACCAATCTAAGTGCAATTTGTACAAACCCAAATGACTGAGCATGAATATTCAACAAAACCTAACCCAAAGAAATTAAAGCCAAAACGAATTTAACACAAACCCAAACAATCAAAATATAACCCATTTCACATAATCCCACTAATTTTAAGAAAATAACCATCAACACTACCTTTTCGAGGTCGGCAATCCACTAAAGCTTCAAGGTTGCAAGCAGCTATTCAGAAGACATACCTAAATGGAGGGGTTCTGATTCCAAACAGAGGACCAAGAGACCGAATACAGGGAGAAAAAGAGAGACAAAGAGCTGCGCTATGAGAAAGAGAGCAAAGAGAGAGACACAGAGTTGCGAGAGAGAGAGAGAGCCAAGAGAGACACAGAGAGCTGCGTTAGACAAAAACCAAAGAGAAAGAGAGCTCTGCCAGAGAGAGAGAGAGAGAGAGCTGAGTAGTGCGAAGAGAGAACAAACTTTCTGAACTTGTGAAAATTCAGCAATAAGTGGACAATAATTTTATATTTATAGGTGATAGTTGTACAAAAATTGGGGAGCAGTGGTATTTTTAATTGAGATTATAATTTTAGTGGCATATACCGCTATTTCCCTTTATCTTTTGTGATTATCTAGGTCAATTTCCCAAAAATCTTTCAACTTTCCCTGACACGATCACCGTCAATAGGGATGGCATAAATTCCGGGTTTCAACTTTCCCTGATACGAGCCGTCAATGGGGATGGCATAAATTCAAGGCAGGCTGAGTCCCAAATTTTAAAAATTTCCGATTAGGACGAGCCGGGGATGATATTGTTAGGCCATCCCCAATGATTGGATTCTAAAAAGGATTTATAGAACCCCATTTAGAGCTCCGATGGAATCTTTGGGGCTCTAAAGGAATCTCTCCCACAATGGGAGGCTCTATATTTGGGGATCCATTTATGATGTGATTTGATTTATGTGCTATTTTTTATTTTTGTTAACTTATTATGTTTTAATGAATGCTTATGTTATGTTAGTTTTTTTTTGTGAACATTTCAACCCATAAAAATCAAAATTTGGACAAAATTTTAAAAAAAGTGATTAGAGTAAAGAAAAAAAAACTAGCCGTTTATTTCTATATAAAAAATGAGGACATTCATTTGAAAAGAAAAAGAAACGGTAGAAAAAGAGGAGAGTACAAAAATAAGTTTTTTTTATGTGCTAGCGGGCCCCATGCATGTGGTTTGGTAGGGTCATAAATAGGTAACCCATTTAATAATCTGTTTAACCATGTCACATGTGTGGTAAATAACATCTTAACCCATTTAATAACATGTGTACAAACCAAATTAAATTATTTAAGCACATATCCAACTAGTTTAACTTTGAAGAACCAGTTTAACATCAGTCACAAATTAATCCAAGTTCTAAAACATTATCACAACATAAAATACAAAAATTAGTCTACCATAGTTCTAAAACATCATTACAACAACACAAAGATGAGGTCTCATCATCATCCAACCATAGTATTAGAGTATGCAGTAGATTGAGGTGGATTTATGTCCATCAACATCAGCACTACCACCCCCATCATCAAAAGGATCCATCTGTATAATAGCAAGAAGCAAAACTTTTAGCAGGTTTATAGGGTGAAAAGTCAAACTCCAAAAAATATTAAAAATAAAAAGTGGTGTAGTTATTACCAATGGAATTTGTGGGCAGTGTCTTCGCTCCTCCTTAAAATTAATGGAATTTTGACACTTGTCAAATTTAAGCGCAAAAGTTTCAACCAAAAAGAAAAAATAATATTTAAAAATTTAACAAGTGTCAAAACCACATTGATCGTAAGGAGGCAAGCATTTTCCAATTTTGTGCTGAAGGGGAGGCTGATAAAAATTTTTAAAATTAAAAAAAAGTGATGCGAACTCACATTGAAATGCAGAGAGAGGTCATCTTTTTTCTCTTTCTGGGTCGAACTTCATCACCTACATCATTATCAGATTCATATTCATATTCATCTTCATCTTCATCTTCATTTTCTTCATTTTCATCATTTTTGCCATCAGCACCATCCTTTGGCATGCTAATATGAGCCAGGTGGGCCCCAAAGCTTTTGAAGAGCAACCCTTTGCCGCCTCTGCAGGAAACAGTAATAATTCGAGAAATAGACGGCTTCAATTGATCATCACTCTTTCCATCATCATCACCCTTCGGCTTCGTGTGAGCAGGTAATTGAACATATCGCAGCCAGACATGACGTGCCCCTGTCTCTCCTAACACTGAGTACGAATTATTCCATCGATAACTTATGCATACTCCATCGATAAAAAACGACAATTCAACATTACACGGCCCATCAAATGATTCCGTAATTTCCCAAACAGTACACAGAACCAATTTTGTGTTCTCCAATCCGGCAGTCCAAGGAATTTCAATAGGAATTTCAATTTTGTGTTCGTGATTAGCGTTACTATTCAGAAGAAGCACACCTACGTCCGTACGAAAACTGAACGACACTGAAACGTCACTGTCTGGAAAACTAAACCACTCTGGAACTTCACTGCCTGGAAGTATAACATTAATAACATTATACCACTTCACTGGCTGTAACACACAAAACATAGGCATATATTAATTAGTCATGCGTGCATAGTATAGTATTAACAATACATGTAATGTATGCATATTAATTATATAGAAATAATTAAGAGAAAAACATATATACGTCACCTGATTCAGTAAAATATTTGCCATCTTTGCAGCATCCAACCCTAGATTATTGCACAGCCTATGGCAACGCAAGTCCATGTGACGAATGCCTTGCATGTCTCCGTCTTCTAATATCTTTGACAATGTTGAAAATCTTTCTAGTGATACGCAATCACTCACGTCCACAAATTTTATAGACGGTGGAAGTTGTACTTCAATTTCTACAAGCCTCTTGCAACCACGCAAATAAAGTTCCTCCAAGTTGACAAATTTGCTAATCCACACAGGAAGACTAACAAAATTGCTGTTGGACAGATCAATTACCCCTACTTTGGACGACCAACCAAAATTCTCCAAGGAATCAATGTCTGATACATTGCACTCTTCAAAGTGAATCCTGCATTTCGTGGGAACTGCTAATGAGCTAAAGTTGTCACATGGAATGTTTGAGTTAGTTAAAACCTCCAAAGGAAGTGATTCTTCAGAGATCAAGTTATTTGGAAGTGTGACTAGTTTTGGGCATCGATTGAGATTAAGAAAGTGGAGATTCTGAAACCCATAAATACTTGGTGGCAGATTTGTAAGGTTTTCACATTCTTCTAAGTGTAAATATTCAAGCGCAGTGAGATGTCCAATTGATGAAGGCAACTCTTTTATAGCAGTTGCATTCAAATACAATACTTGAAGTTTATGAAGATATCCAATTGATGAAGGTAACTCTTTTATAGCTGTTCCACACAAATACAATACTTTAAGTTCATGAAGATATCCAATTGATGAAGGCAACTCTTTTATAGCTGTTCCATCCAAATACAATACTTCAAGTTTATGAAGATATCCAATTGACGAAGGCAACTCTTTTATAGCTGTTCCATTCAAATACAATTGTTCAAGTTTACGAAGATATCCAATTGATGAAGGCAACTCTTTTATAGCTGTTCCACTCAAATCCAATTGTTCAAGTTTATGAAGATATCCAACTGATGCATCAACCTTAACTAAACTTCTACAACCATATGTATCCAAGTACCTTAGGTTTGGGCTGCCGGATAAGTCGAGAATTTCAGTTAGGAATTCAGAGCCCGTTAAATTCAAAAATGTCAACGTTGTGAAATGCTGTGAAACCCAAAAAGAATTGTATTTAAAAAATAAAAATAAAAACAAATCATAAAAGTGACCTCTTAAAATAATAAGGGATGAAAAATAATGTAAAGTACCTGCAATCTCTTCCCTATTTGTTTGATGCGGCTGAAAGGCAGATTGAGCACAACTAGTGCCTTTGGACGAAAGTTGGCTGGAAAAGATTGGAATGGACATCTATACCAATCAAGCACTCTCAAATTTCTTGGGATAGAACTAGCGTATCCAGAAAGGCATACATTATAGTTTATGAAAATTTTAAGATTTTTCATCTTCGAGAAGCTTCTGCCAACATCCAAGAATATCTCATCATCTTGTTTGGGGAAATCTAACATGATGCCTGTGATTTTATTTGTTCCCTAATAGAGAAAAGAAAAATGTACTAAGTGTTACAAAGTATTATAATAATAAAAAAATATTATACTTAACACACAACATGTGTTAGTTATTGAATTAAATAAAACTTTACACTCACATATATAATTTTATTTACTTACTGTATTTTTAGTCAGAACATGCTTGACATCTTCATGAAACCACAATCTGCTACGTCCTCCAGGTTCAGTGGGCGACTCCTGCTCAATTATGTCCTTACCCATCTTTTCTAGTAAGTCATGCATCTGAATATAACTTCCTTCAACACTTATGAGGGCCTTTTCTATGAGTACTTCAATGCCATATCTAGCGTTTAGCTCACAAGCTTCTATCACATAGTTTCTACTTTTACCCTTAAAGAAACATGCGATGTCAAGGAAAACCTTCTTTACTCTATCATCCAAGGCATTGTAACTTATTTTGAGAACTTCTTGAATTTCCGTGCCTTGGAAACCATCCAATGCAGCTTGCCATTTATGTATACTTCCACCATATAGATGAGAACCTAGAACTTTCAAAGCCAAAGGAAGGCCTTGAGCATAGCGCATTGCACGTTCTGCAAGTTTCACATAATCACCCAAAGGAGGCTCACTTCTTTTGAAGGCATACCAACTAAAGAGCTCAAGAGCTTTAGGTTCATCTAAAATCTTGACCTCATGTATTAAATTAACATCATGAGCTTTTAACAGTTGCTTATCCCTTGTTGTTATGATAATTCTACTGCCTGCACCAAACCATTCACATGCCCCAGCTAAGTTTTGTAACTGGTCCATGTCATTCACGTCATCAAGAACCAAGAGAACCTTTCTACAACTCAACCTTTTCTGTATCACAATGGCTCCTTTATCAACATTGGTCACCTTCAAATTTTTTACCCTTACAATTTCAGAAAGAAGATTCTCTTGTAATCCGACTGAACCTTCATGCGACGTTGACCTTTCTCTAACGTTTGCCAAAAAGGAACAACCTTCAAATTTGTGGGCAATTGAATTATAAACAGCTTTAGCAATTGTGGTCTTACCTATTCCACCAGTTCCCCATACCCCTACCATACGAACATCGTTTTCCCCCAAATCTAAAAGCTCATTCATAACTTGTACTTGAGCTTGCATTCCAACTGGATACTCTGCCACTTTCATACACACATGCTTTAATAATTGTTCTGAAATCTTTTCAATGATATTTTGGATAAATTTAGATTCAGATTCATGCCTGCCAATTGAAAAGAATATGAAACATTTAATGACTCGACATGGCATTTCTATATATAAACTATAAAATAATACAGTTTAACTCTTATAAAACTGATTCCAATTGAAGTTTGTCAAGAATTGGAATCAAAACACCATTTAAAATAGCATCTATTTTTTTTTATGAACAAATAGCTTCTATTTTTCAACTACTTAGTAGTATAATTTTTGAAAAGGAGAAAATTACTTTATTAATAATAATTATAACCTTAATGTTTTGGATAAAATATTTTTCACACTATTAATTAATTATTGACATCAAAAAATTATTTTCATTGATTTCTTTTAACAAAAAAATTGTAATTACCTTTTTGTTTTTGGGTCAACAAAACAAAATAAAAAGCATTATATAAGCGGGTTAGAAATTTACTCGTCCAAAGGGAACCCTGACAAAGCTGCTGCTTGTGAAAGTGCTGCCCTCCATTTCTTGACCTTGTCCTTCTTATCTTTGTATTTGCGCTCCATGTTAGCCAGTGCATCCCCAAAGCTACCTCTCTGATTTCGTACATCTGATGGATTCACCTTATAAAAAACTGGCAGGACCAGTTGTTGATTTGATTCTTTGCAGTCAAGAATCTTAACAAGTTCATCCAAACACCACTTTGAAGAGGCATAATTTTTAGAGAACACAACGACAGAAATCTTTGATTCTTTAATTGCTGTGAGAAGCGCGCTTGATATTTCTTCTCCTCTTCTGAGCTCATCATCATCCCTGAAGGTGTTAATGCCTTGTTGACATAAAGCGCTATACAAATGGTCTGTGAAGTTGTGGCGCGTGTCTTCCCCTCTGAAGCTCAGAAAGACCTGGTTTTTCCATGAATTGGTGAAGGAAGCTGAGGAAGAAGAGGCTCATTGGTTGGCCATGGAAGCCAACATAATTGTTTCAGTGTTTGACTGTCGTCAGAAAACAGATGAGTCTTACTTGAAGAGTTTGGGTTTGAGCAAATGTAAAAGGCTTTGTCCTTGCTTTGATTCCAAAGCGGATCCATGAAATGGTAGGAAGTGTCGCTGAAACTTCCCAGTCTTTTATTGGCGCTTTGCACAGGGGGGAAAAAACTTTCAACTTTCCCTGACACGATCTGTCAATAGGGATGGCATAAATTCCGGGTTTCAACTTTCCCTGATACGAGCTGTCAATGGGGATGGCATCAATTCCAGGCTGGCCGGGTCCCAAATTTTAAAAATTTCCGATTATGACGAGTCGGGGATGATTATTGTTATTCCATCTCCGAACCTAGCCTGATAAGCAATATATTTATTTTTAAGTAGTAAATAATATAATATAACAATGTATAATTATATAATATAATATTGATTTAGTTTTGTGAAATTGAATTAAGATTATTGTGAGTAAATGAGTTGAATTTTATAATTCAATTGAAATGTAATTGAGTTAAATAATAATTTAAAGTGAAAGATAAGTGTTATAATGTAGGATGAATATTTTTTTTAAATAAAAAAAAAGAGGATTTGCTGCAGGTTTGGGAGGGGATTTCCCAAGAATTCTTATATGGGATGAGGGTGGAGATGGGAAGCAGGGACGGGTGCCATCCCTAACTGTCAATGATTGAGTTCTCTTCTCCCTTTCCTTCCGTCATCTCTCGCCTGCAATCTCATATTGTTTTTCCCTTCTATTTTTTGGTCTCAACTCAGCAATAGTTATCCCACTCTACTACTCCAAATACTATCTCACAAATCTTAGATATTGTAAGAGAAATTATTTTTTGGTGAAACTATGGAATACATTGGGTTATAAAAACCCAAGATTTTCTTTAACGGGAAAGGCTTGGCTCCTTAAAATTGAGAAGGAGTTCCTCTTTAATTAAAACCAATGTAGTTTTGACACCAGGGTTTTCTTGAGTTCTTTTTAGGCCTAGTTTGGGATTGTTGTCACTTTTAAAAAAAGTTGCTTCTTCCTGTGCTTTAAAAATAATTAGCTGTAAATTAAAGCAGCTCCATGTTTGGTAAACAGTATTTTAAAAGTGCTGTTAGTACAAAAAGCAGTGTCAAAACCGTTTGGTAAATTTTAATATAAAATTGTTGTAACTATGAATAATGACTAAAATAGAAAGGATGTTAAAAGTTCTATGTACTAATCATGTGGTGGTAGAGGTAGTGATGGAGTGGAGGTGGTGGTGGTGATGAAGGTGGAGTTGGTCGTTGTGGTAGTAGTGGTGGTGAGGATGGCGGTTGTAGAGGTGGTGGTAGTGGCATCATGGTGGTGGTGGTGGTGGTGGTGGATGTGGAGATTTTGGAGAATGTTTACCATTTATTATATTTATTTAAAGTTACTAATGAAATATGATATTTTAAAATTAGAATATGGGTGTTTTCCCAAGTTTGGGACTAGGGGGGGGGGGCGCGGCGCCATGGGTATAAAATTTCGTAGGGTTTAGAATGCATTTTTCAAACATGGGAATGCAATTTCATATCCATTCCCAACAGGTGAAAGAAAAGGGAAAAGTGAAGTCCAAACATTGACAAAAGGCATAACTTGATGGGTCATGATAGTGAGTTGGATTGTTAACCTTCATCCCCGTGCCAATGAAGTTTTCTCCACAACAGAATTCTTTTCAGTGAAATTTAATTTCAACTTGGTACTTTTTCTAGTGGGGAAGCATTCTGATTTTTTTTTTCTTAAGCAAATCACATTTTTTATACAACCAATATTCTATTTTAAACTAATCTAAACTACGGGGAGGGGGATTTGAACTCGGGTTAAGAGTATGGAGCACATCTGCTCTAGCTAACTTGGCTAAGCCCATGTCTATTTAAGCCAATCATATTGGGTAATGATTCTAAACACAATGACTAAATCAGCCAAATTCAAAACACATGGACTAAATTGACCAACACGATAAAAAAGAGGGACCATTTTGACATTTAAAGCCTAGAATTACTTTTTCTCATTCAAATGTAGATTTAAAAAGCATACTTTGATTCAACAAGGGAATGAACTTGTAATTCCTGCAAATCTATTATTGCCTAATTTCTTTTTCTTTTTTTGTTACCCAAACATTATTGCCTAACTCCTCCTTTCCTAGTAATGTGGCTCAACCATAAATTGACACGTGTTCTATTTTAAAATTTGCTTTTTAGAAAAGAATAATTCTTAACTGAATTCTTTTAATTTTCTCATTGCTTTTATCTCTTCGGAGAACCACCTCTTTAGCATTTTATTACTAGGCAAGGAGAGATCATAGATGTATTTTCATTTCGTGTGTTACGGTCTATCACAACTAAAAAACTGGGCAAAGACCACGGACATAAAGGCACAAATACAATATTGTGCATTCTTTTTAACATTAGGCACAAATAAATCACATTTGCACTTTTTTCTTATAAAACACAAATAATTGCGTTAAATTCAAGCACATAGGGCACAATTTTACATTAGGCATAAAAAATCGTGGCAAAACTAATTATATATGTATTATCTAAGACATTCTTTAGAAAGAAAAAAAAGTGATATGATTTGGACAGACAAATTTTTTGCGTCTTTATGCACATACTAGACACAAAAACCATTTTGTGCCCAATAATTTACAATAATTTACATGTGAAGTGACTTTTTATTTTTCTAACTTTGTTGAAGGGTTTTATTTTAACAGCAAAGTTTAAAACTTTGACCCGCGAAAACGTAAAGTGTAAAACCGGCCTCCCCCTAAAGTTTTTCATTAATTAATTTTTGGTGTTTTATTGGGTACGCCTCCCCAAGTTTTAAACCCTAGAAAATATCTCAAAACTTCCTCCCTCTCTCTCTCTCTCTCTCTCTCTCTCTCTCTCTCTCTCGGAAAGCTTTTCAGCCGTTCTCCTTCTCTCTGTCTCCATGTTGCCGCCACCCTCCAAAGTCGCCTCCCTTAACACAGATTACAGCGACTGCCATCTGCATCCACATGGACCTGCAACCACACCCAACCCATATTTCAGATTGACAACTGCGAGAGATCGTGAGTGCAGGGCTCAATTTTGGCTGGGTTTAGAGATTATAATATGAAGATTGGTGATGGGTGTCTAGAGAAGATTTGGAGGGAGACAGGGATAGAAGGCACTGGGCGGAAATTGTTGGTGATAGGGCACGAATCTGGGGCAGGTTTTTTGGCTGCGATCTGAAACCCAGATCGGGAGGAGAAAGAGAGAGAGAGAGAGAGAGAGGAAGTGGATGGTGGAGGGATATGAGGTGGAGAAAGTTTGTTTGATCAAAAAATGCCTATATTCATTATATAAAAAAACACCTCCATAAAAGAAAATATGCCTACCAACGTACTCAATGACAAATTTGGCTGAAGGGGGATGATTGTTGGAGTCGGAAAAGGCCAACCTTAAAATTTGTACGACTGAGGTTAGGAAAGTTCCTCGCAACAGGTGAGCAAATGCAAAAAGCTTTCTCTTTGCTTTGCATCCAATGTAAATTCATGTACTTTTTGTGGCCAAATTTCAACTTGTACTTTTTTTTTCCTTTCTAGTGGGGAATCATTCTGCCCTTGTTTGTTTTCCTAGAAAGCCAATCACTCTCTGTTTGGTAATAGAATTACTTTTTCTCATGCAAATAGTGATATATATATTTTTTTGATCGAAAAATAGTGATATTTTTCTTTTCTTTTCAAAAAGTACTTTCACTCAACAAGTGAATGAACTTTTATAAAGGAAATTTTGGTTAACTCAAAAAAATGTAAAATATTAAGGATATAGTAAATTAGCTAGTTCTGTTTTGTGCTTAGAGTATCTACAATTATGCCCTCTATTTTTTAGTTAAAATTTAGTAAAAACATGTAAAAGTTATTTTAGAAGCTCTCTATAAAATTTTTAACTCCAATCATACTCTCTAGTTTAGGGAGTCATAAATGCTATAACTCTTTTTTAATTGGTCCATCTCTATAAAAATAGTTAGCATTAATTAAAGGTATAAAATACTCATAAAATAAAACAACATTAAATTACAAGGAGCCACTAAAGTCCTTTCCTTTCTCTCCTAAGATTTATGAGCTCCTAGAAGTCTCCATATTTTAGGAGGTGGATATGGAGCATGGTTGGAGTTAGGGCTGACATTTTAGACCAAAAAATCGCAAATACCGACCTAGGTTTTACCGCATCTAAATCGATCTATTACGAAAACCGACCGCAACATGCAGGTTTATAGAACTGACCGCATATCGATTGCGGTTTCGCATATCCAAATACACGGTATACCGCAAACCACAATATAATATAATTAATTATTAAAATAAATACTTATAATTATTTTATATTAACTAACATAGGCTAGGACTTCATCATTTAGATGAATCTTTCTCTCTTCTCTCTTCTTCTTTTCTTCCCTTTCTCTCTCTATCTCTATGGGACTCACTTAGGCTTTGAATGTATTATTAATGGACTGTATTCTCCGTCAATCTCTTGAAGTTCCCTCTATTTTTTTTTTCAAATCTCAACCTCAAAGAAATATCATTTGAATATTTAGTGAATTAATATAACCTAATTAGTAAATAATTCTATTATCTACTAGGAACTTGGGTTTCAATTAGTATTGCCAACTCATTGATTGTGTCGGTAATTTTGTTAGGTTGTCATTAGTACTGCCCAACTCATCTCTAACTTGCAATCAACTATTTAGTTGATTAATTGGGAATTAGTAGGATTGTGGATTGTAAAGGTTTATTTTTAAGGCTGATTTACACCAATACCCCCAGAAACTACGGTCAAATCTTACTTTGCAACCCCCCCACCCCTCCCCCCCGTGGGGAAAAAAAAAACATAAAGTGGTCCACTTACCTCGCTTGATCGTAGTTTGGTGACCCACTTTTCCCCCTATCATAAACTCCATCCAAAACTATGTTAAAACTGATGACGTGGTAATGGTATTTGTGTAATTTTGTACCCATGGTTCATTTCATTATTCACCAATTAAGGGGTAGCATGTCACATGGAGCTGACCTCCACATAGATAAAAATATAATTAAATATTCTAATAATTAAAACTAATTTAAAAATTAAAATAAAACATTAAAAAATTTAGAACTGAAAAAAATATCTCTCCCTAACTCTTTCTCTCTATTTACCCTACCCTCTCACCCAGATCCCACCCACACCCATCCCCTTACCCAACTGCACCAACCACTGCCCCCCTCTATCTTCCAAATCGCTCCCTCTCCTTGGAAACCCTAATCTCTATGGCCAGTCAACCAAGAACCCATATCCTATTCCATCTTCACCCACTTCTTCACCCAATGTTTCTTCACCAAATTCTCTTTCAACATTTGCTGCAATTCCCAGGACTGGCAGGACCCGCCTCGAATTACTCGAAACATGGGACGAATCCTATGGAATTTTCGACATCACACTGATGCTGGGCCCACTTACAAATACTATAGCCTCTTTCTAAATTAAGGAAAAGAGGCACGAAATTTCGGCAGTCTCCCTAAAAAATGGACATTTTCCAAAAAGTTTAAACCTGTTAAAACACAGTTATAACTCAAGGGCAGCATGCACAAGTTAATAACATGCAATTTACATAATAGGCCTTTGGCTTTACAATCAACCCTAACATGGGCGATAAAGAGAATAACTAACATAATTCATTTTACAAACGAAAAGAATTTAACATAAGTAGAAATAGATAAAGATTGCCCTACACAAGCTCGGGCTTCAAGTCACCAACAAATTCAAAACCAAACTTAACAACTCTAATAAATAGGATTCGATCCCAATGACCAAATGAAAGTCCACAAAAATATGGTTTATCTTGCAACTGCACCTGGGTGAGACCCCAGGCTACCTATGTACCCTTATTGAGGGATCAAGCCACACGTAGTTCTTCGTTCAGTAGTAACAATTTCGATAATATTCGATTATTTAAAGTAATGCCAATGATTTAATTTAGATTCATTACAACATCAAATTCTACAAGGCAACCACTGAACACTTTATGAGTTCCTTTCCTTTTTTCAGTTCTTTTCACAACCATGCCCTATCCAAGGTGTATGTTGGTGAACAACATTTTTCAAACTATAAATAAGACATTCACACCTAGCAGACACTCACTAAGCTCCAGTTCAAGAATCTTGACCGAACAAATCCACACATATATGTATTTAATATGTACGTATATATATATATATATATATATATATATATATAACGATATAACACACCCCACACCATCATCATGTACAAGGGGAAGACAATCCAATCCAGGGATTGTTTGTGACAGGACCCAACCCAAATTCAACTTTGGAATCCGAGCCAAACCTCTGCGTGTTCCGACACCTGGTAGGTGCCGGACACAATTGACCTAATTGCCCTTCTAGTCAAATTTCACATTAAACTTTGGCTTGACTTCTGCAAAAAATTTGCAGAGTCTCCCTTGTAATTTGACCAACCCCAAATTGACACCTGCCAAACAGACATAAAAATATGTACACCAAGTGCCAGCATGCAAAAAATTACATTCCAACAGTTACACAAATGTTTTAGGGCAATATCAGAGAGCCTACACAGAAGATTACAAGTATAAAATAATTATACAAAACCCTACGTTGGCAAAGACGTGGCAGAAGGTGCTCTCGGCCCGATGGTGGCACACTGACGCACGACTCCTGCCTATGCCCGCAAAACATTAAAAAGGTGAGTTGACCAAAAACGAAGTTTAGAAAATAGCATATAAACATACTAACCCCTCTAAAAACGTTACAAAACCAAATCATTTCTTAATTATGCCCGTACTGAAATCAATGCATTCATATATATATATAGAGCCAATCACACATTTGATTGAACATTAATTCCTTAAAAGCATTGAAATCAACTTTAATCTACCACCTATGTGTACACATTTATTTCCGCCAATTCCTTATAATCCGTAAATTCCTTTAGTTTCCGTCAATTCCATCCTCGTGCCACCGGAGTTACACGTCCTAGTAGACCTCGGGAAACACAAAGTCGCCCGAGCCGCAATCCTCGCAGGATTCAAAGGACATTTAGTTGACCTGACCCGCGTACCTCGCTCCCACGGTCCGGGTACCTCTAGGACTTGCGGAGCGTAAGTCAAGCATGCTGACATATCTGAAGGCAACTAGATGTCCGTAGACATTATTATAACCGAAGGCAACCTTAATTACTCTTGGGTACCTATGGTGGTTTCTAAAAATATATATAAAATTCTGAAAAGATTTATGAATAAGTGAAGTCCTATTTACTTAAAACTCTATTGCCAATTAGCCCTGATACTTAATTAGAATCTCCTGTTCCTATATCCTTTAAGGATATCCAAGTCGGCAGCATATGAGTTGAAATATTTAAAGCAATAATCAAATCATAAAACACCAATCGATTAAATAACTTATTCAAGATGAGAATGAAATTACATAAACTCATTTATGAAAACAAACAGTCCACTTATAGATGCTCTGAGCTAGCTGGACCCTTTGAAGGTCCCTCTTGCGGGTCAACTGGTGCCCGGGTGCCTAAATAACTATCATAATATTTTATTAATAAATATGCTCCATAAAATAATATTAAATGAAAAACCCTGACCCCCTGCTTCCTAAAGTGCGTGCATCAATTTTAAGGTCATTCCTAAGCCCACATTAACTTTCCTCTCAGTGGACATGGTTTAGAAGTAACTCGGGATTCAAAAGCGATAAAGTCCCAAAAGGTCAACTAGGGACCCCGTGGGGTCCATGACCTCCAAATTCCGATCCGAACATTCCTAGAGATTCCAATATACCTATGACACATGTCTCGAAAGTTTGGTCTTGATCGGATGGTCGGATGGCTCACGATCGCCCGATCAAACGGACGAACGATTTTCCGTAATCCTAGCCATAGGAATGGCCTTTTTGGAGTATCCGGGACTTTGATTCCCTATTTGTCGAATCCCACACAATCATGAAATTATCTAGATCAACATACTCCAGTTTGACTATGATCCAACGGTCCAAATATATTGAACCCAAAAATCGCACACTATGTGAGATCTGTTCGGGATTCAAACGTTATCTGAATTGAGATCCGCAAATTCCTACGCGCTTGTGAGGACATGAGGATTATTTTAGGACCAAGAGTGGTCCCTGACACTGGCTCACGCACCGGCGGCCGGAATTTCTCCAAACCGTCGGCCCAAACTCCTATCCTAGGTAAAACACCTAATTTTGAACCACTTTTATTCTTGGTCTATGGCCAAAAAGTGGCCGGAAGTGGATGGAACCGAGCTCTCAAACTGGCAGAATTTCAATTCAAAAATCAACCCTTCAAACCTCAAAATTTCTCAAATCCTACCAAACCATCAGCTAGATTGTGGAAAATAGCTAGTAATCCATACCTCACTTATCTAGATTGGTGGCAGGATGACGACGTACGACGCCGACAAAGTTTCACAGAAAAGCATGTGGTTTTTCACGATTTTCGGCGAGACTATGGCGGCTGGATGGCGGGAAAGGTCGAGGCCTGGGTTGCGAGGTCACGTCGGTCAAGTTGGGTCTGATTCGGTGGTGGTTGGTGGTGTGGCTAGGTGGTTATGGAAGTTTGGAGGTGCGGCTGGAAGAGAAAAGGGAATGTTGGGGGGGGGGGGGTGGAGAAGAAAGGGAGACGAATCATATTTTAAAAACTTGATCTTGCAAAATTACCAAATTGCCCATCAACTTATTTTGCTCGTAATTCCTTCGTTACAAGTCTGATTTGAGTCCACTACGTGTCTACGGACTCATTTCGTCGCGCTCTACGCAGTGGTACAAGTGGTTTTCCCAAATTCCTTCCTGGTCAAAAAGTCAACTTTAAACCTAATAATTTATTCCAAGGGTAAAATAGTCTTTTTCTCTATTAAATTGTTAATTAAATATTAATTAAGGTTTGGGTTATTACAGTTTGACTAGACCACATGGAGGAATCCTCAACAACCATGTAGTCAGAGACGAGCCGTCCATCCAAGGGACTAGGCTAACTAGCACGCACAGGAGAATCCTCAATACTCGTGCGCCTAACAAGTCCTACTCGCGCAAGACTAACCAGCTATCCATTTCCATGCATCCAAGTGTCCATGTCCACTGTTTTCAAGTATTAGTATTCAAGGGGAGGTACATATGATAATATACATCATGTACCAGGGAAAACAATCCAGCGTAGGAATCATTTGGCTTAACCACACGGAAGACTCCTCAACAACCATGTGGCCAGGGACGAGCCGTCCAACGGAGATTGGGCTCACCAGAACGCACAGTCCAACAAACATATCAAAGAAACTAGGGAGATCCTTTTAGGCTGGTCTCTATCCCCTTCTCAACATAGGCTTCAAGACAAATTCTACACTCATTAGAATAATCCATGATAACAACACCCTAATCAGGGAACCTCATTGCAGAAAAACCAAACAAAGCGATGTCACCTAACAACCCTAATTGTTGAAAGCCATGTTAGAAGTATGCCTTAGAGCCAATCATGAGATGTGAACTATAAGGATATTTCACTTAATTAATTACGGGTATAATGTTGTTTCGAGTAATAATCTTAGTTATTTACTTAATCAACGAGTCCATGGATCCAAAGACATAGAAAGTGACTTAAAGAAGTTAAGTTTATGAGACCTTTTTGTGCCATGTCCACATCCTAAAGACTTTGTGATCATAGGATAATCAACTCAGCATTGATGATCCGCAAAGACCATTATGCACTATATCTGCTTAATCAAGAGGATGACTAGTCTCGAGTCATTCATGTGGAGACATTAAGATAAGTGTACGAGTGTTCAATTGAGAATGAATTCATTGAACGCGATCAATAGAGGGAACTTGAATGGAAGTTTTACTTACATGTCAATCAGGATCTCTTAAGTTGGAATAGGTTAAATTAGTCATTGACCTAAGGCACCACAAGTTATCTCATGGAAGCGTCATGGGCCCTTAGCCATGTTCAAGCGTTGTGTTCCTCTAGGCATAACCCAAAGATATTACTAGGGTTCATGATTAATTCATGAAGACATGTGAGTTTACAACAAGGGATCTCTACCTTCAGTAAAGGAGGAGAATGCTAAGAAGATGTGACTCAAAAGTCTTTGGTGAAAGCAATGAGCTGAATCAATAATAAAGATTGGGATCATGCTCTAATGAATCACTAAGGGCTTGACATGAATTCCATGCCCCAATAGTATGATCAAGAGCATTGAATTAGAGAATGACCATACTACACTACAATCTCAACTGATTAGGTTCACAACCTTATTCTATATTGGCTTAGGCAATCATGACATGTTGCTAGATGTCACTCACGGTTTGTGGAAGGCTTGAGAGCAAGATATAATCTAGTTCTCATAAAGGGAGAATTAAAATAGAGTTTTAATTCACAATCGATCAATAAAGAGTTTTGGATCACCCACCACCTTGCCGATTAAAACCTAATGGATGGCACACTAATAAGTTTAAATGAAAGGAAATAAGTATGACGTGCATAGACTTATTAATTTAATAGAGATTGAATTAATTAAGAGAATGCGAAAAATAGTAGTTTGGGCCTAAACCATAAAATCGGGTTCAAGGCTCATTGGCCTTGGACCCATTGGGTTAGTTAAGACATGCGGGCATAGTAGGATGACCACTTAAGCCCAACAAGCCCAAGGAACATCCCATGGCAGGTTTTACCAAATGGAGACTTTGGTATCCTTGTGTGTCTATATAAGACAACTTTGTCTCTTGAAGATGAGTTAGGATTTTTGAGCTAGTTTCTAAGAGATGAGTAAGAACACCTTCAAGCTCCTCCCACCTAGCCAAAATCAGTCACCCTAGGAAGTGAGTACTAGCATCCTCTCCTTCCTAGGTTACATCATATCCTTCATCCTCCTCGGTGTGGAAAATTTAGAGATCATCTCCATTGGTGATTTGGTGAATCAAGAAGGCCCTCCATAAGGAGATCAACTCAAAGGATGTCAACCTTGAGTTGTGCTTCAAGGGTAAAGTTTCTACTCTCTCTTTCTCTTATTCTAGAATGTCTAGGAGAGGAACAATCTAAACTTAGCCTCAAGATACTTGGGTTAGTTGTGTTAAAGCTCAAAGATTTAATTTTAAAGCTTCCTTTGCCTAGAGGTTACAAGTAACCTCATCTTTGTGGCTAAATAACTAAAATTTTAATGTTTCCTTCAAGCCATGCCCAACGCCAAGAACAGGAGGATTGAAAATAGAGATCTGATATCGCAAGATATCCATATGACCCCAAGAAAACCCATGCATCAACCACCACGACCAACCACCAAAAACCAGTCTTCCTGCAACCTTCTTGTCCAAGTATCAGAACCGCAGAATGCCATAGAAGACCATAGGCATGCCAGACCTTCTCTTAGATAGCCTCATAGATAAAACAAAACATGAAGCAAGAAAACATAGCCGACACTTTTGGCTCTTCACGCGAGAGAACCAAACCATCGTGAGGCAAACCTTAACAGGACAAGACACGAAGGGGGATGAAGAGGCACCGATGACCATTGGCGAGATAGGAGACCAGCGCTTGGAGTCCGATGTAGGCATAAGAGAGTTGAAATGACAGCGGTGCCACGAAGTAAGAAGAAACCCTAACCATAAAAAATATCGCCTGGCTCTCCTCGCGTGCGTGCGAGAGAGCAACCCTATACAGAAAACAACCAGTTTGTGAGAATGAAGAAGTTGTGTAGCCTTTTTATCACTAATTGCCTCAGTGGACTTATTCACTAACCGAAAAGGAAAAAAATGAGAAGAGAGAAGGGGTAGTGACGCTTCTTCCTCCCCCTCCCCACCCTATGGAATTTTCCTTTGGGACTCATAAAGGGAGATAGCAGCTAGGATTTTTTCCACCACTCTATTTTATTATATGTCCCTCATTTCCACCATTTATTTTTCAAGTACAAAATTTCCCAATTTAAAACAAAAAAAGCATTGTAGTTATTTTTAAATACAAACTTTTATTGATGATCAAGAGCGAATTATTCGTACATAAACTTTTACTGTACCGAAATGATAGTACAAGTCACTTGCATTTTTTAAAGGTAAACATAAAGTACTAAAACTTAATTCTATTGATATTAAGTAGAGACCATCCCAATCCCCATAAATCTACTCATTACTTGAAAATAGCAAAGGTGTAGCATCATGAGTCATACTAGACCGGTAAGTACAAGTCACCGAAATATTTGAGTCATCACCAAGCTTACTACCTCTATTGTGTATAATAGTGCACTATCTCTCAGCATGTTACTCATATATTCACCAAAATCTCAAAAAAATTCAAGTTAATCTCATAAGCTTTAGAGTATTATGAATTTCATAAGAACAACTCAAGAACTTGTTGTGATTTGGGATTTTCCATATTTTGTATCAATTTTGTTTTAGCTATATCTTTATCATTTCTAAACATTTTTTTTTGTGTGATTCAAAAACCTAAATTGAAACATTTTTCATGTAGATTGTGATAGTACAACTGGTTTAAGCAATATCATAGAAAATAAGTATGAAATTACTTGAGTTACATATATGACGTTTAAAAGCATTTACGGGGTCTTCTTATTTAATCCAATTCTTAAGGCAAAGAACTATAAAAAGAGTTTTGGAACCTCAGTTAGATCTCCAAAGTATGAAAGTGTAAGAAAGTGATTGTGATTTTTAAAAAAAAGTTATTTGTGCTAACTCTCTCTCTCCAAAGTATGAAAGTGTAAGAAAGTGATTGTGATTTTAAAAAAAAGTATTTGTGTTAACTCTCTCTCTCTATCTCTAACTTATAACAGATTTGTGAGCAGAAGCTTTGTGTGAATGCTTAGAAAGTCTGAGAGCAAAAGGCTGTATTTATAGTTTAGGATTTGGTTTCATTTGAACTAGGTTTGCATTTGCTAAGTACTAGTAGGGGGACAAAATTTGGGTGACTTGATGGTTAGAAGGGCGGAATCAGAAATTTTTTAACCGGTGGGTTAGCTAAAGTTATTAGCTTAAAATCTAATGATAAATTTTTTTTGTACTTACATTTTCTATAGTTTTTCTAGAAATAAAAGTATACATTAAATCATATAAATCACATAAATGTAAACATAAGGAAAAAAAATATTTGAAATTAGAGCCACATTATTCGCGAAAGGGTGAATTTCATTTAGAAAAATGCTTATCTTTTGGAGACAAAGTAATAGAAAAATTTTAAAATTGATGTTGGGATAAACTTTGACACCAAATACAAATGTGGAAGATCTCTTCCTATGCATATTGGTGCTGAAATTGTATATTTATTTATTTATTTTCAATTAAAATATAGACTATGTGTATATCTAATTTGTTTTTTTTCCAAACTGTCCTTGGGCTACAGCCAAGGGCAGCCCTTGCCTTGGTTCCGCTAGTTGTTGTGCAAATCTTGCACGTGTTTAATTTGGAGTGAGTCATTCTAGCTTGTTGAAGTCATCCAGCAGATATTCTTCTTGAATTTTCGGCTTATAAATCTGGGTTTTAATTTGTTTATTTCATAAATAAATAAAGCCCGAAAGGGCAATTAGGTAAATTTCACTCAAAAGTTTTAAAAAATAATACATGCATGAAATGAAATTCTACATTCACAAATATATGAGAAACATGTTTTATGAACACTAGCCTCTCTGCACGCGCTTTCACGCCTCGAGAGACTTTTTTTAAAATTAAAAAAAAATTATTTTAGAATTAAAAAATATAATGGGTAGTTGTGTTCCATAAAAATATGATCCATTATCTATTTTTTCTTTTAATTTTAAATTTTTTTAAATCTAAAAAAGTGTGAATTTACTATATTATCCTCATTTAATTAATAATTTCAATTCTTAATGTTAACCAAGGGCATTTTCTGGTATTTTGAATGTTTCACCATTCTCCGCCTTTTGCTTTATATATAGATATATATATATATATATATATATATAGATTTAGAGCATAAAAATTTTATTTTTTAGAATAGATAAATAATGAAACATACATGGGCATTTTTGTCATTTTCACTTTAAATTGCAAAACTATGAAATATATAGAAAATGAATTTCTATGTTCAAAAAAATAAGTGAGAAATATTTTATACGATGGTTATAACACATACATATGTTAACCACTCTGGGATAAATATCTTTCGCTCACTCTTAGTGCATTGCCATAACAATTTTCTAAAGTTGAAAATAATAACAATATTACTAAACTACAATTTTTCATTAGAATGTATCACGTACTCCTTATGTGAAGGGATATTTTAAGACTAAACGAGCCCTTAGACCTAATGTGTAGATGGGATTAAGTATCCCTCCATGCGAGAGAGGCACGTGATATGTTTTAACTGAGAATTGAACAGAAGTTGATGCATGTGATAAATTGCAACATTTTATATAATTAAGTAGTTAATAATAAAACTTAAAAATTCAGGGATTAACTGGTGATTTGCTCTTTGAAATTGTGCATAACTTTCGATTTACCCCATATCCTTTTTTTAAATTATATAAAATTAAGGATATGAAATCTTTTTTTTTGGCCAATTTCTCCCCTCCATCTAAATTCACAACATTTCATCCAATTTGCCGTTAAATATGAGGGCAAAATGGTCATTTTTTATATTAAAAATAAATATAAAATAAAATAAAAAACAGAAAATTGAAATACTCTCTCTCACTCTTTACAGGCTCATGTGGGGTTGGAGGTGGTTGTATGGTGGCATTGGGCGGTGGTCTAGGGGAGGATCTCACATGGGGATGGGTCTCGGCAGGGGGCAAGGGCTGGGGATGGGTTTCGGTTGGGGCTTGGGGTGGATCTCGCATGTGGGGTGGGTGGTTTTTGGTTAATTTTCCTCTTTTTCTTCAATTGTTTTAAAAAATGATTTAACTGAAAATGAGATGAAATGTTGAGGATTTAGACGATATGAGGGAAATTGGAGAGAAAAAAAAAAGTTCATATCCTTAATTTTCTTTATAAAAAAAGATAGGAGGTTAATAGAAAGTTAGGTATAAGTTCAAGGGGCAAATCACCGACTATATGCCTAAAATTCAAGTGGGAATCTATCATTTGAAATCTAAGGTAAACCTTTCCAATTCCAAGTCCGTAATGAAATTGAAATAATAATAAAAATTACTTAATGACATCTTCCATAGAGTATAATCCTTCCAAGTCCAACATGTTCCAAAGTCGTGTGAGTAGCCCCTTCACGGTTGCTTTTGCAATTGGTCGAATCCAATTCAACAGAATGCCCAAAACAAGATTCTCTGCCATTCAATCGAAAACTGAGATACCCACTTCAGAGCCAAACCCAGGTCAGACCAAACTGCAGTTCCCTCACATTCTCTCTCTGCTGCCCTCCATTGCTTTCATTGTTTACCTTTTAACACTAGTTTTGGTTATTCCAATTTCATTTCTTTTTGTTTTAATGTTGGATTCTTTTATTTTTGAAAATTTCAGGTTCTGAAGGTTCCAACGATGGTTCAGCCCCCGAGCTTCGTGTTTTTACGAGGAGAAAGAGATTAAAAAAGACAGAAGTTCAAAAAATACATCTTGAAGTAAAACCTCATGCCCCAAAAGTGAGAATTTTTACTTTTTAATAATTCAAGAAATGGGTTTTCTTTAATTGCTCCATATATAATAACGTTATCTGGATACATGGGATCTTCCATTTTAGAAAGTGTTAATTGTTTGTATCATTGATTTGTCACTAAGTTGAAACTAGCAGTTACATGGATTCTGATTTTAGATGGATACATATATGTGCAATGCATACAGTTCTCCCACTCCCCAAGTTCATTTCCTCATTTGCTCCCCTCTCCTCTTTTGACACTTGGTTTCAAATTATTTACACCTAATAACCATTTTGTTTTGACTGTGATATTCTGCATCCAGAAAAGGAGCCTCACTTTGTAGTAATGAAATTTAAGCTATAAATTATTACATTTTGTATGAAATGGTATGTGAGTTAATGCACATGTTACGGGCTAATTGGTTTCATCTTGCGTCTAGTTGGACTAAATAAACTTACTTTTAGTCAATATAGAAAATGTGGAGCTAAACTAAAACCATAACCAATTGCTTAAGGTTGAGTGGCATTAATTGGATCAATGATGTATTGTGCAATCTTGAAGTTAATCTTGCGTAGTTTTAAGCAAGGAGTAGTCATAATTCACATCATCAGTTCCTTCCATGCAGTTCGTTGCCCCACCTGACATTGAAGAATTCACATATACAAAAGTGAGTGCATCTACAAATTCAAGTAAGTACCTCTTTTGACGACACATGATTAGGTGTATTTAGTTTCCTGGTGAAACGGGCTCTTGCTTATAGATGACAAGATGAAAATAGTTATGAAGTACTTTCTGTTCATACCAGTGGATTCCCATTAAGAAATTGTTTGTGAATTGAACTTTGTCCTAGCTAAAAAGTATTGTTGGTTTTTGAGCAGTCCTTGTGCATTTGTCATTTTCGAATTGATACACTGAATGCGTTGCTTATTGCATGTGTTCTCTTCTTTCTTGAGCATTTCATTTCGTCTTGCCTTCTTTATTACAGGACTAAGTACTTTGATGAATTTTTAGCACTCAATTTTTTTTGTTAAGGAAGAACTTTATGTTTCTGTCAGAATTTCTTACTAGTGGGAATCTTTGCACCTTTCATGATGAGGTTTCATCTTAAGAAATACTTCTGCAAATTTAACCCAGTGATCTTTATATTCTTTCAGTTTTAATCTTTTGTGTCATGAAAGAAATAAAGAATTAACTGTGAAGTATGCTGTATGATTGGTTGAGAAGGGGCTCTCCCTATAATGACAATAATAACAAAGGTAGACAAAGAACCTTTTCTTTTGATAAGTGAAAGAAACTATATGGGTAAAAACTTGGGCCTTTGTACAAATATACTTCTCCCTTCACCGCCCTCTTAAGATAAAAAGAACGCCAATTATGTTTTTGCCATGTTAGATTTTGAGACAATCTCTTTTCCTTAATTATTCCTTTTTGCACTAGTAAAAATATGTTGCTGTTTTTCCGAAGTTTGGCATGCAGTATACATATGTGCAACATCTTTTATTTGGGCCAATACTCTTAGACTAAATGCTGACTTGTATTGATGAAGCATGAAATCACAACTATATCTCAGGATTAACAAACAGTGACTAGTAGCTCTCTCAGCACAAAAATAAAATAAAATTGACTAGTTGTTAAAGTTAGGATTGATGACGAATGAGTTGAGTGGGACATTTTTTACTCTGTTCTTTTGATAACCTCCTTTGGTCATGCTAACCAATAGGTTTACCATCATAAAATATCATGATTGCTGGCCAAGCATATTAGGAAACAAAGAGGATTCCCCCAGTAGGTTTACCGTCAAAATATATTATGTATACTTTCCAAGAATGGCGAATGATGAAGACGATTTTTGAATTTGAATAATTGCACATAAAGCTAACCCTAATTGTAGCAGAGAAGGACTACGTCTGCCTCTAGTAGGAGGAAAAGGAACTATCAATCAACTGGTTTTCCAATTTAAATATCTTTCCTACATGTCAGTGTAAATAAGCTTAAGTTCATTTCAGTTGACACAGGTAAACCACCTGCTAACTGGGAGAAAGTCCTTGAAGGGATCCGCAAAATGAGGTCTTCTGAAGATGCACCAGTAGACAGTATGGGTTGTGAGAAAGCTGGAAGTGCTCTTCCTCCTAAGGTATATCTCTCCTCACTTCTGTAAATAAAAATTTGAATGAAATCAGGTTGGGTAGGATTATGGAAGATTTCAACTTACTGGATCATGGTGGTACATATTGGCTTCAAATAATATTAAAGAAGGTATTAATAAAGTAACCCCTTGATAGCCATGATCCTAACATCTAGCAAAGTCCAGAGCTATAGCTTTACCCTTGTCAATTCCTAATCTTGATTGTTTCAAACATTTACTTCATGATAAAATGCCTTCTGATAGATTTCATATTATCATTGCTTTGTTATTCCATGAAATATTTATGTTATTCTATGAAAAACAAAACAAAATCAGGAAAGAAGATTTGCTGTCTTGGTGTCTTCTCTCTTATCAAGCCAAACGAAGGATCATGTTAATCATGGTAGGTTTGTACACTTTTGTCTTTTGATATGCAAGTTCATGCAATTTTAAGTTCATTGTCATTGACAAAAAGCCTTGATGAACAAATTTTGTATGTGGGGGAAAATATGGAAAAAAATATGAAAGGTGTCACATTCTTGCTACAAAGAATCAACAAATAATAATTATTAAAAAAAAAAAGAATAGATATCTTATTTTACGACACTGTGTTTTCATGCTGACACTTGTCCTATCAGACTGCCTGGAAAGCTTTTCCATTTTCACTTTTACATGACATAGTTGACTAATGGCTAGTACTGAATCTATCAAGCATAACTTGGGAATCTAAATGTTATAGAACTTTATGATCTTTTGGTCCCAAAAGTGTGCATGTTACTCATCTTCTGCTCAGCAGAGTCTTCTCAGTTGTTGTTGCTCCGCATCTTACTTACAGTTAAATTTCTGCCACTCTATGGTCTCTTTGGGGTGTAGGAGCAATTCAGCGTCTACTTCAAAATAATCTGCTCTCTGCTGATTCCATTGAAAAAGCTGATGAAGCAACCATTAAAAGCTTGATTTACCCGGTATGTTCTTTCAATTCCACTTGAGCAAATGGTCTAGAAAGAAACCTTCGCATTTGGCCAGAATTAGTCCAAAATTGGGTGTAAACCCCCATAATTACTACCATGTGCTCAACGATTTTATGAAATTTTCACCATATCTTTAAAATTCTTAAATGCAGGTTGGGTTTTATACCAGAAAGGCTGCTAACTTAAAGAAAATTGCAAAAATTTGTCTCACAAAGTATGATGGAGATATACCTAGCTCGTTGGATGAACTACTATCACTACCAGGAATAGGTCCTAAGATGGCTCATTTGGTAGGTCTGGTTTGTACTTATTTAAATTAGCTTGCCATCTTCGGTTTTTTAAGTTTTCTGATGTGGGGTGCTTAGGTTATGAATGTGGGTTGGAACAATGTCCAAGGAATTTGTGTAGATACTCATGTGCACCGCATTAGCAATCGGCTTGGGTGGGTGTCACGGCCAGGTAGAAAACAGGTACTATGCATCTTTTGTGATAGCATCACACATGTGTACTAACTAAACTTTATTTATTCTCATAAATAAGATCTTCCAAAATTTTGCATATTGTTTTCTATACTGAAATATACACTGCATCAATGTATAATTTTTAATCTCTTTTCTAGAAAACTTCAAATCCTGAGGAAACAAGAGAGGCATTGCAATTGTGGCTTCCGAAGGAAGAATGGGACCCCATAAACCCTCTTTTGGTATGCATAGCTCACTTCTCAATACCAATGACATGTTTAAACACAAATTTTACAAATTACTTCCCCTTAATACTAGTGTGGACACACAGACACATGTTTGTACCCATGATACATACATGTTGACTGCGTGTGTGTTGATGTGCGAACACCTGTTTGCATTTGGTGAACTGGTGGCATCCCTTCCCGTATCACAGCATACCCTCTACTAGAAATGGGTTAAGAAGGGGTCATTCCTGAGTCTTTGACGTGAAGTTATTACTTCACCATTTTTTACTAGTACTTTTATGCTGAGCAATAAACTATTTGGTAAGATATTCTTCACCAGTTATAAATTTGATCTTAAGACTTTTCCAATGAACTGAATGCTGATTGCTTTTTGTCTATCTATAACCTTTTGTTTCTTTGTTCTTCTATTCTATCATCACAAATATGCACCATTGACGGGTAGAATTATACAATAATGCATTTTCTTCTTTATTTTAATATGAACAGGTGGGATTTGGACAGACAGTTTGCACTCCGCTCAGACCTCGTTGTGGCATGTGCAGTGTGAGCGAGTTTTGCCCATCTGCATTCAAAGAAGCCTCAAGCTCATCATCCAAGTCAAAGAAGTCTGGTTTGAGAAAGAAGCTTTGACAAATTGACTCTCAGAGGGGAATCAGTTTATGTCTTCTTCTGTTTGCCCTTTGTACATATATCTCAACCCTAAACAATTTCATGGATTCTTGGATTGCCAAGGTAAAATCTTGTGTCCTACCACCTCATGTACTTAGGCAAACGGGGAATGCAAATTGCGAAAGGGTGTGTCAATTGGGAGAGATTTTGTGGCATAGTTTTTGGGGCATTGTATAACAAATTCAGGTGGTCAAGATCTATATAATATTCATTGAAGTATAATTGGAAGATAATGATAAGTGATTATGGTAGCAGAAGTAAGATGCAGGTAAATGCACGGGACCTAATTACATTCTTCACTTTTTGCTGTCTAGCACCAAGTTCCCTCGGAATCGGAATCAGATTGCTCAAAATAACCAGCAATTTGGTGATTCCTCCACCTAGTCCATTGCAGATCTCATGTGCAAGCAGTTGTTTATTTCGTTAGTTTCATTTTCTTTTACGGAAAACTTGCATTTGAGAAGGAAGATAGGTTTGAAGCCTTATTGGTATGTGTAGAAAGGTCAACAATAACATCACATGCGGCCTCATATATTTCACTTATAGAACGACTTACTAATCAAGTTAGCAAACTACAAGCCCCAAGTTGTATGTCAAGAGACCATTCATTATTCATATTTTTTAAATTTACCATCACCCTTTTCCTAGTCATTGTGTTTTCTGTTTTTCATTCCTTCCTCCAAACCCCATACAATCACCATTTGATTTGAACAAAAACACGCAACATCAAGAAATCGTCAAATAATGAGAAAAAATAACTTGCCTTGAAATTGGTTGAGCATGCATAAGATATACACAAAGCAAACTAGGTAGGTGCAGCCTGCAGGTTCACTAGTAGCAAAGCTAACTTGAATAGTTTTCTATGGCACTTGTTCTACTAGACACAGAGCGAAGAATGCACCTACTAATTGCATTCCAAAAATACATTTGCTCCCTTTTCATGAATCATGATCGAACACAACCAAAAAGGAAGCACTATTCAAAATACAAGGAACCTGGGTCATTGGGACATAATCACAAACACCTACCATGCCAGATTTTTGGGTCAAATATCTGCTTGTTCTTTTCTGTTTCTGATTTTTGTTGGAATATTGGGTTTTCTGGGTTTCTTGGCGGGGAAACATGTACTTTGGCTTGGCGCCAAGGAGTTAAACAATTCCCCGTTGTTATTTTTAGCATCTGAAGTTGGTGGGTGTCTGGGAAACACTCGGCTTGGGCTTGCTGCTTGCTTAGTTGTTCATCTTCTCCAGCGGGTAGAGAGAGAAAAAAATATTCCCACAAGAAAAATCCAATGGATTAGGGTGGGATTTGAGATAGGGCTTGGTATTTATACATCATACTAAAAAATCTCACACAATCTCATATTTTAAAAAATTCTTCGAAATTAGTAAGTTTTTGAGTACCATAAAACTTTTTGTTACTTATTGAAAGTCTTGATTGGATACCATTGAGATAGGGCTTGGTATTTATACATCATACTAAAAAATCTCACACAATCTCATATTTTAAAAAATTCTTCGAAATTAGTAAGTTTTTGAGTACCATAAAACTTTTTGTTACTTATTGAAAGTCTTGATTGGATACCATTGAATTTCAACTCTCATTTAAAAATCCTAATAGTCTTAATGGAATACCACAAGACTTGTTTAGATTATTTAAAAGTCTTAATTGAATACCACAAGACTTATTTATCCCAAAATAGTTTTTTAAAATCCCAATTGAATACACTCTCCTAAATTGGAGTGTGTGGGAAAGTAGCAGGTCATAGATTGGAATCTATGTAAAAATAAAAGATAAAAAGTTTACTTCCTTTGGCTTCCATAGCGATTCCTATCATGGTAGCTATTAGAATGTATCAATATTCACAATGATATAGACACCTTATCGATACAAATAAGCTCCCATTGGGATAAATATGCATCATGTATATTATCACAATCATTCCACAATTTAAAATTAGATTTTGGTGTCAAAAGATGATCAGATTGCAACACAAGGTTTTTCTACTATTACAACATATATATCCATGAAAACACATGAGATTGCACTCAACTTCGACTAGAATCTTTAATTAATGGATGGATGTGCCGCAAAAGTCACGTTATTCAGTCACAATTCTATTAATTAGCATCTTGGCAAAGCATGGTCTTACGCCACTTCCAATAGTTAACTCTTATTGGATCGACCGTTTCCAAAAGAGAGCAAATAGTTTTGGCCAAGTCAGATTCTGCTTGTTCCAAGTCTGAATTTCTTAGAGCATCCACAGCATCTCTGAACTCTTGGCTTGCTTGGAAACCATGGCATATGAGATCCAAAAGTGTGCTTAAAGCAAAGATACAGTCGGTTTTGGCAATTAAAATCTTCAAGCATACTGAAGATATTTCAGTATTCTTCATCCAAGACTGATTGTCATTTTTGTAAAGCCCCCGAAGGTATCTCCATGAACTTTCATTCTCAGGGTGGGCTACAATGGCCTTCAGAGTATAAGACACTTCAGACTCTCTTATAGCTTTTAGGCCTCCCAGGAATGGAGATCTTGTAATGACAAAATTTCTCTGTTATAGACAAGCATATCCGCGTCAAAGAAGAAACATGAACAAATACACACAAAGCAAAGTGAACATACAGATAATTACTGTTCAAACCTCAAAAGCACTTGAACAAGAGCAGAAGGCCATAATGCAGTATTTATAAGACTTAGAAGGGGCATTTTTTCGGTTACATGAAGGCATTTGTTTACAGTTTACGAGTACCAAATTCTGGTGGGAAGATGCATAGCAATGCTGTTTCTAGTTAGACAATTGACTATATTGACCACAAGCTCTTTGATTTTATTTTATTTTATTTTATTCAGAAAATCTAAAAGGAGTAGAAGGTTCTAGATTACATCCTTTGATGACTGCAGTATCTCGTAATGAAGAACGTAACAATGCAATAGATCAATCATCAAATATTGAAGGGGGAGACTGCTGATCATCTTTTTGTTCATTCTCCAATACCATTACAGTTATGGTATGCTTTATTTCGGGAAGCAAGGTTAAGTTGGGAGATCCCTGCAGACTGATACTCTCTACTGAGTGAGAACACTGAAGCTTTTGGCAAAGGGAAAAAGTCTAGACTGTAGTGGGGATGTTGTACGTTCGCTGTTTTGTAGGTAATTTGGTCAGAGAGAAACAAAAGGAATTTTGATGATTATAGGGGCGTGGGCATTGAGGAGCTCTGGGAAAGAGTGAGGGCTCTTTCTTCTCTTTGGGCATCAATTTCATCAGAATTTAGGGATGTTCCTTTACCATCCATTCTACTTGACCAGCAGCCTGCTGTTGACTGATTAGTTTGTTGGGTTTTTCAATGCTTCTTAGTTTCTTCTTTTAAATTAAAAAAATAGATCTAACGTGCATATATGTGCAGTTATCCGACAAGGCTATATAACTTCATTTTCTGCGTTTACATGGTTAGAGGCTTAGAACCAAATGGCAGGTAAAGAATATCTATAATCTGTGCATACCTGATTCCAAGCAGAATTGTTAAAGATGTCTTCTTCGAGGAGCTCATGACAATAGTCAAGTTCATCCTCCCACCCTCCAAGCTCCTGAAGAACCCACTGCATAACAAACAAAATAAATAAATAAAATCCTGTTTGTAAAGCCCAAATGCCAAATATACACTAAGAGCAATGGTGCTTAAAGTGCTCATCTGTTAACAAGAATCAGGTCTAAAAACAAATACAAGGAAGATCTTGATGTCTTGCATTCAGCACAATGGGGTCAAAGGAAGACACATACCTGCCTATGAGACCAAGCATGATAATGTTTAGCATCATGGGAAAGTATCTTCTTGGTGAACTCAAGTTCCTGGCTTGTAGCATTAGTTCCCAATATCTCAGCAACCCATCGCCTATGATGCCTACAAGCATATAAATTAATGGAGTGCTAGTAAATTCATAGATGTTTTAAGGAAATATTTGATGACTACGTAACTTAATAGAAGCTGTAAAGAAAGAAAAAACAATATATTGACATCAGAAAATACTAACTACTGAGGTATGAATCATGACAATAATCGTTGTCCATATTCCTTGAAGATTTCATAGTCAGCAGCTATAAGCAACTGCAATAGTAAGTTCAAATTGCTTACAAGCTACAACCTAAACTGTCCTAAATCAATCTAACGAAGGCTCTTTGCCAGAAATCCCTGGCCTGTTGGAGAGCTCATGCATATGCCAAATAGACTTTATTAAAGATCAATATCTCTATACCCATGTAAACTTGAAACAGAAGTATAGTTGAAAACTTGAGCACCATACGCACACAGACACACATATTGGAGATAGAACAATTATCCAGCTGAAATTCAATGGCAACAAAGTATAGAAAGACTTGTAGCTCACCATAACTGATAATTTTTTGAGTTAGCCTTTGCAATATCTTCAGTGAAATCAAGTTCATTCTGTAAATCAGCACTAAGCGTCTTCAGTATTAAACGCCTGAAATGCCAAACCTGCACAGAAGAAAAAGACAATTTGAAAGCAATAATACAAATTTTGTCCGTATTTCACGACTACCCAACATCCAATTGATGCCAAACTACTTAGTAGAGTTATCTTTTTCAGTTTCCAGATTTTCTCATCAACCAATGAAACAAAAATGAAAAAACCCACTAAAACAATGGGATTTTGAATTATGATCAACTCCTAATGAATGACAAGATACTAAACCTCGATAAGTACCTTCCTTTCACACTTTCTTAGTATTTATCAGCAACCAAACAAGGCATAAAAGGAAAAATAAAAAAAAAAACCTCCAACGATATAAAATAGAAAAGGAAAATCCTCAGTAAAAGTTTTTGGGTATTTCAAGGTAGACTTTTAAGTAGAGACACTAACACTATTAATGTCAGAATACACAAAATCTCACTTTCCCAGACTTTCTGAGCAACCAAACAGGGTAACCCCTCCCTGCCCCACCCAAACAAATCTCACAAAACTGGAAAGCGGAAAAACATACAGAGATTGGGATTCAGAGACGAAGCTCACAGTGTAGTTTCCTGAGTTCAATTTGATGGCTTCCGTGGTGAGCTGAAGGGCACGAGGGGATCGCTCATCGGCTCTGTATAGGGCTCGGAAGTAGTTCATGGTCTCTGTGAACTCTTCCTTGTAGGCTATGGGGACGACCGGGTTCGGGCCATCGTCTTGCTCAACCGGAACCACGTCCGACCACTCCGGTCTATTCTTCAATGGGACCCACTCTTGTTCTTCGTCCGAGTCCATCTCTCTCGCAGCTTCTTCCTTTCCTTTGAGTCGATGAAGAGAGAGAGAGAGAGATATATATATATATATATCGGTGAGTTTTCCTTTCTGGACTCTGGTAAAAGAGTTAAAACCCCGATCAGAGTTGGAAAAGGGGTCGGGCACGGGAAGATATAAAACTATACATAATTTGATATAGGTCCAAAAATGTGTATCCCCAAATTGGTTGTAGTCATTTCCAACAAAACAGTAAAATTGGTTGCAGTCATTATTGTTCGTTGATTTAAGTCTTTTGACTATTTTGATAAGCTTTATTTTTTAATGTAATAAGAGTATTTACAATCGTGTTTTTTATTTCTTAGCTAAAATTTAGTTAAAAAAACAAACAAAAAAACAAACAAAAAACTATTTTAAGAGCTCTCTAACAAATTTTAACTCCAACCATACTCCCTAATTTAGAGAGTCATATATATTTTACTTCTTTCTGTCATAAATACTTTACTTCTTTTTAAATTTAATTCTTGATTTGCAATAAAATGTTCATATTCAAATATTGAATATTCCCAAATAATAAACTACAAAAACAATTTAAATTTAACTCCCCATTCGTTTTGCAAGGATTTCCATTTGGCGTCCCTTATAATAATTTTATAGCATTGGAGGTATCCCAATTGTATCTTGTGACATTATCCTTTCTTCCTCTTGCTAAATTATGTTTGATACATGTGTAGGGTGCTCCTAAACAATCATATGGCTAAACGTGTGGGTATTACGTGATGAGGTACATGAAGGACATTTGTGGAGATCAATCGCTTGAATTTTGAATTAAGGTACTAATTAGAATTATGTATAAGTTTTTGTTTTTTAGATTAGGTTGTGATATATAATGAAATTTATCGATGTTACTTTATTGTTGATTGTTTTAATGTTTAATGCACTGTTTTAAAGGTATTGTTTAATTATCACCTATAGTTTATTTGGAGCATGCGAAAAAGAGTTGGCATTTGAAGTTGCTTTTATATGTTGGAAAAAAAGAAGTTACTTTTATGTGTTGTAATATGAACTGCATACATTTGTCAATGAACTCCTTGACAATTGAAGTTCATGCTAATTTTTTGTTTGCTGGAATCAATATGCTAAAGAATTGGTATGCTGCCAAAACTGTTGTGTAGTGCATACTAGGAATCTTCTAACACATTTCCATATGTATTTTAGTATGCGAGATGAGGTTCAAAATGAATGGGGAGATCACGTCCTAGAGCGCATTTTATAGTTTGAATTGCTATCATACCCTCCTTCATTTGACGTATATTAATTTGGGTAGTATTTTCGCTTATATATGGGTATTGTATGTTGGGAATCTATATATTGTGATTTTTGTGTTCGATATCACTATTTTAATTGGGTAGACAATACATTTATTTGGGATTGTGCACATTTTGGATTTTGGTTTTATGCTAGGGATTTGATGTTGGTGGAGTCAGTTTGTTGCTCCAATAATGAGATCTATAAGTTTATTTCAACTCGCAGTAGGTGGAGTCAGTTTGTTGCTCCATTGGGTTACATGTTCGAGTTCCACTTGTGTGCTCCAATGGTTTATATTTATATTTGTTTCAAAATAACAAAAATTTATCAATAAAATGTCCTCAATGAGCATTAAACCCATGTGACTAGACAATATTACCAAACTATACCACTAAACTAAGCATGTTTTCTTGAAAGATTTTTGTGCTAATTACTATTATATGTTGATTGATGAATTTTAGTTAAAAAAAATTATTTTATGGTATTAAGTATAGTTTGTTTATATATTTATTTATTTGTATTTTCGTGTTAGATCATGTGAGGACTCCAGTACATATTAATTCAAATGTGACCCACTTTGGCCCCTTGACCTAAACCACCATCCTCGCACCCTAATGACCATCCCAACAACCTACATATGTTTCTTTTAAGGGTCATGTGTCCCAAGGATGACGATGATGTCATTCTGTATTTTATTGGTTTACTTAGTGCCAATATTGTACATATACCTAATATTTTTTTTAAAGATAATTCAATCATTCAAAAACTAAATATATAGTTGATGATTTATCATCAATTTATCTTATATGGTACTTGTTGCCCATTTGATACTAATCAAGGTTTCTACTCTTGACTTGAAAAAGAAAAAGAAAAAAAGGATATGCAATTGGAATAAGAAATACAAATTTGATTTTGAAAAAGATTTCAAAGAAATTAAAACTTCTATACGAAAAATCCTCTCACATCTAGAGACTAATCAAAGTTTGTGGAAAAATAAAAAAATCAGGAAAAAGACTTTAGTTTTTGTTTTAGCTACCTATCTATTTGAGGTTTTCTTGGGGTCATACATGGAGAAATTGAATTTAATGGTTTCTTAAGGGAAGGGGAAGGTGAAGGGAATGAGGCATGGGTGAGATTTGTGTGGGATTGTTGGGTTGATTTTTTTTTTTTTTTTTTTGGGTTGTTGCTAAATTTAAATTTTATATTTTTTTTAGTCCATGTCACGAAATTACTAAAGCACTCTTACCACATCATCCATTTTGATGACATTTTGGATGAACTTTACGATATGGGGAAGGTGAAGGTGAAGGGGAATTAGACATAGGTGAGATGGGTGTGGCATTGTTGGGTTGTTTTTGTTTTTGTTTTAATTTAATTTACCCGTTTTTTTAGCCCATGTCACAAAATTAATAAAGCACTCTTGCCACATCCTTCATTTTGGCAATATTTTGGACAAACTCCGTGATATGGGGCAACATGGAATGCCAAACCATGATTAAAGGGGGCAATGTGGAACGCAAACCCTGGTTAAGGGGCCAAATGGGTCACTTTGACTTTTAGGAGGAAAGTGAAATTTGACAAAGTGTTAAGGCATTAATGTAAATGAGTCAATGTTCCAATCATAACAAGATTTACGATGCTTAATGTTTGTAATTAAAAATGCTCTATAGTACTATTAATAGTACTGTTAATATACAATTGATTTTGAGACACTGCATTTTGATGCATTTGGGGTAAATCCTTCCTTTAATCTAATGTCTCAAGTAGCTCCACATCAACACAAATTTTTAGGTCAAGTTCACCTTATGATTTCTCTTTCTATCTATCTTCTTCGATCTGTCTTCTCCCATTAACCAAAAACCCCATTCTGTTATAAAAAAATAATCATAGTATGAAAAGTGCCATTGAATATTAGGAGTCAAATTGTATTTGCTCTTGTGGTTTTTACACTGACAAAATTTCCTCTCAGATAGAACTCACTAACTCTCATATTTCTCACTCTCTTTTTTTCTCTCAACTCAATGTGTTTTCACTTCTCATTTCTTCTCTCTACCTCTCGGCTTGTGTTCCAAATAAGGAACTAGCCTCCTTTTTATAGTTGAGCAAGGAAGGCTTGAAAAGCCTTTGTATTTCCTCCTACAGCTGACAACATTATTTGCCCAACATCATCATCTGCCTTTTGAATATTATTTTCTTCTTTTCTTTATGTGGCTTCCACCACTTTCTTTACAACACTCCCCCTTGGAGACCATATGTCCCTAGATTGGTTGCCTCATTAAAACCTTGCTTGGAAAATTCCAGTGGGAAAAAACCTAAGTGAAGGAAAAAAAGTACAACTTCATTTGGGACATTAGGGTAATGTTAAATGCACTCATGTTGCCTCGTTAAAACCTTGCTAGGAAAAACCCTAGTCGAAGGAAAATGAGTACAACACACATATGTCCTATGTTAGAGGACTTGAATGCTTCCCCTGATTTTGCATGCTCCAATTTGATTGCTTTCAGAGTTGACGTAATCCGATGCCATGCACTAGCTTTTGGAATTTACTTTTTGGCAAAGATTTGGTGAAGAGATCTGCCAGGTTATCGTTTGAACGGATTTCTTTGACTCTAATTTCTTGACTCTTCTGAAGCTCATGTGTGTAGAAAAATTGGTGATATGTGCTTGGTCTTGTCACCCCTGATGTATCTTCCTGTGATTTGAGCAATACAAGATGCGTTGTCCTCATTCAGGATGGTTGGAGTGTCCATTGCTGAGGGTATGGCACATATGCTTTGGATGTGATGGATCACCGACCTTAATCAAACGCATTCACGACTAGCTTCATGGAGGGCAAGTATTTCTTAGTGATTGGAAGATGTAGCTACCAACGTTTGTTTCATTGAGCACCGTGAGATTCCAGTTCCTCCACATGTAAACACATACCCAGTTTGTGAGCATCCTTGATATGGATCAGAAAGGTATCCTGCATCAGCATATCCAACAATACTCGGGGCATTGGTCGATTCACTGGAATAGAATAAGCTCATGTATGTTGTCCCACGAAGATATTGTAGAATATGTTTGATACCGGTCCAATGTCGGCTTGTTGGAGTAAAGCTGTATCTTGCTAACAAATTTCCTGAAAATGCTATATCTAGTCTGGTACACTATGCTAAATATAATAAAGCACCTATTGCGCTAAGGTATGGTACTTCTGGACCAAGAACCATTTCATCATCCCCTTTTGGACGATATGGATCTTTCTTAGTGTCAAGCGACCGAACGACCATTGGACTGCTAAGTGGATGTGCCTTATCCATGCCAAATTGCTTCAATACTTTTCAGTATAAGTTGATTGATGCACCAAAATACCACTAGCACTGTGCTCAATCTATAAGCCAAGACAATATTTTGTCTTTCCAAGGTCTTTCATCTCAAATTCGCATTTGAGATAATTAGCAATCTTTTAGAGCTCGTCGACATATATTGCCACTATCGCAAATCCAGACTTTGATTTCTTAATAAATACACATGGGCAAATAGGATCATTTGTTTATCATTCCTTCAATAAATACTTACTGAGACGATTGTACCACATTTGCCCATATTATTTTAGCACATACAATGATCTTCTCAATTTAGCACATACAATGGGCAAATAGGATCATTTGTCTCCCTTCAATTTTGACCATAGTGGTGCGGTCCATGTCCTCTTAGTGTTGGTGGTGGTGGCAATGACAACTCTAGTATGCTTAGGCTAAGGTTGGTCAAAACCCATAGTTTAGGTGAGCACTAGGCTTTATGCATGGTATTAGGCTTTGATTATATTTGGAATTAGCTTGTGGGCTATTTGGTTTGGATGAGGGATATTTCTACCATTGCTAGACTTTGATATAAGTTTAGTGGTATCATCCTTTTGCACACGTTGTATTTTTAGTGTTGTTATATCTTGCTTAAGTTGTATTTTATTCTTCCCTTTATTATGGATTTAATGAAGTGGTTGATTTTGACCCCCAAAAAATAAAGGGAAATAGCCTTCTATGCCACCCTTTTTATAATTTTAACTAAAAATACCACCCCTTCCCATTTTTTTTGCAATTATCACCTATAAATACATACTTATTGCCCATTTATTGGCCAGATAACACTTTTGGTCAGTTTTTGGTTTCTCTCTCACGTCTCTCTCAACTCTATCTCACAAAATCCATAGCTTTGCCCAAAACCCAGTTCTTCTTCTTCCTCTCTGTTTTCTTCTCTACCCAAATCCAATTAAAAGGGTGGCATTTTGAGCTATTTCCCTATAATGGAATCGTGCAAGGCCCCCAAATCCACCCCCTTTTGACTTAAAACAACAAATCCACAAACCCTAACCAGTGAGAGAGGGAGCTATTTCAACGGCGATACAGACCTCGAGCTCGAGCAAAAGACATGCTTTAGGCGAAACGACTCAAAGCACTTCTTTGGTAAGCTTCCAATTCGCTATTTTCCCACTTCTGTTATTTGGATTAGAGGGACCTTATGGCATAGAAATAGCGACAACATCAAGAAGTAAAAATGAAAGACTGAAACTATAATCTTCTCGCCAAGTGCAACCATTGACTATTCACGATAGGTTAAACTGTACATGTTTGGAATTTGAAGCAATTGAAACAGGATTGTTGTTTTTATTTTATTTTTCAATAGAAAAAGAACAGAAATCAAGGTTTCTGGTATTTAGTGCATGTATAACATTATGCGTTTATAATGTTTTGCATAGAGTGTGAACTATTTCTACAATGTAATTTGGAGGGAGTTTCTATGGAGAGTTAATTCTTTAATCTGTCGATGTAGTTTGGAGAGAGTTTCTGTGTGGTGCTAATTCTGGGGCATTTGGAGAAGGAATAATGCGTCCAGTTGTCTCTGTAAAGATAAGTTTCTGTTGGGAGCTATTTTCAGGGCATTTAGGGACCTGTAAAGACATGTATTCAGAGCCAAGCTTATCTTTGTGCAATTCAGGTATGATCATAGAGTACAGATGTTATCGATGTAGCATTCACGGGTAATGGGTAAGGCTCAATTTTTTGGTATGCAATCATATGGATGGAATTTAACTTGATGTAAATTATATGTAAGAAAGTAAATTTTTGAGTATTGGTATCCAAATGTATGGTCCCTCCTCCTCCTTCCCTCTTCTCTCTTTTTTTCATCATGATGGGGATAAGGGAATTAAGAGTCTTGAAGACTGTTGGCCTCTTAACTCAATCCTTGTGTGTCATCCAAATAGTTAGTTTGGTTTTGGCTAAATTTTTTTGTTTGGGATTGAGAACATTAACAGGATTTTAGATTGACATCTCATTCATCCTTCTTGTAACTACATTTCATTAATAAAATCTGTGAGTGTTATAAGAAAAATTGAAGTGAAAGAATATATTAGTGTGAGGTTGTGCTACATGCAATCAAGTTCACCATGAGGCCATTAGTTCACTGTAAAATACTGGAGGTCTTTGCCTGTCAACAATTGCGGATTTAATTTTTCTTTCATTTGACAGATGCTGGTCCACACTCGCAAGAGATGTGTCATTTAGTGGTCTAATGGTATGTTGAATAGTGATAGTTTGTATGCATCACCCTTTTTCTTTTGGCCTTTCCCACAATTGCTTGGTAACACTGGGAAAATACAACTGCAACTCCTAATAGTCAAAATTTATTCTAATAGTATTGCTACTTCTTAACATGCACTCCCCCACACTTGCTTATTGCTAGATTTTGTCCCAAAAAGGAAAAAAATACCCTGTTTTGGTCATTGGGGAATCATAGGCAATTAAGCTTCTTGCCTCTAAAAGATTTAGTTGTCATTATCCTGTTTCTCCCTCCCTAATCTGGTTCTTATTTCTAGTATATTAGTTTTGTTTGAAATTATGATTTCATCTGCACTATGCAGGTTATGTTCTATCTGAAGGCTTGAAAGATTGAATAGAATATGGGAACCAAAATTACATGCAATCCAAATTTCCATAGTGGTGGTATGTTTGTCCGCATACAAGAAGGTTTGTCTAGTGGTGGTATGTCTTTAAGTCTTGTATAATTTAATTCAGTATTTTTTGTAGGGTGATATATACTTGCTTTGATTCATTGATGGATTATGGAAGTTAGACATGATAGCAAAATGGCCTAACATTTAGCAGTTTTTTGTAAGGCCTAACATCTACGTCGAAAATTTTCTATGGTTCATTGGATGGATTATGGAAGTTAGACGTTATAGCAAAAGGGTTTATCAGTTTCCATCTAATGTTTTTGTTAATTTAGTACAAGGGTGGTTGGATGCACATCTCAGAGGTAGCAAATCCAGTTTTAGCTCTTACATTAATGGCAGCACTGCGTATTTCCAAGAAGGATTGAGCATGTTAGTAAATAAAAGGGATTTTACCTTTACAAAAAGGAGTTGCATGAGAAACTCACACTAAATTTCTTTCCCATCCGATCTTGTCTGCTGAACAGATTGGGAAATGTTTATGTATCCAATTAAATAATTTGGACAAGATTTTAATGATGTTTTCATGTAATGTGTGTGTATGTATGTTTTTAAGACAAAGGAAATTTAATACATATGCGGATAATTTAATGCTTGTTATTGTTTTGGAACCATAATCATTGTCAATCTCATTGTTTCTTTAAAAGATTGGTGTGAAATTGTTACTTCATTTTCTTCTTTCCTTTGTTTTAAGATATTTTTGTTTGGAGAAAAAGAACTCTGTTTTTATAATCTAAAAGACTAGCTATCTATGTCCCACATCTTGGGACTAATTGAATGTGCTTTTTGATATTGAAAGGAAGCTAGCATCTTTGGTTGAAAAAATGAAGGTGTTACTGCTGAAGTAATTTCTAATTGATTTCAATTTGCCTATAAAACTTGTTGACTGGTGCTCAACAAGTTGGGTTTTTGTAGTTTGAATTGGCGTATAATTTAGGTTCGCTTTTTGCATGTAAGTGTTTTAATGGATTGGATCTTCTACCTGTATATTTGTCAAATCTCAATAATGTTTCTGAGATGAGTTGTGCAGTAGTGTTGGTTGAAATTAATATGTTATTTATTCATTGAAAGCATATTGTTTCCCGACGGTGAGTATTTTACCAAATTATAATTTGCTGCAATTTTGTCTTGACAATTTATGTTTCTTTCTCCTTTTCTTTTCAAGTTGTACAAGGAGAAGAAAAGCCGCACCCAACTCATTTCCCTGTGAAGAACAAATTTGAGGTTAACAGTTACACAATGTGTTTTAGCTGGTTTGTGCAGACACTGATGTGCAAGTCATACACTGGCGTTGGAGACCATTTTGTGCATAATTTAATGTGTAGACAAGGAGTTCTTTGAGATGCCTTCTGAAGACAAAAGCAAAGCTTCTATTATGAAAATGCTAAGCAAACTTGCAGCAAACTGTACACATAATTGATTATGCTTGTTATTATTAGTAAGGACATCTAAGACATTATGTATTCTTCTTGTGGAGCCGTATGTTTCTAATATTTGTGTAATGTATTTCATAATGTTTTTGAGGTCATTATTATAATGATATGAAATTTTCATACATGGTTATTATTTTTTATGTACTATTTTATTATCTGTAGAACTGAATATTGTAATAGTTCAACAATTAGAACATTATATAGTATGGGAAAGAGAGTACAAAGACATCAATAAGGTACTTGTCTATTGCCATTTTATTGCTTTGGCATTGGTTGTCTATTGCCGCTTTATTGCTTGTGTATTGCTTTCATATTGCTTTTGTATTGCATGTCTATTGCCACTTTATAATCTACATGACATTATAATGGAGTGGAAGCAACTATGGATATTGTCAAAATTAACCATTCTTATATTGTCGTCTTTTATGTTTCAAAACTATCGTATACGTGACTGCCATCTTTTGCTCAAGATCCCAAAGTTTTCAAGTAAACTGAATTGAAATTTCATTTAATGGAATCAAAATAATTACATGGTCTCCTATACAATAATATTCAATACAAGTTTTTTATTTCACATAATTTTAAAAAATGACCAAGTATCTCAAGAATTAACAAATTGAAAACAAAAATCTCTTATTTAATTGTTGAATTTACATGAAGCATCATCCCTTTTACTCTTGTAGCTACTCAAGCCTAGTCCCCCCTCAAAAGTCATGATCCAAAATCCACTAGCTGACTAGTCTCTCCAATCTATTAAAATATTTCATTCATTTATAGAATATAAGATACTTGATAAAACAAACCAAAAAACATGAAGCTGTCGAAGGAAAATATTTCATTAATTGACAGAATCTAAGATATTTAATGAGTAATCTTCCATACAAAGTCATTAATTATTTTCATCAAATGAAGAATACATGTTTAGTGAGAAGCTTGAATGGATTTTCTTTTCTGTTGTATTTGGCCCTTGTCTTTTCAAGCATGCCAAAAATCTTCCTGGTTTTGTACTATGTGGTTTGTGCCCAATTAATTTACTGTGGATCTTGCATTTTTGTACCCAATATTTGATAGCTACCTTCTTTTGAACGAAGATTCATTGAGGGAGAGAATTACTTTCCTTTTGAATATGAATAGATGTGCAACTCCAACTATCATTTGAAAGGTCAACATCAATTCATGCTAATATAAGGATGGATAACAATTGTCGTGTCCATGAGATTTGAATTCATGATTACTTTCAACGAAGTGGAGACTGTTATTAGACCAAATGACCATTGACATACGATATAATAGCAATATTAGGCCAATATATGTACACTATAGAGGCAATATTAGAGCAATATAACCACAATACGATAGCAATAGTATTACAATATCACCTATAAAAATATAATTATTGTCCACTTATTGCTGATTTTTCACATGTGAAGAAATTTTGTTCTCTCTTAGCTCACTTAGCTCTCTCTCTCTCTCTGGCACATCTCTTTTTCTCTTTGGTATCTGTCTATCGCATCTCTCTGTCTCTCTCTTGGCCTTCTCTCTCTCTAGTGCAACTTTCTGTCTCTCTCTTTGCTCTCTTTCTCTAGCCCAGTTTTCTCTCTCTCTCTCTCTCTCTAGCTTCGTTCTCTCTTTCTCCCCTATTCGCTCTCTTGCTCTTTGTTTGGAATCGCAAACCCCTCCCTTGACCCCATATTTTAGGTATGTCTTTTGAATAGCTGCTTGCAACCTTGAAGCTCTAGTGAATTGCCGACCTCGAAAAGGTAGTGCTGATGGTTATTTTCTTAATATCAGTGGGATTATGTGAAATAAGTTATATTTTGATTGCTTGGGTTTGTGTTAAATTCGTTTTGGCTTTAATTGCTTTGGGTTAGGTTTAGTTGAATATTCATGCTCATTCATCTGGGTTTGTATCAATTGCATTTAGATTGGTCTGGATATGTGAATCTTGAAACTTGGGATTTTCCATTTGATATAGTAGATCTGTTTAGTGTGATTCTGATGAATTCTTGTTCACTGCTGTTGTGCTCTTGTTATTTTGCTGTCGTATTGCGGTTATGTTGCTGTTATATTGCCATTATATGTGATATTGTCATTGTATTGACTGGTTATTGTGGTTATATTGTGTTAATGAAATGTTGTTTTGTCATGGTCAGAAATGGAGACAATTGTTATCTCGTGTGATACAATGGAAAATGGGTCACCTCGAAGAAGATGTGCAAATACGAAGAGGGTGACTCAAAAGGCTCAATAGTTCCACGGGGCATCAAATTTGCTGAACTGTTGGACCGTGTCACTACTACAAAAATTGAAATAGACGACGGTAATCCACGTCGTGTATTGGTTTTTCAACCGTCGTAAAATCGAGCGACATCTTTTCATGCATAAAACCACGACGGTAAATCCCCGTCGTCTATTATTTGTAAAGACGACGGTTTTTTTATGAAAAGGGTAATCTGTTATTAAGTAAAGACGACGGTTTTTTTATAAAAAAAGTCGTCTATTATTAAGTAAAGACGACGGTTTTTTTATAAAAAGGGTCGTCTATTATATGTAAAGACGACGGTTTACGGTTATTAAAAAGGAGTCGTCTATTATTAAGTAAAGACGACGGTTTTTTTATAAAAAAGGTCGTCTATTATATGTAAAGACGACAGTTTACGGTTTTTAAAAAGGAGTCGTCTATTATTAAGTAAAGACGACAGTTTTTTTATAAAAAAGGTCGTCTATTATATGTAAAGACGACGGTTTTTTTATAAAAAGGGTCGTCTATTATATGTAAAGACGACGGTTTTTTTATAAAAAAGGTCGTCTATTATTAAGTAAAGACGACGGTTTTTTTATAAAAAGGATCGTCTATTATATGTAAAGACGACGGTTTACGGTTTTTAAAAAGGAGTCGTCTATTATTTGTAAATGGGTCGTCTATTATCTTTAGTTTTTTGAAGAGTCAATAGTTATTACATAGTCAACCAATCTTTATTCTATTACATACATACTTCCTACCTATAATTTGAAATAACGGAGCTCACAAATTCTACTAATTTGATTTTAACTTCATCAATTTGTTCTTGGGTTGACTTAGCTCTGCCTTCTTGCACATTTTCCAAGTTGTTGGTGTCGGAAAAGGAAAGACCTGCACGAAAGAGACCCCAATACTCTTAAACATAAACTTGTTTAGCAGTAACCTAACCTTAGCAAAAAGATCTATGCAGCTCTAGAATGACAGGCAGAACACAATTGGCATAATTGGCAAAGTACCTGTTCTTGTGGTGGCACCATAACCTGTTCTTGTGGTGGCACCATAACAAATGAAAAATCAGAGATTCAGAAAATTAACAATGAAATTCCAAAATAATTAAAGTAAACAACAAAAACAAAAAGTATTTTGGACCTGATGATGTTGTCGATCCAAAAACAAACGGATCTAGTGAGGGATGGGTATGTTTTGCCTCATCTTCTTCGTCAGCTTCTTCTTGATTACGAAGGCTTTGTGGGACGGCTGTGTAGGAGGGTGCAGGAGGGAGAGATAAGGTTTTCAGAGACGGGGGAAAATCTGAAAATTTGTCGAGCGCGAATTCACTTAAGTAGCCTTTTTTTAGCGTGTTTTAAAAGACGACGTTTGTTAATGAGAGATAAGGTTTTCAAAGACGGGTGAAAATTTGAAAATTTGTCGAGCGCGAATTCACTTAAGCGGTCATTTTTTCGCGTGTTTTAAAAGACGACCCTTTTTTAAAAAAACCGTCGTCTTTACTTAATAATAGACGACCCTTTTTATAAAAAAACCGTCGTCTTTACATGTAATAAACGACCCTTTTATAAAAAAACCGTCGTCTTTACATATAATAGACGACCCTTTTAAAAAACCGTCGTCTTTACATATAATAGACGACCCTTTTTATTTATACTTTCATTAAATACAACATAAGATTTTGTGGTATCCACTAGTGTAAATATTTTAAATTGAAGATCAAATTGAGTCATTGTATTCATATAGGGTGAAGAAGTGTAGCTGTAAAAAATCATCAAAATCGGAGTTAAAATAACCGTTAAATCTTGATTTTTCGTTTATAACCGTCGAAATGTTTTGTCCCGTTACTTGATCTCTGATTTATTTTTTTTCCCGATTTTTGGCGTATATGATCACGATGTGTAAACAAAAAAGTTTGACGGTTGGATCGTTGAAACTAGTTTCGTAGAATGCGTATGCCATCAAAACAATATATTCACTAACAACTAAGAGTTTATTTATACTTTCATTAAATAGAACATAAGGTTTTGTGGTATCCAATAGTGTAAATATTTTAAATTGATGATCGAATGTAGTCATTGTATTCATATAGGGTCAAGGAGCGTAGCTGTAAAAAAATAATCAAAATCGGAGTTAAAATAACCGTTAAATCTTGATTTTTCGTTTATAACCGTCGAAATGTTTTGTCCTTTTACTTGATCTCTGATTTATTTTTTTTCCCGATTTTTGGCGTATATGATCACAATGTGTAAACAAACAAGTTTGACGGTTGGATCGTTGAAACTAGTTTCGTAGAATGCGTATGCCATCAAAACAATATATTCACTAACAATTAAGAGTTTATTTATACTTTCATTAAATATAACATAAGATTTTGTGGTATCCACTAGTGTAAATATTTTAAATTGATGATCGAATCTAGTCATTGTATTCATATAGGGTCAAGGAGTGTAGCTGTAAAAAATCATCAAAATCGGAGTTAAAATAACCGTTAAATCTTGATTTTTCGTTTATAACCGTCGAAATGTTTTGTCCCGTTACTTGATCTTTGATTGATTTATTTTTTTTCCGATTTTTGGCGTATATGATCACGATGTGTAAACAAACAAGTTTGACGGTTGGATCGTTGAAACTAGTTTCGTAGAATGCGTATGCCATCAAAACAATATATTCACTAACAATTAAGAGTTTATTTATACTTTCATTAAATATAACATAAAATTTTGTGTAAATATTTTAGACGACCCTTTTATAAAAAACCGTCGTCTTTACATATAATAGACGACCCTTTTATAAAAAAAACCATCGTCTTTACATATAATAGACGACCCTTTTTTAAAACCGTAAACCGTCGTCTTTACATATAATAGACGACCCCTTTTATAAAAAACCGTCGTCTTTACTTAATAATAGACGACCCCTTTTATAAAAAAACCGTCGTTTTTACATATAATAGACGACCCTTTTTTATAAAAAACCGTCGTCTTTACTTAAAAATAGACGACCCTTTTTATAAAAAAACCATCGTCTTTACATATAATAGACGACCCTTTTTAAAAACCGTAAACCGTCGTCTTTACATATAATAGACGACCTTTTTTATAAAAAACCGTCGTCTTTACTTAAAAATAGACGACCCTTTTTTATAAAAAAACCATCGTCTTTACATATAATAGACGACCCTTTTTAAAAACCGTAAACCGTCGTCTTTATATATAATAGACGACCCTTTTTATAAAAAACCGTCGTCTTTACATATAAGAGACGACCCATTTATAAAAAACCGTCGTCTTTACATATAATAGACGACAATTCTTTCAAAACAACCATGTCTTTACCAAAAAAGGACACTTGATTTTTAAAAGACGACGCTTGTCATACCTGCGTCGTTGTTTTTTGGTTAGATTTTACTCTGAAGAAAAGCTTTTTAATAAGACGACGCTTTTTTATTTGTGTGCGTCGTTATAAAAAAATTCTTAACAGTATCTCCATTTTTTAGTTGTTTAAGTCACTTATCCACGACGGTTTTTTGTTACCGTCGTCTTTTTAAAACAACGACGGTTTTTTGTTCTTTCGTCGTCTTTTTCTGGTCGTCTTTTGCCCTTTTTGTAGTAGTGTGTGCATCAGATTGGTAATACAAACAGCAGGAAAGACAAGGTTTGCTTAAAGTTCTCAGTTTTGGTGGCCTTGAATGAGTGGAAGCACATAAAGATTGAGGACGATGATGATGTCAATTTTTTTATGAAGTACAATTCTGAGGTAACGCCTGCATGCAATATAACCCCAAATATCAAATGTAGTTATAAAGCAGAGATACAAATTATATAAAACAAGTCACTATTGAATGACATCATTCAAGACATCAGTGAAGCATTACGTGTAAAGTTTTCCGCCTTGTGTGTGCCCACAGTTAGAACAAGCAAGCCAGGAGCATATGACAAAACTAAACTTATACGTATCAAGTCTAAAAGAACAAATGATGTACAATAAGTAGGACCCTTTTTGCCAAAACAAAGCATATTGGATCCATATCAGCAAAGCAATAAGAATTGTTCAATTTGGAAATCTCTAACTCAATCACCAATGTCATAAATCAATATTAATAACAATTTCACGAATCAAGCACAATCTTGGATACTGCACTTCTGTTTCCCTGACTGAAATATGAGCAGAAAGCTTCTATTATGATCTACAGTAGCATTGGTGTCCTAGAATTCAATCCACGTTATTTGTTTTGAGCCTAAAAACAGATTGTTCTTCATTTTGAAAATGCACAAACTTAACAAGAGTCCGAGACTTCCAATTTACTAGTCACAGAAGACTTCCAATCTCACTCTCCTTCTCCATTTCCCCCTCTCTCCTCTCAGAGCAAGACCAGAATGTAAAATCCAAACAGCCTATCCTACTCCTCTAGTACCTAAAACTAACCACGTACATCTTCATCCAATTCCAAACCAATTTGAAGGGGAAGCATAAATGATGGCTTCATCTACCAGACTTTATAAAATAAAATAAAAGGGGGTTGATTGAAAAGGCAAGCTTCCAATTGTTGCTTTCATTGCACAAGAAGTTCCTTAGAAGTCATGTTCCCACTAAACATCTGTACTCTATGATCATCCCTGAATTGCACAAAGATAAGCTTGGCTTAGAATACATGTCTTTACAGGTCCCCAAATGCCCTGAAAATAGCTCCCAACAGAAACTTATCTTTACAGAGACAACTGGACGCATTATTCCTTCTCCAAATGCCCCAGAATTAGCACCACACAGAAACTCTCTCCAAACTACATCGACAGATTAAAGAATTAACTCTCCATAGAAACTCCCTCCAAATTACATTGTAGAAATAGTTCACACTCTATGCAAAACATTATAAACGCATAATGTTATACATGCACTAAATACCAGAAACCTTGATTTCTGTTCTTTTTCTATTGAAAATAAAATAAAAACAACAATCGTGTTTTCAATTGCTTCAAATTCCAAACATGTACAGTTTAACCTATCGTGAATAGTCAATGGTTGCACTTGGCGAGAAGATTATAGTTTCAGTCTTTCATTTTTACTTCTTGATGTTGTCGCTATTTCTATGCCATAAGGTCCCTCTAATCCAAATAATAGAAGTGGGAAAATAGCGAATTGGAAGCTTACCAAAGAAGTGCTTTGAGTCGTTTCGCCTAAAGCATGTCTTTTGCTCGAGCTCGAGGTCTGTATCGCCGTTGAAATAGCTCCCTCTCTCACTGGTTAGGGTTTGTGGATTTGTTGTTTTAAGTCAAAAGGGGGTGGATTTGGGGGCCTTGCACGATTCCATTATAGGGAAATAGCTCAAAATGCCACCCTTTTAATTGGATTTGGGTAGAGAAGAAAATAGAGAGGAAGAGGAAGAATTGGGTTTTGAGGGCAAATCTGGGGGTTTTGTGAGATAGAGTTGAGAGAGACGTGAGAGAGAAACCAAAAACTGACTAAAAGTGTTATCTGGCCAATAAATGGGCAATAAGTATGTATTTATAGGTGATAATTGCAAAAAAATTGGGAAGGGGTGATATTTTTAGTTAAAATAATAAAAAAGGGTGGCGTAGAAGGCTATTTCCCAAAAATAAACACCCACAAACAATTGACAAACCTAATCCAAAATGCTCAACAAATTTTAGTTTTTGATCCGACTAAAGTAAATAAATAATAACTTCCTCAGCCACCATATCCTCTAATCCAGATTGTCAACAACAGTAAATCAAAGCTACACTTATTATCTTCAGTACTCATTTGCATCAACTTTCTTGTTGTTTTGATTTTCCTATATGGATATGTAGTATTTATGTGTGATTTCAAGTGAGGTTGAGTTTGTTGGGTTAATTGTTCAATAAATTGTTTAATGTTGTGATTTTGAGAGAAGAGGGAAGTTACTGGAATGAATAAGTGATAATGATATAAGGTGTAAATGTTGAACTTCAAGTTAATACAACTCTATTGATGTGGATTGATTAAAGGAAAATTCATTATATTAGTCTATTGGTTAACATTATTGTAAATGCGTGTAAGGTCGTGGATGCTAAATGTAGAGGATCGAGATCGAGTACACAATACAATTCACAATTGATGGCACAGGTGGGCATTTAAATCGATGAATTGGTGAATCGAGCCGAACTAAGTTGCCCAATAAAGTCATTTGAAAAAAGGCAAAAAACAATGTTGACCAAAGAAGTCAATCAAGGCTCAAAAACCGAATTGGACCCCTTTGGATAAGTTCTTGTCCCAATTCCTGTCTAGGAAAAATTGATATAAACCGAACCAAACCGATTATGTTAAGTTTACTTATTCATTTATATCCAAAATTATTGGTAAGCCTAATTAATATTAAAAACATTATTAACTACAAGTAATATATAAATATTTTAACCCAACCGAATGGTTTAGTTCCAATTTATACCCATCTAAATAACTACAACCCAATTTCTTTTTCTTTTAAGTGAACAATATCCGTTCTTGTTGCGCTTCCGTTTTTCTCTCTTTTCCCACCTATTTCTTTTTATTTCTCTTCATATTTATCTCTTCACCTCTTTCTCTCTTATTTTATCCATTGTACATATTTTTCTCTTCTTTCTATTTTTCTATACATCATATTTCATTCTTCTTCACATCTTTATATTTTTCTTTCCAAACCAGAAAGCTAACCAAACTGAACTGGAACCGCGTAGGTTCGGTTAAGTATGATTCTTATAGACACTTTCTATAAAAATTGAACCGAAGTAGAATGTATGTAAGTTCCAGTTTCCATTCCAATCCGAGAGGAAACCGAATCGAACTGGATGTGCCCGTCTTGATGGGGTGTAGTCTGCAAATAAAGGGTCGGTATAGAATTTTCGTATAGAACGGGGTGTAGTCGGCAAATTGAGGGTTGATAATAGAACGCGTTCCTAGTCCTACTCTCTCTCTCTCTCTCTCTCTCCTGTTCTCAACACAACTCTGTTCTGACGTCAGACTCACGCACTCAACACTTTCCTTATTCAACTCCCTCTCTCCTCTCGGTCTCCTTCTTCTTCTGTAGTTTTGCTTTAAAAATATTTTTATCTAAATACCCAACGCAAGGCAGGCAGACAGGTAGATAGATAGAGAGAGAGAGAGAGAGAGAGAGAAGGGTGGAGAAAAATATCTTTTTTATTTTGATCAATTAGTAACTTAAAACCGGCAAATTACCCTGTGATTCTCCGATTTCCTGTTCAGTTTTGCACCGACTCACAGACTCTCCTCGCTTTCTCGCCAGCCAAACACTTCTCCCGCCCTTAGGGTTTGTTTGGGACTATGGACTCCGAGGACGATATGCACGACGCCAACGACGTCGAGTCCATGGATGACGACGAGGGCTTTTACAGCGACGAGATGGGCATGGACTACTACGGCAGCGACGACGACGTCGATGTCGATTTCGGCGAGGATAATGAGGGAATCAAGAGGATCGAGGCTAGTCGAGCTGAGGTTTGTCCGACTATATCGTTTTCTGTCTTCATGTTCGTGGAAAATTTGTGAATTTATTGAAATTTGTTTGCTTTTTGCTCTGTTTGCGAGCTGAGAAAGCTTTGGAATGGTTAGGTAGGAAAATTAGATGCTTTGATCGTTTGGGTTTTGTGAATATAGGAAACTAATGGGAAACTAATGCGAAACCAAGGGGAATTGGGTTCTGAGTTTCTTTCTTTTTGTTTAAAGTTGGAGTCCGCAGCTTAGTTAAGCTAACAATATAAACTAAAAGATTAAGTCTGCCTGTTTAACCCTTGACTAAACTGTGATAACTTTTGCCCAATTGAGCTGAAGTAACCTGTGTCTCTACTTCTGAACCTGAGTAAGGATACTTTTGTCTGTCGGTTGGCTTTGTAGAGTAGTGGAGGAAGGCTAAAAAAAATTACGTATACAATTCTCTTGGTCGCTATCCTTCAGGTTGTCATACAACTGAGTAATATTGATAGCAATTTCTGAATGCTTTTTTCTTTTCCAGCAAGTGGTGTGTAGTTTTCATTGTTTGGGCTTAGGTAGTTGATACAGATTTAATTCTGACTTTGGACCTAGCATGACACTGAGCAGTTGGCTTTGATGGAATAGGGACGAGGGGGATTTAGCATAGGTCTTATCTGAATGTTTAGGTTGCAGGGTTTTATTGTTTGGGCTTCGCTAATTGCTAAATTTAAATATATTTCGTTTCTTTTGGTCCTTCATTCTGATTTGGGAGCTGCATTTGTCCCCTTTCTGTGTAATTTGAAATATTGTTTTTCAATGAAAGTATTTGTTTCTCATCAAGGAAATAAAAAGATTGGGGAGCTGCATTTGTCCTCCATCGCTTGCAGTAGATATAATAATAATTTTGTTTCTTTTGTCCTCCAAGATTGCACATAATTGTTTATGTCAGTTTTACTGGTTTTTGTATTATAGCTTGAGAGAATGTGAATGATTTATTGTCCTAACTTGTCTAGTTTCTGCTATGAATCTATACATAGGTTTGTGTTATCAATGTAGTAGACAAACCTTTGCTTGACAAGTAGCTAGTGTATGTAGTTTTATCTGTTTGCTTATCTTTAAGTTGGTTGCGGCTTTGATAACATGGTAAGACACAATATTCTTTAGTGTTGCCAATGATTTAGTTGAGCAATTTGAGGTTGTAGTGCTTTTGCTGTTTCTCCTTTAAGAATTGGTTCTCTTGCCCCTTTAAATAACTGGCAAGTAGAAAGGAAGCCGATAACTTAAATATTAGGAAAAAGGAGAAATTAATAATCAATCCTACCCCTCCATGATTTTAGAAAGAGACGAATAATAAGTTGATAAGCTTTCCAAAATAGACTGCACTATTGTAAGCTTCCCACCGCTTGAGGCTCTCCACCCAGTGATAGACGCATAATTTAAAGGCCGGGCCCCTACTCTACACCCGAACTATTTGCTGACTATTCCAATTTATTATCTTGTGAATAATCCACGCAATTGAACTCTTAGCCAATTAACCTGCAATCTTGATAAAACACAAAATGATTTTCACTACTAATAGCGAATTAAAGAATATCAGCTCATTCTCACCAATTGATACCATTTAACCCTGCAATGCCAGTAAAGAGAACAAACAGAGGCTGCCTTGTCTTAAGATCATTACTGGGAGATTTACAGATTTTAAGCATTCTTGAATCCACTTTGTCCGCCTCATGTTGAAGCCTTTTGTCTCTGGAACAAGAGGCATTCTTGATGAACTGAATTCTTACTTCATTGTTTCGAAGGAACCACTTTTTCAGATGTGTATGTATGCAATATGAAATTGAATATAAAATCTTGTAGTTGGAAGAGATTTTTCTATTCAATTTGAGGAGCTTTTATATGCATATCATGTAAACTTGAAATCAAGTTGTGGTGAAGCTGTGGTTCTGTTGCTTATTTATAGTGCTCTTATTGATTTCGTCTAAGTGAAATGTTTGTCCTTTTTTTTTTTTTTTTTTCTCCAGAATAATTTTATCATCTTGAAGGAATCAGATATAAAGCAGCGTCAGGAAGAAGATATTACAAGTGTATCTACTGTGCTTTCCATATCAAGAGCTGCTTCAAGCATTTTACTTCGTTACTATAATTGGTATTAATTTTTTTTGCTCATTTATCTCTTTTGATATGCTTAGTTTCTCATAATATGTAGAATTGTGATTTTTAATTGAACAGTTCTTTAGAACTTTGTGTTGTGTTCTGAGTGAATACAGTAACATGTGAGCTATTACTGGTGATCCTAGCCAATTGGTACCCTCTCTCAAAAAGGAGGGTAAAACTTCGCCCCATTCTATAGCACATCATCACTCTTTGGTTGAAAAGAAAATAAGAGTTCCTGAAATTGATAGGACCATTGATGTCATCTTCTCCCCCTCTTTTGTAAGTTATTTGTCTGAAAAAGGTTTGGTATGGCAGGAGTGTTAGTGAAGTGCATGAAGCATGGTTTGCTGATGAAGATAAAGTGCGAAAAACTTTTGGCTTGTTAAAGAAGCCAGTGGTTCATCTCCCCAGTTCAAGAGAAGTAAGCTGTAATATAAACATTTGGAAATTAGAGTTTTTTGTTTTTCAGTAACTGTTTTGTTTTTTATCTGTTCATGTCTTTGTACACCATCATAATAACTAAAATTCTGTTGTGCAGCTTACCTGTGGGATCTGTTTTGAAGCCTTTCACCACGGTAGCATCAGATCAGCTGCTTGTGGTCATCCTTTCTGTTGTGCATGCTGGGAAGGTTTGTTACATATGCTATTTCTTTAAAACCTAGTTTCTGACTGAGATACAGGAAGCTTGCATCTTAAGCTCTGAATATGTAGAATGTGACCTTGGAATTGCAAGTCTCCTTCACGTTTTAAGCTGTCTTTAGTTGTTTAGTTGTAGAAAATTACCCTTAACCCCCCTCCCCCTCCACAAAAATTAACACCAATTATTTTGTATAAAAAATTAATTTCTTACAAATACTTTTTCACCATTCTTTCCATCTTTTTCTGAACTTCCATAGTATTTTATTCCCATGCTAATGTGTTTCTTGTTATGATTATCTTTCTTTCTTTCCATTGCCATGCTTTATGGTTTTCAAGATATGATTGTTTTGTTCTTCTTGTCATAGGCTACATTAGAACATCCATTAGTGATGGTCCTGGATGTTTAATACTGAGATGTCCTGATCCATCTTGTGGTGCTGCTGTGGGTCAAGACATGATCGCTATGTTGGTTTCTGATGAAGATAACCGGAAGTACTCTCGGTATCTTCTTCGGTCTTATATAGAAGACAACAAGAAGGTATATGTTGCAAATGATTATGATATATGGAGCATTAACCAGCCTTTAATTCTGTGGACTTCATATTACTAGTATTAGACGACCAAAAGTTGGAGTACTTTTGTATATTCTTTGAAATTTCATAAGTCTAGAGGAGTGATATGGAATTTTTGTATTGTCTTGCCTGTGTTCTTTCACTTCTTTAGCTGTAGTTTTAAGTTTATAAAAGTTTCAAAAGCAGTTTTCTTTTGTGTATATAGAGATGAACAGATAAATGAAAACCTAAAGCTTACAATAAATCTGAAACTGTTTTCTTCTATGCAAGATTTAAAATAATTTGATTATTGACAGTTGACAATATAAACATTCATGAACGTTCTTGCAACATTATATTTTTCATAATAATATCATCGAGAATATCTTAATAGATCAACTTTTTGAAATGTTCATCTCTAATTATTACTGTCTTTTGGCTTGGAATACTATGTTATAATGATAAAAGAGTCATTAAAAATGGTGATATCTGTGTGTGGTTCTCAGCATGTGTGAAGGTTGATGATTTCAATTCTTATACTCAATTTGAGAAACGAATTAATGTTTTCCTTCCTTTCAATTACTCCTTGTGTGTGTTTGGTGCTGTGTGTGTCTGCATGTTCTGTCTATTATGCTTGCATTTTTATGGTATGACGGTGTGTCCAGTCCATTAGTTATGTGTGGTGGAGTGAAGGACTATATGAATATCATGTTTTCCTTTGATATTTACCATTCTTCTCACCTTTTCTTTTAATTCTTCTTCTTTGTTGCTAGACCAAGTGGTGTCCTGCTCCGGGTTGTGAATATGCTGTTAATTTTGTTGGTGATGATGAAAATTATGATGTTTCTTGCCTCTGCTCCTATGGCTTTTGCTGGAATGTAAGTTATTTATTGTAATTTTTAGTATTTGATGCCTTAGCGAAAACTTGTATATACCAGATGAGTCACAGTTTGTTTTGGGTCTATAGTGTACTGAGGAAGCTCATCGTCCTGTGGACTGTAGCACTGTGTCAAAATGGATTATGAAGAACAGTGCTGAGTCTGAAAACATGAACTGGTTTGTATTTTCTTTTAGCATCTGAAATTCTATCTTGTGAGTTCACATTGTGGATTTCTCTTTTGATATATGTATTGGCTTTCTGATTGTTTGCATGGTAATTAAACTGTTTTATGCTGCATTCTTTTAAACAATTTATAGTTGGTAACTGACTAGCGTACTGCTTTATTGTGTGCATATCAATTAGGGTGTACTGTTATATTTCTCCATGAAGTCTCTCTAACCTTCGTCTTCATTAACTATGTCGTGTACTGTGTTGATCACTGCAACTGCTTTTGACCTGCAATGAGATTTGATGTGATTATCTTCTATATATCTTTTTCAAGTGAACTCTTTCATTATTCCTGCGGTAAAATTAAGGAAGTAAGCCATGTGAAATTTTTGGGAATGCAATATGGTGGAAAACCCTACCTTTTGTTGCATTTGGAAAAGTTCGTCTCATGAGGAAAAGGATGTTTGCATGAACCTTATTAGCTAGCGTAGTCATTTCTTTAATTCACTTCTTCAGACTAATTTTTCTTTGATAAAAAATAGGCTTTATCACATGGTGAGAGGTACATGTGTTTACACAGGTTAGTGTGTCTAGCATCTGAAGACCTATCAAAGTTTTTCTATTAGAGTTTGTTCCTACGGGTTTTGTCATATCTATCATTAAGTCTTCCTGCATGGTCTTTGACTAGTGGCACATGAAACAGCTTTGTAAAACCGATCCATGCAGTGTTTGCATGTTGAGAATTGGGCCCATTTGAAACATAATTTATTTTTGTTGAGTCTTTGAACAGACTGTTACAGTCAGTGGACTGATTCCGTCATTTTTTAAAGGTGTACATTGAAATTTTGTTTTGAAGATTTGGATTCTTTTTTGAAATATTGGATATGCATATAAAGGCCACTGAGAAGTATTTGACTATTTGGTTGTGGCAGGTTGCGGCAGATTAAAGTAAACTAGCTTGTGAATAGGATTTGAAATTAGAGTACTCATTCTTTAGCTATTATTCATATTAATATTATTATTGCTATTTATTATTTTTTATATTAAGGAAACAGATTTATTATTATTATTATTTTTATTATTAGTATTAGTAATCTTTTTCTTGGTGGATTATTTTTTTGAATTGCATTCATAGGGTATATGAAAAAGTACGAATGTATATTCATTAATAATGTTGAATTAAGTGGTGCAAAGTGCAAGTGTGATCAGTGTCCAGTAATCTTTTTCTTGGTGGCTCTTATTTTTTTTAATTTTTTATTTAATTGCATTCATAGAGTATATGAAAAAGTACGAATGTATATTCATTAATAATGTTGAATTAAGTGGTGCAAAGTGCAAGCATGACTGGTGTCCAGTAATTTGTGATGCACTCTTAAAGACAACTGTTTCTTAACATATTTATGAGAATTGAGTGGATTCTTGTTACTTCATATATCTGTTGATCTGTCCTAACTTTTGTTGATGGCACTCAGGATACTAGCCAATTCTAAGCCATGTCCAAAGTGTAAGCGACCTATTGAAAAAAACCAAGGGTGCATGCACATGACGTGCACACCACCTTGCAAATTTGAATTTTGCTGGTATGCTTTCTGCTTCCATTTTTTATTTCCTTTCATGGAAATTGTTAGTTGTTTGAAAACATATCTGATTAATGAAGAATATCATTGTATCATTCAGATTGAGAATAGAAATATTGTTGGAGGGAACTTTTCTTTTGCTTATGTTCTTATACTGCAAAGTTTTGTCATCTGGTTCTAAATGAATTATATGTATCATGCAGGCTGTGCCTTGGTGCATGGTCAGATCATGGAGGGAACTTTTCTTTTGCTTATGTTCTTATACTGCAAAGTTTTGTCATCTGGTTCTAAATGAATTATATGTATCATGCAGGCTGTGCCTTGGTGCATGGTCAGATCATGGCGAGAGGACAGGTGGTTTCTATGCTTGTAACCGCTATGAAGCAGCTAAGCAAGAGGGAGTTGTAAGGATTTTACTGTTTCTTTTTGCTGATTCTGAGGATTTTACTGTTTCTTTTTACTGTTTCTTTTTGGAAGACTAGTTTTTTTTTTTTCTACTGTTCATAAGAGTTTGTATTGTTGTTTGTAGTATGATGAAACTGAGAGAAGAAGAGAAATGGCGAAGAATTCTCTGGAGAGATACACTCATTATTATGAACGTTGGGCTAGCAATCAATTGGTATTCAGAATTTTCTTTTCAAATTTTCCTCTGTGTTTGTTCTGCTATGCTTTGAATTCGTGCATTTCTTTTCATACTGTTATAGTACCCTGGCATGTATTTTTTTTCAGTGAACTCTTTATCTCATGTCTTTATATCTGGGTAATGACCAATGAAGAGCCTAATTTTCTGAAAGCTTAGTTCTTGACAATTTCTTTCAATACTCGCTGGGTTTTATTACAATTTTCATAGAATATGTTGTGTAAACAGTAGTAGGCAGGTGGACACCTGTGTGTGACTTTTTGCATGGTTAGCATCGAAAGAAAGGCTGGAAGCCTCCTGAATTTGTAGTCAAGATTTTTCTGTGCATTGGTCTTCTGTTTCTTGGATTTAATTGTCTAAGCCTTAATGTTGCTTTTGGTGGAGCTATAGTATTCTTCTTTAATTATTCACTAAAATATTTTTGTACTTCCTTGGCAGTCGAGGCAAAAAGCTCTTGCGGATTTGCATCAAATGCGTACTGTGCATGTAAGTATCTGTTCTTACAGAAATTCGTACATGTGAACGTACATACATATTCTTTATACACAGTGACACGGGTTCATGCGTTTTTATAATGTTCATTCTTCAATGGAGTTGCTGATAACAAATGTGTTCAAAACATATATGATCTTGGTACTCATCTTTCTACCGTATTGTGGAACTAGAACCATATTTAAAACTTTTGCAGATTTGGAATATTATTCATAGATGCAATGCTACAATTTAACTTTAGTTTAGCGTTAACAACACGAACATGAGGTTTTATGTGTTTTCACTTTAGACCTTTAGATTTCAGAATATAGAGTTGTAGTTGTGGTTGTACGGTAACCCCTTCATGTCAACTGATAGCGTTGATGGTGTCAATTAAAAATTGCCCTCACAAAAAAATTGTGTGTACCAACAAGCATACTGTTACTAGTCTTTATAAGAAGTTAGCAAGGGCATCATTTTATAAATCCCTATGCTAATCCACACACCCTAGTTTTAGATCTCTATCACTCGTTTGGCTCTCTATTCGTGCGTTTCTTTTGTTTATTTATTTTTTAAGAGCTCCCAATTAGCCAATCAATAGAGAATAGGCTGTGGCTTACAAGCCTCGTCTGACTAGGATTCCTAGACCCTTTTTGTTGTACTTTATCTTGATTTGGGGAAGTTTTGGGTGGATTATTTTATGGAAATCTTGTCCAAGAAACTTTTACTTCTTGTGTTTCTTCCGTTCCAATATATATATATATTTTGTGTTATTGAAATAAAAATAGTGTGATTGCTACAAGATGTTTGGTAGGATTGTCTGTTTTCATCGTACCTGTTTTACTTTCCTAGCTATCATGGAATTATATGAAGTGCTCTGTATATACTTTATTGATATACTGGCTATTTTTTTCTCAGATGGAGAAGCTTAGTGACATACAACGCGAACCTGAGTCTCAGCTCAAGTTCATAACTGATGCCTGGCAGCAGGTGAACTACCATCGTTTTTATGAGATATATAAAGATTTATTTTCTTTGAAAGATATGGAAGGACTTATTCTAGTGAACATCAAATTATTGTTTTGCTAGGACATGCTGACAAATTATGTTTTGCCTGTCTTCTGTGTTCGTAGATTGTTGAGTGTAGGAGAGTGCTGAAATGGACTTATGCTTATGGGTATTACCTGCCTGAGCATGAGCAAGCAAAGAGGCAATTTTTTGAGTACTTGCAAGGTATAAACTGTGTGTGTATATTAGTGGCAACTATTTAGGAATTGTCTTTTGTGTTTTCTGAAATATGCAAATTCTGCTTTTTTATTCAGGTGAGGCAGAATCTGGTTTGGAAAGGCTTCATCAGTGTGCAGAGAAGGAGCTACAGCAGTTCCTCAGTGCGGATGGCCCATCGAAAGAATTTATTGATTTCCACACAAAGCTAGCCGGACTGACCGGGTAAACACTTTATAAATATAGAGCAACTCTCTGATACAGTTAACAACACATGTGGTTAACCATATTTATATACATACATATACATATATATGTACCCACATATGCTATGAACTTTTGCACAGTGGCTCTGTTTCTGTATTGCACTGCTTGTTGACTCTCACGGACACTGCCAGACGCCAGGCAGTGCGAAGGCCTCATAGTACACACTTGATATTTCCTTTGTATGTTTGTGTATATATATATATGTGTGTGTGTGTGTGAAGTTTCCTTGATCACTTCCAAGTTTTCCTTTACCACTGAATGCAAAATGATAAGTAAAGAAAATGCAGTGAAGGAAGATAGAGTCAATGGTTCGTTAGTATAGGAACTGCAAAGAAAACAAGTCTCCATTTGGGGGATGAGAAAAGGACAGGAGTAGGCATGGAAGAACGTATTTTACTGACTTGACCTTAAAAGTGCACGTTCTTTTTGGCTGTAAGCCTGTGAATACAAAATAGTAAATGAGGTTATTTATCAAGTATTAATATGTGGGATTTTTAGTTTTCTAGTTAGAATAGATCTGTAATTGTGTTGCATCATTAACATTCTAGCATTGTGTGATTAAGTTGTAATAGGAATGTTTCAAAGGCGCACTCATCCATATACCCTTTTCTTGTGATGTGCAATTACTAGTCTGGGCCTTCGAGTCAGTTGAGTTCAATGCATTGCCTGATTGAATCTTCTTATCCATTTGCTCTACTGTGACAGGGTGACTAAAAATTACTTTGAGAACCTGGTAAGCGCATTAGAGAACGGCCTGTCAGATGTGGACTCTCAAGCAGCTTGCAGTGGGTCAAGCTCAAAAAATGGAGGAAGCAGCAAAGCGAAAGGCGGAAAGGGAAAGGGAACTAGTCGAGTTGGTGGCTCCAGCAAAAATGTAGACAGCACAGGTATGTGGACCTGTGAGTACTGTACGTATGCGAATTTGAAGCATTCCACCACATGCAACATGTGCCACCACCAGCGACGGTGAATATTCTTTGCGTTCTGATCTCTGTCCTTGTAGTTGAAAATAACTCCAGGCCAGTTGAGAACAAGAGTATAATGGAAGTGGCTCTTGGTATGAAAATGATAAGGTGTAAAATCAAAGGAAAAAAATGAAGACAGATTTGCTAGGGGAAAAAGTAGGTTTGCCTCTTGGTATTCTTGTGTTTTGGTCGAAACATGTGATTATTATTCACTGTATATAATATCGATGTCCTTACGAATTCGGGGTTCTATGACCTGCCTTTGTTACCTATTGGTTGATTATCATATATTATAGTTGTTTATTGTGAATGCAAATATGCTCGTTTGTCATACTGTAGTATCGAATTTAGTAATGTTTTTGTTTGGATCTATTCTTGAACCAACCTTGCGGCACACTAGGTGAAGGCAGTCTATTTGAAAGTAGGGTTGGACAATTTGAACTGCAAAACCAGAAAACCGAGCTGAACCTTATTGTCCCGTCCAGTTGGGTGCGGGTTTTTCTGTTTTATTTTTGAGTTTTGGCAAGAAAACCAAACGAAACTGGTGAAAGTAATTTTTGAAATGGTCCTCTAAAACGACCTACCCAGCTCTCTGCAATCCCTTTGAAACCTTAATTCTCCTCTCTATACCAATTCAGCAAAATTGTCAAAAACCAGAATATTTAATTGCTTTACCTTTAGATGGCAACGTGATACAATTGAATCATGAAAAAAGTAATCCAAGTCAAGAAAGTAAGGTTGACTAATTGATTCATAATTCGCCAAAGTCGTATCATCATCATCGCCCTATCTGGCTTCAACGCCTTCATTATTTTCATGCTCAAACTCATCATCATAACTGCCCTCAAAACTGTTCTCATTTTCCAGCTGCATATCACCATGACTGCCACAAGAGGAACGTGAATAAAATCCAGCCTTAGTGCTACAACAATCGAACTCTAATTACTCAAAATTGAGGCCTAAGTCACTATGAAACTTCCCCAATGTTCAAACCCTTCTTATCAGCATGACTGCCCTCGCCCTCTGCCGATTTATAAGTCACTTTGATATTTCCCCGTCCCGACTGGGGACCCACCCTTGATCCCCAAACATCTCCTCCTATTTGGGTTGGGGACACACTCGACGGTGGTCTATGCCGTCTTGTAAATGGAACTACCGGTAGGGAGAGAGGGTCAAATGAACCTCTCCCACCTTCAACTCATGGTGGGGGAGAAGGTCAAATGACTCCATAACTTGCGAACACACTATAGTCTTACGAGGATGTTGACAGAGATTTTTTCGGGGATGTAAATGGAATTCTTCCAGCTCGTGGACCTCACCCTGAGGAAGATCGTAGAAGAAATAAGTTAGAAAACAAAATGGAGAAAAATCTAGCCCTAGTGCTCACCTAGAACTTACGTTAGGCCAAGTCCAGCGGCAGAATAAAACCAGGCTAAAGGCCCCCCGGACTAGCCCAAAACGGTTCCAGCGGTAGAGAAGAGGCTCGGGCAAGTGGAGGGTCCCACCAACCTAGGCAAGCCCACGGGCAGATCTTGCTTGGGCTGAAGCCCGAAGGCGCTGACGTCAGCGGGCGCAAATCAACTTTTTTTTACTGTTGGCGTGTGAAGACGTCAGCGCCGCCTCCCAGCCCCACGGGCAGAAGCCATGTGGCGATCCCCCAACTCTCCAGATCCGTTTTTTTGCAGAAATCCGACGATCCTCATTTTTTCTACCAAAAAAATTGCAAAAAATTCGAAATAAATTCATAAATTTTTTAAAAAAATACCAAAAAATTCTGGATTTTTTCCCTATAAATACCTATCAATTTTATTCACCATCCACACCAAATCTTCATACCAACTCTTCTCCTTGCAATATTTTTTCCATTCCACTCACATTTTTCTACTAGTTTCCATTTGTATGAAAAAATAAATCGCCTCTTCTGCGGAAGCCCGAGGCGCTTGGAGCAATGTTGAAGATGTTGTGTTGTGTGAGTGTTGGGTGAAAGTTAGTCATTGCCGTATATCTGGCAATGAGATGAAGTTTTCTCAAATGTGGAAAAAAATTCATGAAGAATTTGTTGAAAGATTCGGTTTGGGTTAGAGACGGAAATGGCCTTAGCCTCCAAGTGGAAAATTTTGAATAAAGAGTTAGGCAAATGGAGGGATGCCTTGGCAAAAGATAGGGCGAACCATAAAAGCGGTCAAAATCTTACCGATGAGGTAAAATATTTATAATTCTCGTTTTATTTAATTTAATGTATCAATTTTTTTTCTTGCATATTATAATTTTTTTTCTTGCATTTCTAATTTATTTATATTTTGTTGCATAATAATTTTTTTGCATGCATTTGTAAATTGTTTATATTGTCTTACATATATTATTGTTTTGTTGCATAATCATTTTATTTCTTGCATTTATAAAATGTTTATAAATTGTTGCATAATCAATTCTTTTTTTGCATTTCCAAATTATTTATATTTTCTTCTATATTCATTTTTTGTTGCATTTGCAATTATTTATTTTTAATATATCGTATAAGCACAAATGTGGTTCGGTGCGACGGGGCAAGGCAAAAAAACTTTCCAACATCACAAATGTTGGGAAATTGTTAAGAATTGTTCGAGATTCAAAATCATTTGCACTACTCCGCCGGTTATGTTGAATGAGACGCCGCTCCACGATTCGCCGACAACCGATTCGCCATTGGACTCCCCAATGGATCCAGACTCACCACTCCCACGTGCAGCTGAGACCTATTGGAAGAAAGGCGGCAAAGGCAAAAAAAGGGAGCACTTCGAACAATGAATGTACACAATTTTTGGAGCAAATGGCGAAGAATAGTGTCCTGAGACTTGAGAGAGACTTGAAAAGAGAAGAAGCGGACAAGGCACGACATGAAGCATTTTCAATTCAAAGGCAGCAGGCACAAGAACAAGACATGGAGGATAGAGAGATGAAAATCATGGCCATGGATACCACCTATATGTCTCCTGAAACAAAGTCATACCTGGAAAATGAAACGAAGGGATGTGATGAAAAGAAAACTTTTTCATGATGACAGACCTAGCAATACGGATTGGTTAAATGATGGAAACCATTAGGTTGGATTAAAAGATTTGTCATGTATTAAGAATTGTTGTATTATTTCCCTTTTATTCAATAAAGAAAGCATTAAATAATATGAGGATGTATTAAAAATATTTGCAATTGAAAACAAAGTTTAATTAAAAACAAACCTTATTTTATTGCAAACAACACACAAAATAAAGCATAATTAAGAACAAAACATAATTAAAAACCAAACATAATTCCAAGCACACCACACACAAAATAAATCAATCTTAAAAACAAAGCATTAATCTTGTCTTCATCCATTGTGATTGCCTTTCATCTCCCACAAGTGCTCGATCAAGTCAATTTGACGCCTTTCATGAACATACGAAGATTGCATTTCTTAGTAACGATCAGTCATGGGGTTGTTGAATCGACCATCTCGAACTAACGGTTCGTGCTCCAATGGATGTCCATTTGGTCCCATCGGCCTTTCATAAATTCTTATCAAGGCCGTGTTCATGGGATCCGGTTCGTGCTCATCATGAGCTTCATAATCATACTCATCCTCCACAATCATGTTATGGAGGATGATGCAAGTCATCATAATGCTCCGCAGCACCTCCTCATCATACATCCTACCAGCGCCCTTAATAATTGCCCAACGAGCTTGCAAGATACTGAAACACCTTTCCACGTCTTTCCTGAACCTTCTTGAAAGGCAGCAAAGCTTTTTTCCTTCTGGGATTGAGGATTCAGAATTGTTTTCACGAATGTCGTCCACCTAGGATAAATTCCGTCGACAAGGTAGCACGCACCAGAGTATACAGTGTTGTTGATTTGGTACGTTATTCTGGGGAGAATGACCTTGCAATACATCATTAAACATTGGGGATTGACCAAGCACATTGATGTCATTTTGAGATCTGGCCACTCCGAAGAAGGCATGCCAAACCCAAGTGTCAAATGAAGCTACGGCCTCCAGAATTATACTTTTTTGGCCCTTTCGATTCCCATAATCTCCTTGCCAGGCGGTTGGGCAATTTTTCCACTGCCAGTGCATGCAATCGATGCTTCCAATCATTCCAGGGAAACCTCGAATCTCAGCTTTTTGTAGAAGCCTTAGGAGGTCCCTAGGAGAAGGTCTCGAAGGTACTCCCTCGTGTAGAGATTTTCTCCTGCATCACAGAATCTCACCAAGCACTCTAAGATAGTTGATTTTCTCATCCTTGCAATCTCATTCACCTGCTCTCCAGATGCCCCATAAGCAAGCATCCGCAAAACAGCTGTAAGTTTTTGCTCTAGGAGAAGACCCAAAATTCCACAAGCATCATTCTTCTGAATGAAGTATGTGTCGTAATTACAAATATCATGCATGGTTTTTTGGAACAAATGTGGCTGCATTCTATATCTCTCTCGAAACTTAGAAACGGGATATAAAGAATTTGGGATAAAGTAATCTTCCATGAGATTCTTACCCCAGGAGACCGCCCTGCGTCTATCCACATTTTGAAGGAATAGATAAGATGTGGTATGAGATGTATGAGTTGATGGTGTAGTTATATAGAGGGATTGAGAAGATAGAGATGACACGTGGCGCAATTTTAGAGGGTGAAAATCTTATCTGAAATCTAAGATTATGAATTTTTATAAAAAAAATTGAAAACCTTATTTGACATGGGACAAGTGGCGCAATTTTAGAGGGTGAAAATCTTATCTGAAATATGAGATTATAATTTTTTTTAAAAAATCTGAAAATCTTATCTGACATTGGACACATGGCGTAATTTTATAGGGTGAAAATCTCATCTGAAAATCTGAGATTATAATTTTTTTTTACAAAATCTGAAAATCTTATATGACATGCACACGTGGCAACCATATATATTATCCGAAAATTTTATCCGAAAATGTTATCTGAAATTTAAGGTGATAATTTTATAATAAATAATGACACATGGCAACCGAAAATATTATATGAAAAAATTAATTAATGGTTTAAAGTATAAAAAAATTGAAAATAAAGTACAATGAATAGTAGTTGCCCTTGCCCTAGCCCTCATGGATGGAACCAACTAAGGCAAGGCTGCCACTATTCACGTGAATAGTGGCAGCCCTTACCTTGCCTTAGCCTTCATGGGTGGACTTGCTCTTACATATCAAATAAGGCTTTTAGTTTCAGTTAATAACAAAGAACTTGTATAGCTCAATATTTAACTATAGATGGTCTTTTGTTTAATTCCTCCTCCAACATTCTTTCATCAAAATAATTTTACTTTCCCCAAAAAACGAAGAGAAGAAGAATCGAATGACTCAATTTTAGTTGTCTTAATGGGAAGGGCGCAGGAAAAGGAATGAACTTTATGGCAAGAAGAAATTTATGTTCTTCAAATTTTAAAATGAAGAACAACTAATGAACAAAGCTTGCAACTTAAAATTCCAGTTTCAAAATCTCATACAAAAATACACAAGTTATGCCATAAGATAGCATGCAACACATATGAAAATTGAAGTTCCAATAATGTAACCACAAACAAAAAAAGTTCCAATACCGAAAAACGGCGTGTTTGGGTCTAAAAATGAAAAAGATCCATTAAGATGGGCCTTGGGCCGTGTCAAATTCATAAAAGAAATACCTTGACCGAAGTCGAATTAGCCCAATAAACTTTTTAATGAAGCCGTTATTTATAAATTCAAAATATATTTTTACCCAAATAAAGGCGCAACCACCCAAAGTTGAATTTGCTCATCTCTGAAGTTATTAGGAACTTAATAAGAACTGTAGCTGGTGTGAACGTATACATAGCACAATTTTAAGTAACTACATTTGATGTCATCCTGAAGCAGTGGCGGACTTATTAATGCTCCCCTCACCAAACAAAACCAATCGTCATGCTTCAGATTGCATCTATGCTCAAGCTGCTCGTGGTGCACTCCAAGTGTTCTACCATTTGCCTCAGCGAAAAAAGGTTTGTTGCGCTGTACTGCTGGTCTGCGCGTAGGCTGCGCATCACGACTTAATTTTGTTTTAAAAGGTCTAGCTAAAACAATGTCGTTTTGGGCTAGGCAGAAAAGAAAGAAGAAGAAGAAGAAGAAGAAGAAGAAGAAGGAAATGGGCAGACAGCTATTTCTGGGCCTTCAACAAGGCCTGCTTGCATTTTGTGGGCTTGGGTTTCTTAATTTATTATTTTTTTGGTTTGAGGTTTTCTTTCTTATTTAAACAGCGATTTCAAAAGAATAAAAAACAAAGGAGATAAACTCTTTTATATAAAAATTGAAATCTAGTGCCAGCTACAGTATTGTACAATCTTAATGCTTCGTTTTTCTTCTTCTTGAGCACACCCACCCAATCCCCAAAAAAAAGCTTCTGTTTTTTTTTTCCTCTTCTTGACCAAAAGCCAATTCGTTTCTTCTATATTTTTTTCCCCGTTTATGTAATATTTTTGTGTTTTTTAGTTTTTGGTTTTTCTGATGTGGCTCTTATGATAAGTATTCAATAGCAAACTGGAGGAGGAAGAGGCTACAACTCGAGGTATGATCAATTATGCTTTGTTTATTTAATTGATAATTTGATATTTATTTTCATTAGATTAATTGATTTTGATTTTCGTTAGATATTAATTGATGATTTGATATTAATTTCCATATTAATTGCTATACTGTATAAACTATAGTCAATTTTTCATAGACCTAAAATCCATATTTGTTTTAATTATATAGTTATGGAATGATACTTTAAGAGAAAATGTCAAATACAGCTGACTCATGGCCCTTGTTTTGTCTTCAATTTCTTGGAGGGCATGGTAGCCCATCCGCATGAGTTAGGACTGATGAGGGTGGGTCCAAACCTCTTCGCGCCTCATCCTCTTTGCCCAAGATGCCATTAGCATCAAACTGGAGAGTTTAGGTTGTATACATTTCATTGATACCTGTTGAGGCCCAAAAATCCAAGGGCTAGGCCCATACTTATTCTTGGCCCAGCACAAATAATTAATTGCAAGAGAAGCCCGATCGGGATATAAATAGAAATTGTAGCACGTACCTACATAAGCCATGGGTCATGTGTCATTCCAAGCAAGCATGCGTAAAAGGGCAAAAAAATGCACCGACTTTATAAATTTACGCTCCCCAACCTATCCGATGCTATTTGGTCCAATCATGGCTTAGTACGGCGCAATAAAACTCAAGCACAATCACGATAAATAAACACGCAATGCCATGTAAAGGACCACCACTCTAATACCAAGTCATGCTACAAGCTCAAGTGGGCCCAAGCCACGTAATTACCCGGGGCTTGCTGAGAAGTTTGTTGTATGGATGGGTACGAGCACTCACAAGGCCCATTGAGGGTCCAAGGAATGAAAGTTTTAGGCCACTTGGGAGCACTAAAACTCAAGCCCATTCATCGGGCCCAAATACATAGGTTAGCATGAGAGAGAGAAAAAGGGAATCCAATGCCTTAGGAGAATATCCATAGACTGCTGTAGCATTTAGGCAATCCCATGTTAAGTTAAAACGCCCAAAGAAAATAAGCTACTTCCAGGTAGCTTGATGAAAACATTCTGGCCGCTGGAAAAGAGAGCACTAATAACCCAATACCTGTGAACAAAGCCCAGCCCAGATCCTCGTTAAAAATCTGGAATCGATATTCCACCCTTGTCAAAACCCCATAAACAGAAGCCATCGCAAGAACCAAAGGAAATCCATGTGTGTAGGAGGAATACCCTGGACAAACGACTCTATCCATTCTCTTTTTCTCTGCAAACTCTAATTTGAAAATCAAGGGAGAAAGAAGGTGGTGCCTCATCCCTATGAGGAGGTCCAGCCGCAGAAAACCTTGGAACCCCAAAAAACCTTTGACCCAGGCACTCTGGTTGAAGAGATTTCACAAAAAAGGGGGTAATTGGGAAAAAGCAAAGGAAAAGTGGGAATGGAGGATCGACGAAATTAGGGTTCTAAATGCCTATAAAAGAGAGCTTCCTCTACTAGAAAAACACACCATTCCATAGCACAACCAAGCTTTGTCAAGCGAACTGGAATTTCTTCTAGACACCCCATCTTTTATTTCCATCGTTTCTCTCTTTATGAGGTAGAAATCCTCCTAATCTTCTTCCTCCACTCTGAACCTTTTCCCTCTGAAAGAAATTCATGCTTTTATCTCTCTCTCAAATTGCTAAACTTGTGAAGGCTTAGCTCCCATGCCACAAACTCCTCAAGCCAAGCCACTTATTAATTGGTTACGTTCATCTGGTTATTAGTGAAAAGAACCTAAAAGCGTTTGTTAAGGTTTCAGCAAATCTTTGAAAACTCTTTTGGGAGCCTAGTTCTTGAACTTAGGCACTTGGGGATTCTTTTTGCTTGCATTCCTCTTACAGCAGTCCAGGCCCATTCGTCAGGCTGCTGGAAAAAAAGACCCCTACAATACCCAAGGGTGGGCATGGAGGAAGAGAGATGTGGTGATTTACATGGAGAAAGAGAGAGAGAGTTTTGGGATCTATGCCAATATTAATTATTCTAATAAAATAATAATGACTTTTGAATAAAAGTTTATTAACAAGATAATAATAAATTAGTTGTGAGATTTAATCCCAGCCATTTATAATGTGGTAATCTAATGATCAAGAACTTGTGTCAAAATAAACCCTGAAAGTCAAGGTCGGTGCACTTGCACTTCTCGAAGAAATATGACCAAAATATTCAAACTAACATGCAACATAATTCTTTGGAATAACATGCCATATAATTCTTTGTCATAAAAATTTCAGTGGAACGTTAAATTTTAACAAGCACATGAGTTTGTCGACGAGGCCCAGAATTTGGGATAGCTTAACAAATTAAACATGACTTTCTCAAAACTTTATTAAAGAACTACAATCAAACTATGCTACTTTTGTTAAACATACAATCCTAAAATGCGCCAGAATCCCTGTAACAATACCAGCAATGATTAAAACAAAAGGTACGATCCCATATCCCTGTTTGAACAACAACCCAGAAGATTTAAAAGGATTTTGAGTTTTAGGTGGTTTTTAGTGTTTAGGGCATTTGAGTATATCGAAGTGAGATTTCTGCTATATTTGAAATTTTTTATAGAAACGGACATTTATGAAAGTATAAGGTAAATTTTGGCTATTTATGATAAAAACTCGAAGAAAATTATCAAATCAAAAGCTATCCTATTTTGTTATGGATTCATGGAAGTGATAAAGATATGCTTCAGGATTTTTCTTTATGGGTAAGAAACCTCAAGGCTCTCACCTACAAAATAAAAAGCTTAGGAGTGCATAAGGCTTATATATATATATATATATATATATATATAGAGAGAGAGAGAGAGAGAGAGAGAGAGAGAGAGTTGTGCAGTTTCCTCTTCACAAACTTTTCTTTCTCAGCTGCAAGCATACTGCATGCTTACTTGGCAGTATAGTATTTACCCACCGTACTATTCTATATTCTTTCTCATGTTGTTCTCTCTGTGTTAGTTAGAGGCTGTCAAACAAATTCCTTATTTTCTGACTAAAAATTAATCTGTCAAACTAAAATTTCTTGCTTGCTTTTTTCGCAGTCTTGCTCTTGTCTGGATACAGTTATACACATGGGATGGGGGATGCAAAGGCATGGGCAAGGCCCAAAGACAAAAGGAGAAATCACAAAAGTACCCTGCAGCCATCATCTTCGTCACTAAGGATGAGAGAGGAGGAGATAGAGTGCCCTTTCTTTGCGTATTTAGCATGATATTGATATCGTCCTGCCTGTATGTGTGCTGTATCTGCACCACCTACTGGGAAGACTACAGGCAACCCAAATTCAGCGTCAACGGTGCTTCGCTTACCCAATTCTTTTACACCAAAACCAACTATACTTTGACCTACAACCTTACCCTCAACATAACCCTCACAAACCCCAACCAGGTAACCAGCTTAGACTACAGTGGCATCCAACTCATGCCCTATTACCAATAGGCCACCAAAGTCCCAAAACTTCTTTCACTTTCCACAATCTACTTATCCAAGGTCAGAATACCAAACCTGAATTTTCCAGGTCTGGTCTTCCAGAATCTCCTGCTGCTGGCTTTTATGGGATTGATGTCATAATCGCTTTCCAGCATACGTTTCACTCTGGTGAGCTCCTTTGCCATCTCAAGCTTCCTTTGAGTTTGACTTCCCCCTCTCCGTCTGGTTTCATCAGTACAGGATGCACCAGAGTTTTGTACGGCAGATTGTGTCGTTGTTATGTACGTAATTTTGTTTTAATTTTAGAATTTAAGATGCTATTTTTTGGAGTTGGTGAACAGTCAAGTGACTCACTGGTTGACCAGTAGGTTCATTTTGTATGTACAACTCTTTAATTTCTGCTAAAGTTTTTTCTATTGTCCAAGTAATGGCAAGTGTCATCTTACACATGAATGCAATTACTCTTGCTTGTAACATGAGTAATTGCATTAACCCTAAACCAGTTGTAAATGGTTGACAGCCCAAGTAGATAAGAATTTTCTATCTTTATTTATTTGTACATTTCGGATTCAATTTTGAGATGTAGATGAAAATTTCTGGTAATGATTTGTTTTATGTTTGCTTCCTGAGAAAATTTGTAATGTTTATGTTTTTCAGTAATCAGACATTGTGCTATTGATTTCATCTAAGTGAAATGTGGCAATGTGCGTGTCTGCAGGTTCTGTCTATTATGCTTGCATTTTTATGGGTACGATGGTGCATCCAGTCCATTACTCTTGTGCGGTAAAGTGAAGGACAATATGAACATCATGTTTGCCTTTCATTTTTACCATTCTTTTCACCATTTCTTTTAATTCTTCTTCTTTGCTGCTAGCCCAAGTGGTCCTGCTCCGGGTTGTGAATATGCGTTAACTTCGTTGGCGATCAGGAAAATTATAATGTTACTTGCTTTTGGGTTAAAAGTCGTTAGGAGTGCCAATTTCTGATATAACCCATTACACAACTCGAAACTCGCACTGAAAATTAGCGGGTCAACCAACACGATTAAATTTTGGAATCAACTCGCCATTACCCGTTTAAGAAACGAGTGAATTTCGGGTCAATTGGCACCTACTAAAATACTTATGTAATCCGTTTCTTTATTTCTTCTTCATTTTCTTCATTTTTCTAATTTTTCTTTCTCAATCTCATATATACATAGAAGCAAAATGTAATCACCATTTTTTTTTATTAAAAAAAATTCTATTAAATTATCAAAATTTAGGGTTGTTTTTGTTTGTTTTATTTTTTTGATGACCTTGTGAATTTGAGATGTGGATCTTTGTTATTTATTTATTTATTATTATTTGTCTTTAGTAATTTACACACGTATCTTTGTTCATCAAAACCAATTCTCACATTATTGTGATAATGGAAAATTATTTGAATAGTAATCTCACTTCTTTTTTTGTCTACATTTTTACCTCGCTAGTTACTATTTGCTACTGCTTTACGGGTTAAACCTGATACACGACTCAAAACCCGTACCAGAAATGAGTGGGTCAACCTGACATGACAGTTTTATTAAATGGGTCAAGTCTGGTTTGACCAATCTTAACACGTTTATGAAATTGACACGATACGACCCATTGCCGCCAAAGGACTCAACTCTGCCAAAGCCCTCTCTCGGCGATAGTGAAGGTCGGCCACTGCACTTTGATCCCTTTGAGTGAACGCCTGGAAGTCAAACCCACCACTGGGACCTAGAAGCTTGATGCGAATAAGATTCAGACCACGGTGTTGGTGGTCGAGCTGGGCCAGACCACGGTGTTGGTGGTCGAGCTGAGCCAGACCATGGTGTTAGTGGTTGGGCTAGGCTCGAGCTTAGTCACCATATATTCTTCCACCTTGACTCAGGTGGGCTTGTAGGCGTATGGGCCCATTGGTCCGTGACCTTGAGCTCGGTGCACATGAGGCTGACATCAACTTGGTTTACGTGGTGTTCACTCAAAGGACTTCTAGTCCTAAAGGAGTTGGGATGTTTCAGGATCACCAAGACGCCTATCTAAATGGAGTCCTAGTCCAAGGAGGGTTAGGTTGTTCTAGAGTCCTAGTTCGAGGAGAGCTGGTTCGCTCTGGATTTCCACTCCGAGAAAGATTAGGTCGCTTGGGATAATATAAAAGGCTAAGGTCATCCTCCGTGAAAAGGTAAGCAATTCTAAGCACTAGAACCTATGGTGCAATTTTACTCTCAAACACTCGAACTGACTTTAGCATCGGAGGGTCTTTGGCCGGCACCACACCGGTGTCACCCACTGAAGCTATCTTGTGTTGCAGGTTCTAGAGGACGACTTGGTTGGTCACGCTGACCTAGTCCGGAAGAATTGCCCGACCTCGATCTCGAAGAGGTCATCTTCTGTTGAACCAATTTTAGGCATCAACAGTTTGGCGTATGTTTAATATAGTCTGGTAATTAAATAATACAAGTTGACATCAAATAACTGACATTGACTATTTACTCATATTCATAGTCTAATACGATGAACCAAACATACCCTAAGCATCTTGTTCAGCTTATCGCGTGAGAAATTTCATGTGAATAGGGTCTAATTGAGTGGAAAAAGGCCTTGACTTGCTGACTAGTATTCTCAGGTTCAAACCCAATGACACCTCAGTAGTGTGTGTGTATGAGAAATCCCCATTCCCCTTGTAGTTTAGATTATTACTTGTATTTAAATAATAATAATAATAATAAAATAGCTATATATGTTACGAGACGTCCTTTAGTTTTCTTTCTTTTTTTTGAACTGAGACGGCAAAGAAACCGCTACAATCCAAATAACGAATTGGCATTGTATATCCTTTGGCCACCACAAAATTGTCTTTAGCGTCAACCCGCCCCAATGTCTTGACTCTTGGCAAATATGTTGCTTGTAGTTTTTTCCAACCTCACTCATTTATAGTCTGAACTTTGGCAATCCATATATAGTTTGATAAGCTTTAGCTCTACCATCCTCCAGACACAAACGAAAATGGTAGCCACCAGCACAAATGAGGTTCCAGGCATAGCAAATTATGACAGAAAAAGTGAAGTAAAAACTTTTGATGACACAAAGGAAGGTGTTAAAGGCCTTGTTGATGCTGGGATAACCCAGGTTCCAAGAATTTTTCATCTACCAGGAGATCAGAATCCCATCAACAACACTTGTGATTCAGAACCCACCAAAACCCAGCTCAAAATTCCAGTCATAGACCTGGAAGGCCTTGAATATGATAACAATCCAACCAAACGCAAGGAGATTGTTGCCAAAGTTGGAGAGGCATCAGAGACTTGGGGCTTTTTCCAAATTGCCAATCATGGCATACCTGTTGATGTTTTGGAAGAGATAAAGACTGGGGTACGTGGTTTTTTTGAGCAAGACACTGAGGTGAAGAAGGAGCTTTACACTCGTGATCACTTCAGACCTGTGATCTACAACAGCAACTTTGATCTTTATAGTGCACCCGCGACTAATTGGAGGGACACTTTTTTCTGTAATATGGCTCCTAATCCTCCTAAGCCAGAAGACTTGCCACAAGTATGCAGGTATGTGACAAGGAAGCTTATAAATTTCTGGTTTAATATGATATTATGCTCCATTTCCACTGAGGGATTTTGAATCTATGAATTTAGATGACATTATAAGGTAAAATTGTTTGTATAGACTATTACAATCCATATATGCCAAGATTTGAACAAGAAAGAAAGGAAGAAAATAAGTGGATTTCAAATGTTTCCTTCCATATAGTCATTTCAAATGTCTAGTTATTTAGAATTACATTCAATCTAATGTGGTTCTTGTATTTTTAAGCAAATTTAGCTTTGTTAAATCTAAATCCCTTCTTTCAAATCCCTCCATCCAAATGGAGCCTTAGTTTTTCTGGGTTTCAATTTTGTAGAGACATACTTTTTGAGTACTCCAAGCAAGTAATGAAGTTGGGGAAGTTGTTGTTCGAGTTGCTGCCCGAGGCGCTTGGGCTGAAGCCAAGTCACTTGAATGACATGGATTGTAGTTTAGGGCTTCAGGTTTTGGGCCATTACTATCCCCCCTGTCCACAGCCAGAGTTAACTTTGGGGGCAAGTAAGCACACTGACAATGACTTTATCACAGTCCTTCCTGCAAGATCATATTGGGGGTCTTCAAGTTCTTCATTCAGAACAAGTGGATTGATGTACTTCCTGTGCCTGGGGCTCTAGTGGTTAACATTGGAGATCTTCTACAGGCAAGTAAAACTATAATTCTTATTCCTCTTTTATATTTTGTAGGAGATAGAGTTGGGTTTTTTTTAAATTAAAAAGTTACTATTACATTATGATTGCCACATGTATTAGGTTGTCCAGAATGTGAGGAAAACTTTCGTACACCAGGATATATCCCGGGATAGGGAATTTTTATATATATTTTATAACGTCTTCTTGTTTAAAATTTGAGAAAAGTTTTGGCAGTGTAGTAGCATGGCCTCACTTTAGTTTTCGCATGGGGCTTCTGACTGTCCCTCTGTTGTAGTATAGTCATTAGAATATGGCTCAAATTCTTCAATTTCGTTTCCTAGGTTGGGTTTTCTGATATTGAATTCTTTTGGACTTTCAGCTTATATCAAATGACAGATTCAGGAGTGTAGAACACAGGGTATTGGCAAATCGTGCCGGCGGTCCAAGAGTATCTGTTGCAAGTTTCTTTAACACAGGTTTTTTAGCATTGCCACAAATCTATGGCCCCATTAAGGAGTTGCTATCAGAAGACAATCTTCCAAAGTACAAGGAGACAACTTTGAAGGACTTTAATGCTCACTTCCTTAACAAGGGCCTTGATGGGACCTCTGCCTTGAATCATTTCAAGCTCTGAACTTGGAGGGATAGGAGCAACTGCAATGAACAAATGGTGTCTACTAAATAACTTGGCATGAAAATATCGCTTCATACACAATACTAAGTTGATTGTTTGTTCATGCCTGATGCAGGACATATAGTCAAAGTTATGGTTATAGCACATTGGTTGTTTATAATCTGTTGTGAAATATTATGGCTTTCCAATAAAAGTTGCAAAGGTTTTCAGCTCTTTTTACAGACTTCCATATAATCTCTCTATTGTGGTTGGATAAAAACCTTCATGCACTGGTAAAATCATGCTTGCCAACCAAAAGTGGCGGACCTATTAAGGCGCAAGGAGGTGCAGCTGCACCTCCCCTCGCTAGAAAAACCATTGTAGGTGCTTCAAATTGCCCCTTTGCTTAACTGGTGTACTGATTACCTTATTTCCATTTTCAATATTTAAGTAAATGGCTTTGTCCTTTTACTTTCATTTGTTTTTATATTACTCCATTTACTTAAGTTTACAATGTAAATAAGGAAGTAGCCCATTTGGATTCAAATAAAAATACTAGAAAATCAAATTCACACCAAATCAAAATATGAAAAATCAGTTTTAGTGCAAAATACGATTTAGGCTAAAAATGATGGCTCATTAAGTCAATATATACTTCATACTAAATCATAGTAGATCTAAATCATTAAAAAAAAATGGAGAAATGAAGAAAAAAAACAAGAGAAAGGCGAAAAAAATAAAAGAAATAGAAAGAAGAAGAAAGAAAGGAGGAAAAGAAGAGAGAGAACATGGGTATTGAAATTTTTTTTTTAAAAAGGCATGGGCTATAGCCCATACAGCCCAATAGCTAGACCTGTTTATAATATACGAATACGATTGCTTTACTAATATGGAAACTTTAAGTATTGAAGTTATTAGTAGGGGTGGGCACGGTCAGGATTGGATCGGTTTCACCTCAAAACCCGGCCGAACCAATTACAATATGACGGTTTGGTTTGGTTCGGTTTTAGTTACAATCAAAATGAAAACCAAACCAAACCAAACCATTCATAATCGGTTTGGTGCGGTTTGGTTCGGCCGGTTTAGACATAAAACAAAACATCTTACAATAACAAAGAACCTGTTAACAAACATCCTAAAACAGAAACTGATCCAGCTACAAATATCAAAATTATCATCAAATAATCCAAAAATCCAATACATTAAACATGGAAAGTTAAGCAAATTTCCAGTAAAACAAAGTTCAACATGCATACAATCCCACATTTGCGTACAAATAGAATTAAACTTCAATATCCAACTAATTAATACAAATCAAACTAGAATTTTCAAAAAACAATAGGCAGCATGTCTTCATTTCCTTTCTCAATCAGAAGAAACATGTAAAGGCCCCATAGCATTTGATTTCTTCATTTCTACATAAGAAACACAATCACAAATTTAGTTTCAACATAATAAACACACAAGTTATAAACAATTAAAAGAGATATGTTATTACCTGACTCAATTGTTTCATAGAACTCCATCTCTTCAATGGTAGGCTCAACTTCTAAAGATATTGAAGTGGACTTTAACCAATTCTGTGTACAAATCAAAGCCTCAACCACAGCAGGACTCAACGAACTACGAAACGAGTTAATTGTTCTCCCTCCCGTGCTAAAAGTAGATTCTGAGGCAATTGTAGAGACTGGAATTGCAAGCACATCCTTTGCAATGGCTGCCAACACTGGATATTTAGAACCATTCACCCTCCACCAATTTAAAATATCAAACTCTTCAACATCCTGTTCTCCAGCATAGACAAATATCTATCTATCTCATGAGATAGAACTACTGCCTCTTTATCTTCTTGCCTCTTTTTCCACTTTTCTTTCATAGCCTTTTTCTTATCACCTCCGAAATTTGAGGACTGAGAACTACCACTTTGAGTCGGATTACTAACCATTGAATGTGTACTACAACTACTACCACTTTGAGTTGGATTACTAACAAAACATGCCTCGTACAACCCATAAAGCTTGAACAAAAGTGCTTTGACACCGGCTGTTTTCGTGACAACGTAACAATCATCTTCCACATACAATTCAGCAATATGCATAGATAAATTGTCCAACTTATACCTAGGATCAAGTACCACAACTACCAACAAGAATTGGTTCACATTATCAAGTGATCCCCAATACTTGTCATACTTCAATTTCATATTTTGTGCCATGTTAGATAGTAGAGGATTATCTATTATACTCAATTCTGCCAGTTCACAATCAATTGCAAATAAATCATGAAAAGTAGTATGACATGTGGCATGCAAAGTGGCACTACACCTCAAAGTGAAGTCATAAAAACTTTTCAAAAAGTTAACAAAGATAACAGCATTTGCCCAATCCTCCTCAACTGGTGGCATACTTCCTCTACCAAAGTAAGTTTTAAAATGCCCATCCTCATCTTCCAACCTAGCAAAAGCCTTTTTAAATTTCAAAGCAGCTTCTAGCATCATGTAGGTAGAATTCCACCTAGTTGGCACATCCAACACAACTATGCAACATCCAATCACTATCTAGGAAATGTGCAGTGAGTACCATGTAGTTTATATTTTGAACAGAAGTCCATGTGTCAGTAGTAAGGCATACCCTATATGCCTTCAACTTTGCTTTCAAGAGTTGCTTCTCATCATAATAAAGTGTAAGCAAGTCTCTGGCAAGTGTTCTGCGAGATGGTGGTATAAATCTAGGGCATGCAACACTACAAAATTGACGAAAACCTTCTCCTTCTACAAAACTAAATGGTAACTCATCAATTACAACCATCCTAAGACATGCTTTTCTGCATTCTTCCTTACTAAATCCTACTGCCCCAATAGTAGTAAAGCCTCCAGAATGGTCCTTTTCAAAAGTTAGAACCTTCTGTTTTGAACCAGGCACTCTATATGGATATTTCTGACATAAAAAATTTATATGAGTCCTCAAACTTGATGTCCCACAATTTGCCGGATCATACTTGTAATCAGCAGTTTTACAATACTTGCATCTAACTCTAATTGGTTCAGAAGGATTACCAGTGTCAAATTTCTCGAAGTGATTCCACACTTCACTTGGCTTCCTAGTTGGTTTTCTCTTTTTCAAGGGAGGTAAAGGTGGAAGATCATTATCACCACCAGTCTGAGTTTGAGAGCCTTCAACCCCTGTTGCCATAGAAAACATCTTACTTTACTTACAGATATGCTAATATAATATTTAAAAGACTAATGAAAGACATGTTTTTTCAAAAGGAAGTACCTGCGTGAGCTTGAGAGCCTTGAACCTCTTCTCGAGATTCATCCATAGCTGATGAATTACTAGAAGCAACACCTATATAAAAAACACAATCACAGATTTTTCATCAAAATGTAAAGATATTAAGAAAAAAAGGAATAATCTTTTAAAAATAGAATAATTTATAAAAAAAGTTGTCTTCTAAAAAAATTAAAATAGAATATATATATATATTACTGAACAATATATTAACTAAAAAACCAAAAACAAAATACGTTTCTGGAAACTTGCAGAGTTCCTGCCCAGCCTCCTCTGACCCCATGGTAGAGGTTGACTCTTTAGCTTAGTTGAAGAAGAGCAAGAAAAGTTTTGATTTCAAATCTGGGTTCCTCAATCATTCAAATCTAGGATTTCAAATCAGAAAAATTGAATCAAAGTGGTGAAGAAGAACAAGAAAAGTCATAACACCCAAATTGGCTCTTCTTTATTTTACAATCCATCCACAAAAGCTAAAAAAACTAACCCAAAAAACATGGCAAAAGAATCAGAAGAATCCGCTGCCCAATGTCAGAAGAATAAGAAGGTGAGAAAGGGGTCGAATTCTAGAGCGGCTGCACTCCAAGTTTTTAGAACGTGTTTTTTTTCTTTCCTTATGTTAGTTTTTCTTTTTTCCAGAAACTGTGTTTTTTAACTAATAGAGTAAAAAATATGGCTTTTAAAATTAGTTTTGGACGAATCAAATACCACCATCTTCTAACTTCCTGCAAATCCCTCCCAACCCACCCCATTGCACCCACACATCATCATCACCATCGCAGAACCCACCTATCCCTCTCCCAATCTAATTGAAGACCCATTAATTTACAGAGAGAGAGAAAAGATGAAATGAAAACCCACACATCATCATCACCATCGCAGAAATTTAATAGATTATAATGAGAAGAAATTTAAGCTATTAGACTACTAAATTTGGTGCGGCAGTACCCAATAGAAAAAAGAAGAAATGAAGACCCATATTTATAAAACCATCAAGTATACACACACACACACACACACACACACAGAGAGAGAGAGAGAGAGAGAGAGAGATTACATTGAGGAGACGACGAAGAGGCCAAAGGTGATGCCATTGTTTGCCAAAAGTGATGAAGATGGAGATGAATGATGCGATGCGATGAGATGAGAGTAGTGAGTGTTGTGTTGTGTGCGGCTAGGGTTAGGAAATGAAGGAGAGGATGAGAGAAATGTGTGGGAAAGGTAGAGAGAAAGAAACAGATCTGTGAGTTTAGTTTTGGCTTTTGGAGTCCAATCATGTGTGGTATGGTGCATGATAACAATTACAAATAACCACTCAAGCCTTGCCACATGTAAAATGTATTTTACAAATAATAAATATATTTTTAATCAGTCCGGTTTCGGTTTAAGACAGTTTACAAAATGCTCAAACCGCAGCCGAACCAAACCAAACCAGTTCGGATCGGTTTTTGAAACTGTTGACTTTTTCTTTGATCAAACCCAAATCAAACCAAACTAATATAATTGGTTCGGCTGGTGTAACCGGATCGGCCGGATTGATGCCCACCCCTAGTTATTAGGATCAAACATTGACCTGTTATTAAAATTTTATAATCAACATCATATTTCCGTTATACGAAAGTTGAATTGTATTATATTATCTGCTGTACTCTGAATTGTCAACCCAAAATGAATTTATTAATGTGAAAAACACAACTCTGCTAATATATTATAAAGTACTTTGGCATTATCCTTGGCCTATGGTCTTTGCAAAAATATTGTTTTCTTCCCACTTCGCTCATTGCAAAGTGATCTACTTTGCTAAAAGTTACACTTCTGATCTGATATCCACTAGAACATTAAGATTTACCGGAAACCAAGATGGTAGGTACCAATACAAATGAGGTTCCAACCAATTACGACAGAAAAAGTGAACTAAAAGCTTTTGATGACACCAAGGAAGGTGTTAAAGGCCTTGTTGATTCTGGGATCACTGTGGTTCCTAGAATCTTTCATCAACCACCAGATCAGTACTCCATCAACAACAACTTTGATTCAGAAGCCACCCAGTTTAGCGTTCCAGTCATAGACCTTGAAGGCCTTGAGTTCGATAGACCAACGAAACGCAAGGAGATTGTTACGAAAGTTGGAGAGGCATCAGAGACTTGGGGATTTTTTCAAATTTTGAATCACGGAATACCTATTGATGTTTTGGAGGAGATAAAGGATGGGGTACGTGGGTTTTATGAGCAAGACACTGAAGTGAAGAAACAGTTTTACACTCGTGATCACTTCAAACCTGTGGTCTACAATAGCAACTTTGATCTACACAGAGCACCAGCGTCTAATTGGAGGGATACTTTTATGTGCTACATGGCTCCTAATCCTACTAAGCCAGAAGACATACCAGAAGTATTCAGGTATGTGACAAGGAAACTTATAATTCTCTGCTATCATTAGAAAGTTTATGATGGTATTAATTAATTTGATTCAGATTCCAACCTTCTTGATGGGTTAATTAGATGATATGATATACTTTGTCCAATTTAATGATAAGTGTGATGTACTTTGATCTCACTTCGGATACGAATCACCCATCTGGGTTTTATAAATATGGGTAGACAGCATCACCAAACAAATGGTATTTTTGTGCTGAGTGGCAAGCACCTAGCTAGCTCATGACAAGTGGTATTAGAGTAGGCCTAGTTCCTTATCTGTTATGGCCTGTAACGAAGCTGTATCGTGTTCGGGAGGGGTAGAATGAGCTTAATCCAAGGTTTATACATGAGTAAGTAGGTGACATCTGACAGTAGGCCATTTGCCTTTTCTAAACATAAATCAAAAGCCGTTCAGCTCACCATTTTGGTTAAATGCCTGGCTCTACAATTTTAAATTGAATAATATATTTATGACAACTTCATGTGCTTTTCTGTGTTTCAACATTTGTAGAGACGTACTTATTGAGTACTCCAAGCAAGTAACGAAACTGGGGAAGTTGTTGTTCGAGTTGCTGTCGGAGGCTCTTGGGCTAAAGCCAAGTCACTTGAATGACATAGATTGTAGTTTAGGGCTTGTGCTTGTAGGCCATTACTATCCCTCATGTCCACAGCCAGAGTTAACTCTGGGGACAAGCAAGCACGCTGACAATGACTTTATCACTGTCCTTCTGCAAGATCATATTGGTGGTCTCCAAGTTCTTCATCAGAACAAGTGGATTGATGTACCTCCTGTTCCTGGGGCTCTGGTAGTTAACATTGGAGATCTTCTACAGGCAAGTACAACTATTCTTCTTCTTCTTCATTTTTTTTTATTTAATTGAAAGGGAGATGTTATTTATACTTCTTAAAAGGGAGTAGGCTGTACTAGTATATACTATTATTGTACTAGAATATGTCTCAAATTCTTCCATCTGGTTTCCTCATTTGAGTTTTTTAATTTATTTTTAATTTATTTTCAATGGTTGAGTTCTTTTGGGGTTGCAGATTATATCAAAGGAAAGATTCAAGAGTGTAGAGCACAGGGTCCTGGCGAACCGTGTAGGTCCAAGAGTATTGGTTGCAAGTTTCTTTAGCACAGGTATGCAACCATTGGGGAGACTCTATGGACCTATCAAAGAACTATTGTCAGAAGACAACCCTCCAAAGTACAGGGAGACAACTATAAGGGAATATAATGCCCACTTCATTGACAAAGGCCTTGATGGGACCTCTGCCTTGACTCATTTTGAGCTTTGAACTTGGAGATAGAGGAGCAGTACAGCCCTGAACAAATATTTATCAGCGTCTTCTTTAAATTTTCATAAAATCTCTCTGTTGTGGTTAGGTAATAATGTTCATGCAGTTGTTAAATCATGTTTGCCAACAAAAGTGGATTGTTTGTACATGCCTGATGTAGGACATATGTCAAAGTAATTACCATAGATATTTGTCTTGGCCTGCTCATTGCAAAAGTGTATTGGGAATATTTGGACTTGTTTTTTATGTCTTGTGTAATGAGACATGATTTAGTTTCCTGTTTTATTTGTATTTATTTTATAGATTTGCTGTATATATTTCTTGTCTCTCAAAGACTTGATTCTTGCCTAGAATAGGAAATCCTTTGTGTAGACACCAAACAAAGCATTGTATATGATTATCACACGATTGTTCAATGAAAATCATCGAGAATATTCAAAACCTTTCATGGTATCAAGAGCCTGAGACTCACAGTCCTCGATCCTCAATCTTCTTGTTCCCTTTTTTTTTTGGGGGGCACCCATGGCTTCTTCCTCCTTTATTGATTTTCCTAGCATTCATCATGTCATCTCCATTCGTCTCGAGCGTGATAATTATCCCACGTGACTTGTTCAAATTGTTCCTGTCCTTCGCAGCCACCGCTTGCTCGGCTTTGTTGACCGCACTTCTCTGTGTCCTTCTTCGACCATCCCCGACCAAAGGGCTAAGGCCAATGAATCTGCTTCTTCGTCTCTCATTCCCAACCCAGAGTATGATGATTGGGTCCAGAAAGATTAACTTGTTCTCTCTCTCATCAACGGTTCTCTTTACCATAAAGTTCTCACCACTATAGCTTCCAAGACCACTGCCCATGACACTTGGGTGGCTCTTGAAAATTGTTTTGCTTCTCCGAATCAGAATCGTCTTCTTCAACTTCACAGTGACTTGCTTAGCACAACCTGTGGTGACTCTTCCATCACTGATTTCCTTGATCGTATTAACTCAATTGCCGATAACTTGGCTCTGGCAGGTGATTCAGTTGCTGACTTTTATCTCCTTGCTATGGTTATGAACAACATTGGTTCTCTTTATGAAAATACCATTATCACTGCTCGAGCTCGGAAGAAACCCATCAGTATGCCTGATCTTGAGGCTCTCTTGTCTGTGGAACTTCGCCTGCAATCCTCTTCTTTTCGGTCATCTTTTCTGGTGCAACATCTCTGGTAGCTTCCCGTGGTGGCTGCCATTTTGGTGATCGCGGTGGATTTGCTAGTCGTGGTCTGGATCGTCGCAGCTCATTCTCTCCCTCAAGACCTATTTTTTTCTTCTGGCCGGTTCCCTCTGGCTCCTCTCCTCTTGGCCGGCCATCGTTCTAGCTCTCCTGCTTCCTCTTTTGGGCCTCATCGCAGCTGTCTGTCCCTTCAAGGAGTCTTCTATGCCTCCTCTTCCGTCTCATCTTCAAGGCATGACTCCTCAATATCCTTCGCATGGTGGCCATCAATAGTGGGATGCTGATCCTGGTGCGAACACTCATATTACCAACGACTTGAGCCACTTATCCCTTATTAGAGAGTATCATGGTTCTAACAATGTTGAAGGTGTACTTGGTGGAATAGGTTTGCCTATTAAAAATATTGGTCACTCTTGTTTCTCTTACCATCTTAATGATGTTCTTCACTGTCCCGATGCCTCTCTTCCTCTCTTATTTTCTCATAAATTTGCTATTGACAACCATTGTTTATTCACTTTTTTATTTATTGTATTTTATCTAGGATTTGGCAACGGGGAAGACACTTTTCTTGGGCAAGAGTAACAATGGTATATATCCCTTTTTGTTTACACCGAATGAGTCTTTTCAAGTTTTGCCTGATCGTGTTGCTTTACTAGGTGTCAGTGCTGACCGCTTCGTGTGGCACTCTCGCCTTGGTCATCATGTTTCGTCTACTTTGCAATTTTTGTTATCTCATAATAAACTGCCATCTTCTAGCTCTCAGTGTAGTTCCTTTTGTCAATTATGTCCGTTGGGTAAAAATGTTAAATTACCCTTTAGTCCTTTTTCTGTCTCTTCTTTTCCGTTGGAACTTACTCAGTCTAATGTATGGAGTTCTTCAAATAAATTGATTTCTAGTTTTAATTATTATGTTTTATTTGTTGATGATTTTTCTCGTTATTCTTAGATTTTTCCAATGAAATTGAAATCAGAAGTTTTCTCTCACTTCATTAAATTTAAGGCTTTGGTTGAAAATATGTTTTCTACTACGATTAAGGCATTTCAATCCAATGGGGGTGGGGAATACACTAGTCATCAATTTAAGGATTTTTTTATCTCATCATGGCATTCATCATTTTCTTTCTTGTCCACATCATCTTGAGCAAAATGGTTTAACCGAACGTAAGCATTATCACATTGTTGACACCTGGCTCACTCTTTTCGCCCACGCCTCTATGCCTCCTTCCTATTGGGTCGAGGCCATGCACATTGCTATTTATTTAATTAACTGTCTTCCTTCTAAGTTGCTTCAGCACAAATCACCCTATGAATTATTGTTTCACAAAGAACATGATTATTCATTTTTAAAAACTTTTTGGTGCGCATGTTTTCCTTAGTTATGGCCATATTATGATAATAAATTACAATTTCGGTCTTCCAAATGTGTGTTTCTTGGTTATTATCTGAACCATTTGGGTTATCGATGCTTGGATCTTGTTTCTAATTGTGTTTTTTTTTATCGCGTCATGTGTTATTTGATTAATTTTCTTTTCCGTTTAACAAGGCCCATGCTACTCCTTCTCCAAACCATTCTCCATCTTCGAAAACCTGCATATCATCCTTTTTGACCCAAGTTTGTCTTCCTGCAGCCACGCCTTCCAGCGTCGCAACCTCTGTCTAGTCCCCTATCGGGTTCGACGAATCAGCACCAAGCTAACTGCAGTGGGAGATACTAAAAGGTAAATCATGAGGGTTTCCCTAGGCTCAGGTGTTGACAAGAGAGGTGCCTTGCTCATATATTCCTTCAACTCTCTGAAAGCTTTATCAGATTTGGGAGTCCAGATGATGCTATGCTTATTACCTTTGAGGGCCTTGAAAAATGGGGCATAACGATCTGTAGCCTTGGAGATGAACCTAGTCAGGGTTGCGATTCGTCTGGTAAGGCCCTAGATATCCTTGACTGTTTTCAGCACCTTCATATCTAAGATGGCTTGGATTTTTTCAGGGTTGGCATCGATACCTCTCAGGCTGATCATGAAATCAATGAACTTTCCTTAAGCCACGCCGAATGCGCACTTTGTTGGATTGAGTCGCATGTTGTATTGCTTCAGTATGGCGAACATAGTTGACAAGTTAGGTTTATGTTGATCGGCAGTGCGGCTCTTGACTAACATGGCATTGACGTAGACCTCCATGGTGTGACCGATCAATGGGGCAAAGAGGTTGTTGATAAGGCGCTAGTAGGTAGCTCCGGCATTTTTGAGGCCGAAGGGCATCACTTTGTCACAATATAGGCCCCGATCGGTAATGAAGGATGTATGAGCTTGGTCATCTGGTGCATAAAGATTTGGTTGTACCCGGAGTAAGAATTCATGAAGTTGAGAAGGGCATGGCCTACCATGGTATCAACAAGCTGGTTGATTCAAGGAAAAGGAAAGCTATCCTTAGGACAAGCATGATTGAGGTTGGTGTAGTCCACACATATGCCCCAACCCTTCTTCGAAAGGATTCCATATGTAAGGTGTGGTGTTGGGTGCCAAGGCTAGTTTCACTCGGCATGGCAGAGTGTGATGGGCGAGGAGACGACGAGGTCAGACATGAGATGGAGTGAGCAGAATTGGTAGAAAGGTGAGATACAAAAGTTGACTTCCTAGAGACGACCCCAAACTATTAATGCCCAAAATCGGGAGTCAACTTAGGCGGAAGAAGTGTCGAATCTTCAGCAGGATAAGAGGGTTGTGGACATTCAGAAGGGGAGACCTTGCAGAAGAAAATGAGGAAGAAGCAATCGTCAAGTTTCGAGCACCGGTGTGGTACTTGCCAAAGGCTCTCCCATATTAAGTTAGCAAGTGTGGGATTTGTGGGACTTGTGGTAATTTTGGTAGAGTAATGGTAAAGGTAAAAAGTAGTTACCTTTTTTACCTAGTTACTATTCCACTTTTATAGGGAAGTGAAAGTGAGAGTTTGCACAAAGTTTTGATGTGGGACTTTGTGCAAGTAGTTGTTGCAGGGACATGTGTCCATGGTTCTAGGTTCTGCAGTTTGAGGGCATCGGCAATTATCTTCGGGAGGCAATTGCAACATCGGAGGAAGGTGTCTAGAAGTGTGCTACCTTCGGCATGTTATGGGTATGTCCGTGTGTTGGTCTTTTAGTGCCAAGTATAAACAAATAAAACATCAAATTTAGAATTCATTGATAGACGAAAACATACATTTATTCATTAGTTTTACAATTAAGAATAAGAGTATCTATGTTTCACCGAAAATCATGGGCAAAGCTTTTGTCTTTGACGAAGGAGGTATCTATCTATATCGATGTGTCTTATTCCTCTCTCTCTCTCTCTCTCTCTCTTGTGTTGCATTAAATAACATAAACCCTAAGCCTTTCTCTACAATCTGTTCAGATGAGGTCATGATTGAACATGCCGACGAGGAGAGGGAACCTATTCACAGCGACATAGTCGATGATTCAAATGGGGGTGTCGAGGACGATGAAGATGAGGAAGATGGTACGGCCTTTTAAATTTGTTTCATTGACTATTTTGTTATATACAGTCAATCAAGTTTTGTGGGTTCAATTTGGGATGAGGTATGTTTGGATGGCACGGGTATGGAGACGCCCACCATGTGTTTGATTAAAAGCTATAAAAAGTTGCGCGAGCTTTTATTTATTTATTTTAAGTTTTTGGCCAAAACGACTGTAAATTCTAATGGAGGTTGAGGTGCTGTCGATAATTGTGAAACCACTGTAATGGAGATTGAGGTGCTGCCAGGACGAAGGAAAAAGACAATCTTGCCTTATACCCTATTTTTCTTTCCCCAAATGGCGTCCTTAAAAATATTAGTTTCACTAAAGTTATTGGTTTCTAAAAGCCATTGGTGGTACAAAAAGTGGGGCCATCTGGGCAACCCACTTAAAACCAAAACGTCACCTCCTGTGAACCAAAATAGAACCAAAAAACCTATATGTATAGTTCTAACTTCTATAAACCTCCCCGACCTTATTCATACTTCTCTATCAATTCAAACTACATGTACAAGTACTGTTTATACCATAATTAACTTAGCATACCTGGCACTGAAGGACCAACACACGGACAGACCCATAACATCCTGAAGGTAGTACACTTATGAGAAACTTTAGGTACCAGTGACCTCATTTTCTCAGCTATCAAAGACACCTTCCTCCGATGTACCAATTGCCTGTCGAAGGTAATTGCTGAAGCTCTTAAACTCCAGAACCTAGAACCACGTACATGTGTCACCACCACAACAACTTGCACAAAGTCCCACATCGAAATTTTGTGCAAACTCTCACTTTCACTTCCCTATAAAAGAGGAATAGTGCCCAGGTAAAAGGGTAACTACTTTTTACCTTTACTGTTACTTTGCCAAAAGTACCATACCAGTGCCCGAAACTTGACCATTGCTTATTTCTCATTTTTTTCTTGCTGGGTCTTTTCTTCTGAAGTCCACAACCCTCTTATCCTGCTGAAGATTCGACACTTCTTCTACCTAAGTTGACCCCCGATTTTGGGCATCAACGGTTTGTCGCCGCCTATGGGAAGTCAACTTCTGAGTCTCACTTTTTTACCAATTCCACTGGCTCTATCTCCTGTGCAACCTCGTCGTCTCTTCGACCCGTCACACTCCACCATTCCAAGCAAAGCTAGCCTTGGCACCCAACACAACACCCTACATATGAAATCCTCCTGAAGGAATCCTTTGATTGATGTGCATCTCTAGGTTAAAGTGGAGCATCTTTGTGCCGATATTGGTAAATTAACAGAGAGCTACGACCACCTTCGTACCAAAAATATTAAGTTAGAACATGACTCCTGAACCTCGAAGTGTAGTTGGGAGAACACTCACCACCAATTCACCTAGCACGACCTCACCCAAGGTATCGAGTGCACTTTACCGAACCACCTGGTCGTCTCCCGTCATAGTGCCCCGATACAGTCTAGGCCTGACAAAGGCAAAGACCACCTTCATCCTGAAACAATAAGTTGAAGACCTCTCCAAATTTCCCCACCAAAGGACCTACCTCATGCCCTAAATAAGATTTACAAGGACTGCAGGGATCGCATCTCGGATCTTCGGCCAAAGCCCATCCCTATTCTTGTAGACCTCGACAACCCTTGGCTCCCTACCGAAGCCTACCTGTCTACCTACCTATGGGGAAGTTGTTGATTCAAATGATTGGGAACCTTACCACCCGGAAAATTGGGAGCCTTACCATTCTAAAGCTTTCTAAAAGTGGGAAACTCATCCATCTCCACCCCCCAACACCACAAATCTTTTGCACCCGAAACCCTTCCCCATACCAATCCTGCCATGCGGCTTCTTTTTGAAAAGGTTCGCAGTCTCGAAGATGAGCAACAATGCAACCATTAGCCCTTTTGGACAAAACCATGCCCTGACCCTTTCACCGAGCACATCCTCAACTATCGAGAGGAAAAAGACATTTAGCTACTCCGCATCGCCTTTTACACGGGTAAGGAAGACCACTTGACCCACATCCACTCCTTTCATTCTACCATAGGATGCAAGGGTGTTAGTGATGAAGGCATGTGTCTCCTTTTTCCCTTCACCCTCAACGAAGCTGCCCTAAATTGGTTTTATTGGCTGAACCCTCGAACTATCAACTCATTCGACCATCTGAAGCAGACTTTCCTAGACTATTTCATTTTTTAGACCGATCGTTTGTATTTCGCGAACGATGATCTGTATATGATTCAGTAAGGTGAGGATGAGCCCCTTCGAGAGTACACTGCCACACAAGTGTTCCCGCTGCCCAAGAGACAGATGATTGTGCCACTTTTGGGGCCTTCAAGAATGGCCTTTATGAATCCAACTTCTGGAACACTTATGTCGAATTAATGAAGCAAGCTATCATCCATGCCAAAGCCAAATACTTCAACTGCAAGCGTAGCTCTATCAATCAGTCACGATGTAGCAATTGCCTGAAAGAGAACCTAGAACCACGGACACGTGTCGCCACCACAACAACTTGCACAAAGTCCCACATCAAAACTTTGTGCAAATTCTCACTTTCACTTCCTTATAAAAGAGGAATAGTGCCTTAGTAAAAAATGTAACTACTTTTTACCTTTATCATCACTCTGCCAAAATTACCACAAATCCCACACTTGTTGACTGAAGTATTGGAGAGTCTTTGGCAGGTACCATCCTGGTGCCCGAAGCTTGACGATTGCTTCTTCCTCATTTTCTTCCACAAAGTCTCTCCTTCTGAAGGTCCACAACCCTCTTACCATGTTGAAGATTCGACACTTCTTCCACCTAAGTTGACTCCCGATCTTGGGCATCAACAAGCGCTATTATTAAAAAGATGATATGAAAATAATGACCATAATAACAAGAACTTGCTTAAGTGAAAGAAAACATAAAAACAATTTCAGAATTGATTATTTTGCTAGAATTTACTTGGTTTTTTTTTCTTGGTCGACAACTTGGTTATAATTCTTTTATGTGTATTTTATTATAGTAATTCAATACATACTGTCATTACACACTCAAGGTAACTCTAAACCTAGCTCTAAAACCCTGCAAAAATATTCAAAATCTCTCTCCCCTTCTCTCTCTAGCTGACGGCACTACTATTGGCACCGGCCACATTGCTCTCCTCTCTCCATATTTCATACACGGCTAAGTGTCACCACACACATCTCCGACCACCCAGTTCTCTCCATAAATATATCTATGTACCCTTCTTTAGCTATTGTTTCTCCTAGATTCAATCGAACTAACTTAGGCATCAGAGGGCCTTTGGCCAACACCCCCCGAGTATGGCCTATTAACTCCAGTCTCTTTTACAGGAATCGAGGAAGAAAGAGAAAGAAGTTAAAAGGGCGAAAGATCTATAATCGAATATTCTCCCGAGAGATTACTTGCACAAATTGTGGTGGTGTTCTCATTCCCTCACAAGTAATAAGTTTTTTTTTTCATTGTGAAAATTGGAATGGAATATTAGAAGATCTGAGTGGGACCCACTCGTGTGATTTACTTTTCCTTATGTTTCCCGAACCACTTGTGTGCGTGTTTACCATAAATAAATAAATAAAACCACTCGTGTGTGTTCCCGAGTACACGGCTAAGTGTCACCACACACAGCTCGGACCACCCAGTTCTCCCCATAAATAAATATATGTACCCTTATTTAGCTATTATTTCTCCTAGATTGAATCGAACTAACTTAGGCATCAGAGGGCCTTTGGCCAACACCCCCCGAGTATGGTCTATTAACTCCAATCTCTTTTGCAGGAATCGAGGAAGAGAGAGAAAGAAGTTAAAAGGGCGAAGGATCTGTAAGCAAATATTCTCTCGAGAGATTATTGGCACAAATTGTGGTGGTGTTCTCATTCCCTCACAAGTAATAAGTTATTTTTTTTTCATTGTGAAAATTGGAATGGAATATTAGAAGATAGAAGTGGGACCCACTCGTGTGATTTACTTTTCCTTATGTTTCCAAAACCACTTGTGTGCGTGTTTACCATAAATAAATAAATAAAACCACTCGTGTGCGTTCCCAAACCCCCCCCCCCCCCCCTCCCCTCTTTTTTTCCTAATGTTTCACAAATTCCTAATGGGTTCATGATTTTGAAGAGAGGCTTGTACCTACAAATAGAGCATCACATTTAGAATTCAACAGAAACACACCTTTATCAGTTAGTTTTACATTTGAGAAGAAGAGTTTCTCTGTTTCACCAAAAACCATGGACAAAGATTTTGTCTTTGAAGAAGAAGGTATCTATCTATATCGATGCGTCTTATTTCTCTTTTTCCTGCTAGGATTGGATATCCTGTATTTTACATATCCATACAATTGAGTCCTTGGGTTTCCAAAACAGTGTAAAAAGAAGTGCTTCGAATCATTGCTATTTGACTCGGACCTGTTTTAAAAAAGTCGAGGCATTTCGAATTGTTTGTTGACATGGACAAAGTCAAGGAAAACCTCTGAAATTATTTCAATATTGGACCTTGGACATATAATAGTTCCGAATAGAATCTCTTTAGAAAGAAGATCTTTTGTCTCATGGTAGCCTTCTCCAGTTCCCTTACGAAACTTCGTTAGTGGGTTAGCCATACACTTTACATGTTTCTAGCGATTCACATGGCATCATCAAATGATACAAGTCTTGAATAAGAATTCCGGAAAGAATTCAGGTTATTTGATTTGCCTTTCACGAAAATATAATGTTACTCATTTCATATTTCATGTCACATGACTATTTTGTGTGTGAGTAGATATATGAGGAAAGCACTGGATCTCCTCCATTGGATGGAATTAGTATAGATGATGAGAGTACCTGGATATATAATCAACTTAGAAGTGGCACAATACCTTTGTATAGCACACCAGGCTTGGGGAGTTCTATAAGCAGGTATGACATCATCAGATTTTTAGACTTGCACCATGTGCAAAAGTTGGACATGAGTATTCTTATTAATTTTGGTGCTTCTGTTCATTTATTTGATATTTGTTCTACTGGATGGTCATTCTCTCCCTGTTTTTAGATTCCCTTTATTGCTATGCATCAGAAAGATGAGTGCCAAAGCTTATTAAAAGATCTCGAACACCTTGAGTTGGTAGAAGAAAATTAGGATAAAATTGAGAAACCATCGGAGATAAAGTGGCACAAGGTACTTGTCATGGGACTGTCCAATGTTTTAAACTGAGGTTAGATTAAAGAATATAGAAGTAACATGTTGAAACTGCTTGCTTTTCTATAGGTACTTTGGACACTTCAGGACTTGCACAGAAATTGGATGCTACCATAGAACTAAATATTGATAATTTCGGCGAAATTATCCTTTTTTTGGGCAACGATATTTTAGCACATTTCCATCTATATATAATTAATTTATCGATAATTTCCTCAATATTTTGATAACGATATTTTCATCCAAGTGGTAGCTGCAAATGGTTAATATATCGCGATATATATCGCGCCATATGAACTTTCAAAAATTAAAGAAAACTCACTTCACGCATGCAGGGATTCGAACCCCTTCCCCATTCTAAGATTTGTAGCCACTTAACCACCACACCAGTCATCACTTTGTGATAATAAGCTATGGAATCTGTATTTATAATATTTGCGAGCTGTTTCTCAAAATAGAAATTAACATAATTACTTATTGTTTTATATTGTTGATCAGTTACTTAATTACTAATATAATTTATTTCTTTTCTATTTAATCCATTTAATGTTATTGATTATTTTATTATTCATTATAAGTACTTACATTACTAAATTCCCCTTCAAATTGTTGCATAATTTCTTAAATCTCTATAATTATTTTCTTTATTTACTATTTAATTCTTCCTTAGATAAATTTATTTATGTTCTTAGTTAATTTTCAATCTTCACTATTATTTTTCAAGCATGGTAAAGTGCCTAATTTTCATTAAAAATCAAGTTGGTTTACATCTTTAATTTTTTTTCCAATTTTTGATAAATAATAAATATAAGAACGTGTACCATGTCCAATGAATAATGTTAAATAAGGTTACTCATGTATATTACCATGCAATTTATAAAGTGTAAAATATTGTACAAAAAAATGATAAATAAATTACTAAGGGGTGTTCAATTCTCTTTCATTAATTACCCCAGATTTTCTAAGTCACAGAGTTTGTCAACTCACAATTTAATCAACTTAAATCACTCAAACCCACTATGCAATGCATTTCTTTCCAAGTTTTTTGTGTCAAAATAATAGATGATTGACTAAATAAACTGCTTTTAAAGTTTCATTAAAAATTTCCATGTATTTATCACAATTTCCGTGGTTTTTATTCAATTTTTATTGATAAGTATAAATTAAGGGTGGGCATTTAGACCGAGAACTTGACAAACTGGATGAACCAAACCGATCGGGTTAGTTTGGTACCTTTTTTTTAAAATTATTTTTATTTAATTTCAATTTCAACCCAAACCAAATTGGTTGATTCAATCCGATGTTTTGAAATTCACCGGTTTACCCAAACCAAACCGATTGTTGTTCACAAGCCATATATATATATATATACCCTCATGAGATAAGAGGAAAGAGAAAATGAGTAAACCCTTCAAAATCTACTCACATTTCTCTAAATTAAATCAGTTTCAAATCTCTCTCTCTCTCGTCGTCCACTTTCCAAGAGATGTCAGTTAGGTTGTTTTGGTCCCTTTTTTTATTTAGATTGGGAACCCGTCCAAACAGGTCGGGTTGTTTTGGTTAGATTGAGAACCCAACAAACTGGACGAACCAAACAAGTCAAGTTGTTTTGGTCCCTTTTTTTTATTTAATTTTGGTTTCAACCCAAACCAAATCGGTTCATCGAATCCGATTTAAGGGTTGATGTTTTGAAATTGACTGGTTTACCCAAACCAAACCAATCATAGTTCACAAGCCACATATTCCAACAAAAAAAATCGAGATATTTAGTCAAATACCAATTCTTAGCACTAAAACTATAAATAAACCCTACATCATTTAATTTCTATAAACAAACCCAAAAAAACCCCAAAAAAATGACAATTGGCCTTACTGAATTTAATTTTGATTATTAAATTACTTTGATACCCTATTGAGTGTTTTGGGCTTTTTTATATGTTTTGGGATTGGGTTTGTTTTGAGAAATCAATGACAGTTTTGTAATTTAAAATAAGTTAAAAGCCTTTTTGTTATGTTGTAAATGGGCTTTGGGTGTGTTTCTAAAGTCCATTTCATATATGGTATTTTTATAATTTGAGCTTCTATATTGGGTATAATAGTGAATCTCCCAAAAAAATATTCCCTCGATGTTCCTCGAACCCCATTCCTCCTCCTTTGGATCTAGTCCTCTAGCAACTGGAGAAAGTACCCCTCTTGTGATTTGTAGATATAACAATGATATTTAACTGTGTTTGGGTGGAATAAATACTATAAAAAAAATGTGGCATTTTTGCAACGCATGCCTTTTTTAAATTCTTTTTTTTCTTTCTTCTCTCTCTCTCTCTCTTCTTTTCCTCCTTCTTTTCTCTACCCTCCTGTCTCTCTCTCTTCTCTCTGTGTCTGTCTCTATGGTCGTGAAGTCATGAAGTCGTCGAGCCTAGATCTTTGTATGTCCTCTCTTTCGTTTTCTTTTTCCTTCTTCTTCTCTTTGCCTACATTTCTCCCTTGCTTCTTCTGCGCTTCTTCTCGATCTACTAGCTTAAGCTGTTTAGGGGTTCAATTTTCGTTTTAAATTTCTGGGGTCATTTGGTATGTTAATGTGAAATCATGAAAATCTAGATTTTGGATTATTAATTGAGTGTCATGCCTGTGCTAAATATTATGTTTAATTAGTTAATGGTTTCAAAACATGCATGGATTCCTACTTTGTACTTGCTTGCTAATGGATGATTCTTCTTTTTCTTTTTAAAATGTGATCATAACACCACATGACATGTTGATATGGTATTATTAATTTACCGAAGTTATGTTTATGAGTCACCACACCTTATAATTCTTTTTTAAGGTTGTTACGAGATAGGCCCTTGTAACTCTTACATCCTAGACATAAACTCATCGATTTTTAACTTATTATCAAAAAGACATAAACTCATCGATTTTTAAACTATTATCAAAAACCCAAATTTGAATATAGGTTAATAGTTATCCTAATATTACAAAATATTTACATACGATGCCATCAAATCCCTTATGTTTAGCAATGGGTGGAAAGCCAACTTGCCTTTTCCAAGGGTTGGGACTATTCACATGAATAGTAACAGCCCTTGCCTCTTCTTGCCATTTGTTATGGCAAATGGGTGGAAATGCTTCTAGTTTGAACTTTTATGCACCCAAATTCCACACCTAATTTTTTTTAGGGAGCTTTCATTTTAAGACACTATATAGTTTATTAATTTGAAAGATAGGAATACAATTTCACCTAATTAACATAAGACCAAAGACCAAAAAGTAGTACATAATTTTACAATAATGTAATTAAAAAAACATCAAAATTGCACAAAATGTCACTCCTAAATCAAGCACACTACGCCACATGTCCACCTCCGGAAATCCCCTTTGGCTAGTTGCCATTGCCTGTCGCCCATTGTCCACCAACCATCTTCGATCACCAACTATGTTGCCCTCAACCAAAAAAAAGAAAGGAAATTTAGTGTGCTTGAAGAGACTAGAACCTTAACCCTCAAAGGAGGGTAGCCTTATTCCAAACTATACAAACCTTGTTTTTGTGATATTTTGTTAGTTTGGCAATATTTATATTAACAGTCAATGGTTTTTTTTTTTTATTATAAAATTTTTTTACCTTTATAATTTAGACAAACCCAACGAATCTGGGCCTCCTCTTTGGGCATATCTAAACCAAACAAAAATACTCTATGTCTCAAATACTAATTAGTAAAGATTGTTATGTCTAATACCTAATTTTTCTTTTTTTATACTGTTTTTAGAGATGAGTTTTTCAAATTTTAAAATTCCAATATATATATATATATTCTTTTTTTAATCCACATGGCACGCTACCTAAGCAATTTAATGGAAGCTCAGGTAGCATTTGTAATACAACTTAAGAAAATAATAAACCAATAAACAATGAATCAATTAAATGTTAAATTTAGGCTATTTTGTCACCGTAAATTAACAAAAGAATAACAACCTATTGAATATTGAAAACTTGATTTTAAACTCGTGTTTCAATATGGCTATAAAATTAAATTCTCCGATTGATTTGTTCCCGATAAATTAAATATAATGAACGAAAATTATGAAAAAAATTTGTTGGAAATAATGCCCAAAAAAAAGCCCATAGAATTGGACCCCAAGAAAAAAGAAGGCCCATAGAATTAGAAACGAAAAGTAATTTGCTAGTCAAAGTGAAGTCGTTTTGTCCAAGAAAACAGAGAGAGAGAGAGAGAATGGTGGGAGGGATGAATCAGATGAAGAAGATGACGGAGGAGACGAGCTCACGCTGGCTGCCCTCGTTCCTAGCGAAAGAAACCTGCGACAACCAAATTAATTACAGGTTGTGCTTTTTCTTACTTTTATTTTCTAGTAAAATTCACGTTAGGGGTATTTTAGTAAATTAATGCTTCTTTTGAAACCAGCTTAGGGTTGGCATTTGCAACGGTAAGTTAAACCGCGTAAAAGCGGAGTCGGGTTTCCTAATTGCTGTAGGAATTAAATCCTAATAGCTTTAGGAATGGAAATCCTACAAACACCTTCTCTTCCCTTCAATTTCATTTTCAATTTCAAACTCATCTCTCTCTCTCTCTCTATCTCTCTGTTGTTCTCTGCTTTCTGCTCTCTACTCTCTGCTCGCTTTCTGCTCTCTATGCTCTCTGCTCTTTGTTCTCACACTGCTAGTCATGAAGATCAGAGGAGTTTGGGCCCACAACTTCCATCAAGAATTGTCTCAATTCGATCACTGCCTGCACCGCTTCCCCGTCATCTCTTTTGATACCGAATTTCCAGGCTTTCTACGAGACACTCCCCGAGACGCACTCGAAGATCAACGCTACGAGGATGTAAAATTCAATGTTGAATCCCTGAAATTGCTCCAGTTGGGATTCACTCTGTCTGACGCCCATGGCAACATTGGGGGAACTTGGGAATTCCACTTGTCTGGGTTCAATGAGAAATCTGACCCTCATGTTGTCGCTTCCATTTCTTTACTCAAAAGGAATGGTCTAGATTTTGCGAGACTTGGGCAATTTGGGATTTCTGTTGCGGAGTTTGTGTTCGGGTTTCTGCGTGTCCTTAGAATCCACAGAGGGTTGCATGATTTGACATGGGTTTGCTTTCATGGCCTTTATGACCTGGCCTATTTGCTCACGCTCTTGACCCAAAAGCCTCTGCCCGATTCAGTGGTGATGTTTGCTAAGGCTCTTGGTGTAGTTTTTGGTATCATTTATGACATCAAGTTTATGGCTCGCTATTGCAAAGGATTCTTTGGCGGTGAAATTGGATTGGCAAGGGTGGCCAAGCTTCTTGATGTGGAGCGCTCTGGTGAAGCTCATCAAGCTGGTTCGGATAGTTTGTTGACTGCTGCTGTGTTCTCCAAGATGAACGCAACATTTAGGTCTGTGGCAGGGATATCTCAAGGCTGCTTGTATGGAATTAGCCCAACAATCGTGCCATATTGGCAGCCCGCTCCTGTGATTCTCCGTCGCCCTTGCTTTCCTGTTGCAGCACCTCATGTCTATGGTGCTCGTCTCATTCATAGTCCTATCCTTCCCACTTATGTACACATGTAGTTAGTTTTGTAAATTCTGATTTTTGGAGTTGGTGAACAGTCAAGTGACTAGCTGGCTGATCCTTATTCATTTTGTATGTACAACATTTTTTACACCAAAAGATTATAATACAATTCTTTAATTTCTGCCAAAATTTCCTACTTTATTTCTTTTTGTTGCCAAAGTTTGTGTGGATTCAATTTGCATAGGGTTCTGATCTGTCGTATGTTCTGTTTCACTTAATACTCTTTTAATAACATGTGTATCTTTATTCTCATAAGAGTATGTTGAAATGGAAGCAATAAATGACACATATTATGCATTTGGCTGCATATGAAGAATATATTATCTTTTTCCAGTGCAGGGAAGGTGCCAAACTATTTGATACTCAGTGATCTTTGTTATCATCTAGAAGGAGAGCTTGAAGGCAGTGAAGTCAGTGCTGGACCATTCAAAGAACTCTCTCAGCTCCTTATAGAATCAAATGTTTTTCAGATTTACCAACATAAAGTTGATGCTGAACTTTTTATAACCGGAAAAGATGCATACTTGTTTGATCTTAAACGTGTTGAATAACATGAAGGCTGCAAACTCAATGGCGTTGCTTACAAGTTCGAAGCTTTCTGCACTAAGAGCATTAAGAAGTGTCTTGATTGCGTACACGGATGATGTGAGTTGTCTCTTAGACTTTGTAATTGCTTTCAGTTGCGTTCTCAGAGTCAGAAATTTGATATCTATAGCTGTTTTTTATGGTTTAAAATACTTTAAAGCTAATGTTAGTTTAAAAAAATTGTTGATGTCTAATATTTCGAATATCTGATTTCTCATTTCAAAGTTTTTGAAAGTTAAGCACTATTAGTGATAGCTCAGTTGATGAACACTGTGCTGCACCTTGCCATGTCTAATTGGGGTGCTGAAGAATGAAGCAAAAACACTAGGACCTAGAGCTAGAGGTGCAACTCTCATGATATATCAAGTCCTATCGTCAAAACTGGGGTATGAATGGTATAAGCATTTAATTGTACCTGAAGAATACTGATTTTGTTTTGAAATACTCCTGTAATAATTTTCTAATGAGTGTGACGAAGTCATTGCATTCCATCTAATCAAGAATATGATACGAAAAACTGAGTTGTTGAGATTTTAACATATAGTGAAGGCCCCAATATTGAGTTGGAAGAAATCACATGATCTAAGCAGAGTTGCTTCTCTATCTTATGATGTATGCACATAAAAGCCTGTCTTTGTCTGTTTGCATTCTTGTATTAAAAACATCAGGTTCTGGCAGCACTTGCTTATGTTGCTTCTCTCGGCAGTGGAGCTTAGTTGTCATAAGTCACATTTGGTTGGGGCAAGAGATATGATATATGTTGAGACCTGGCTAAAATATCTAATGTGAGTCTTGGTCTACTACCTATTCTCTGTAACTGTATTGCTACTGCTGAGCATGGCACCCTCTCCGTAAATACAATGGACTTGATACTGAGAAATTCTTTAGTCCCAACACTTGGTTCCTCATTATACAAAATCACCTCCAGCTTCGGCATGTTATTCTGAAGCTTCAAGATAAGAACTCTCTTGAATCTGTGCCCATTATAATGAAGTTCTTTTTTACTGTTGCCCGTGTGAGGCATGGTGCGGAAATGCTCATTAATTATGGATTTCTCTCGTCTCTGATACTCTTGTTTGCTACTTGGACGGTAGGTCCTCTTACGTTTGTATTAATAAGAGAAATCCCAACTCAACTGAAAAAAATTGAGAAGCCTCAGCAAATTTGGGGACTTGGTTTGGCAGTCATCACAGATATGGTTCAGTCTTTACGAGACAGTTCTGCTTGTTCTGATGTTGTGGAGAATGTAATACCTCACTTCTTTTCAGAGAAAGCCTATATTATTTCTTACTATCTGAGTGCTCTAGTCTTCCCATCTGATGGTCATGACAAGAGAAGACCTCAGGCTCAGCAGAGAAACTTCTCTTACTGATCTTTAAAGAAACTGAGCACACTCTCATTCTGATGTGCGTGCCAGAAAAACATTGGAATTCATGGGTTAAGGCCATGAAAGAAATGGACTCCCAGCTGAGAGAGAAAAGTATCCATCTTTTGGCCTTTATCAGACGGGGAACTCAACACCTTGGAGAATCTTCGAGTCTTAATGCTCTTCTTGTATGTCCTCCTATCCTTAAAGAGGAATTCAATGGCTGCAAGAAACCATCATTTGTCGACAGTAGAAGCGGATGGTTTGCTCTTTCACCGTTCAGTTGTGCGTCAAAACCAAAATTCTCTGCCATTTCTACCACAACTGCGCTGGCTATTAAAACTCAATCAACTGAAAATAGTGTATCTTAGTCATACTTATCCGACACTATTGTCCTTCAGATCTACAGAATTACTTTTCTTCTTTTGAAGTTCCTCTGTTTACAAGCTGAGGGTGCTGCTAGAAGGGCAGAGGAGGTGAGGTTTGTTGATCTTGACCATTTTCCTGAGCTTCCAATGCCTGGAATCTTACATGGCTTACAGGGAACATGACAATTTTTATTCTTTAATTAGTTTTTTTTTTTGGCTAATCTTTTAAGATCTTGAGATGTCCCAAGGTGTGGCTTTGATTTGTTTCATTATGCAAAAGGTTTCTGGTCTTCAAAATACTTAAAATTAAGTGTCGAGGTGACTTTCTTTTTTGAGGTTGATATGTTATCTCTGATTTAGGATCAAGCAATTACCATTGCTACAGAGCTGTGTGGGGATTAAAGATCAAATGAGATTCAAATAGAAGTGCAGAGTATCTGTTGTTTATTGCTACAAATAATGGAGATGGCCTTGCACTTGGAACTTTGTGTTCTACAAATATGTGGCATAAGACCTGTGTTAGGGCGTTAGGAGGATTTTTCAAAGAACTTTTAACAACAGGTAAACGTCATGCTTTCTCCTAGATATATTTTGTAGCGATGGAGAGACATGCTTTCCTCAAATCATCTGTGAAGTCCTTGAAACAAATAACGTCGGTTATCTATCCCGGATTGTTACAGGCCGAAGAGTTTTTGTGAGATAAATCCTTGTGCATTTAGGTGAAAACTTAAAACTGTAGGCTTTGGAAGAAAAATGTAAAAACTAGTGTGTATTGCTTAAATCAATGGCTTTAGAAATATTCCACAGGCGTATAAAATTGTGCCATTTCTTTTAGCCATTCCTTTTGTGTATATTTCGTTCGAGAAAGATTGTGGCTCAATGATGGAGAAGATTTCTTAAATCCGTGGCCATTCATGATTGTCGCATGAGAATTTTCAGCCAACATTTGTTCTTTGAATTCACTGTTTCTTATTTTTCTTCTCCTCAGCGTTATTGGCAGCCCGTGCCTGTGATCCTCCGTCGCCCTTGCTTTCCTGTTGCAGCACCTCGTGTCTGTGGTGCTCGTCTCATTCATAGTCCTATTCTTCCCACTTATGTACACATGTAGTTAGTTTTGTAAATTCTGATTTTTTGGAGTTGGTGAACAGTCAAGTGACTAACTGGCTAATCAGTATTCATTTTGTATGTACAACATTTTTTACAAGAAACTTGCATCTTAAGCTCTTGTTTTGAATATGAAGAATGTGACCTTGGAATTGCAAGTCTCTTTAACGTTCTGTCTTTAGGTCTTTAGTTGTAGAGAATTTCCCTTGATCCCCCTTCCCCTCTCCGCAAAATGTAACACCAATCATTTTGTATAAACAAACTTACAACTACTTTTTCGCCATTCTTTCCACCATTTTCTGAACACCCATAGTATTTTAATCCCGTGATAATCTGTTTCTTGCCATGATCTGTTGCTAGATGTTTTATCTTTCTTTCCATTGCCATGCTTTATGATTTTCCAGATATAATTCTTTTGTTCTTGTGGTAGGCTACATTAGAGCATCTATTGTTTCATATACCGTCTTCTGTTGTTCTGTGGTAACTTTCGTTGATGACACTCAGGATAGTAGCCTATTCCAAGCCATGTCCAAAGTGTAAGCGACCTATTGAAAAAACCAAGGGTGCCATGACGTGCACACCACCTTGCAAATTTGAATTTTTCTGGTATGCTTTCTGCTTGCTTTTTTTTCCCTTCATGGAAATTGATAGTTTTTTGAAAACATAACTGATTAATGAATAATAGCATTGTATCATTCACATTGAGAATAGAAATATTGTTTGAGGAAAATTTTCTATTGCTTATGCTCTTATATTGTTAAGTTATATCTGGTTCTAAATGAATTATATGTATCTTGCAGGCTATGCCTTGGTGCATGGTCAGATCATGGTGAGAGGACAGGCGGTTTCCATGCTTGTAACCGTTATGAAGCAGCTAATAAAAAGGGAGTTGTAAGGATTTTACAGTTTCTTTTTGCTCATTCTGAGAATTTGTTCTTCTTTGCCTTTCGGAAGCTTAGTTTTCTTTTTCTTCTGTTTATAAGAGTTTGTATTGTGGTTTGTAGTATGATGAAACTGAGAGAAGAAGAGAAATGGCAAAGCATTCTCTGGAGAGATACACTCATTATTATGAATGTTGGGCAAGAAATCAGTTGGTATTCACAATTCACTTTTCAAATTTTCCTCTGTTTGTTCTGCTATGCTTTGAATTCATTCATTTATTTTCTTACTGTTATAGTACCCTGGCTGTGTATTTTTTTTGGGTCAACTACATAAAAGTGTGGATGCCTCCTGAATTTGTAGTATTTGTCTGTGCATTGTTCTTCTGTTTTCTGGATTTAATTGTCTATGCCTTAATGTTGCTCTTGATGAATCTATACAAATGTCCTATTCTCATTTAATTATTCACTAAAATCTTTTTGGTCTTCCTTGGCAGTCGAGGAAAAAAGTTCTTGCGGATTTGCATCAAATGCAAACTGTTAATGTAAGTATATGTACTTGCAGAAAAAAGTTTCTACATGCGCACATACATACAGACTTCATAATCTTAGTACTCATCTTTCTACTGTATTGTGGAACTAGAACCATATTTAAAACTTTTTTCAGATTTGGAATGTTATGGTGCATGGAACGTTCTACTTATTTTATTCATCGATCCAATGCTACAAATTAAGTTTAGTTTAAGGTTAAACAACACAAACATGAGGTTTTATGTGTTTTCACTTTGGACCTTTAGATTTCAGAATTTAGAGGTGAAGTTGTGTTTGTACGGAAACCCCTTCAGATGGAGAAGCTTGGTGACTTAACCGCAAGCATATGCATTTTATATGAATGGCATGATGCATCCATGTTCACATCCCTATGCAAACATGCATGCATTGAATACAAGAATAATACAATATTGCATTTCATCCTTGGTTTTTTTGTTTTTGTTTTTCCTGACAGTTCGAATGGAGGTGTTAAAATAAAGGATTTTGATTTGATAATAGAATTAATTTTGATATATTAAAAAAAAAAAATTAGATTTGCAAGTAGGTTACTGAGGCCTGGGTTCAAACCCCAGTATGGTCTTGGGCCAGTACTCTAACTAAGAAGGCACATAATTTAATTCCATTTTCATGCTAAATTATGTTTCCTAATATTTTTTTTGTTAGATATATAAAGATTTATTTTCTTTTAAATATATGAAAGGAATTATAGTGCACAGTGTAGCTATAAGATCAGATTAGATTTGCTTTGCCATGGAATGCTGACAAATTTTGTTTTGCCATGAAATGCTGACAAATTTTGTTTTGCCCCACTTCTTTTCAGAGAAAGCCTATATGATTTCTTACTATCTGAGTGCTCCAGTCTTCCCATCTGATGGTCATGACAAGAAAAGACCTCAGGCTCAGCAGAGAAACTTCTCTTACTGATCTGTGAAGAAACTGAGCACACTCTCATTCTGATGTGCCGTGTGCTAGCAAAACATTGGAATTCATGGGTTCATGGCTGAGAGAGAAAAGTATCGATCTTTCGGCCTTTATCAGCCGGAGAATCTTCGAGTCTTAATGCTCCTCCTATTCAATTTTTTCATTCGTATTCTTGCACTTGACTTCTGGTTGCAACAAAGTCCAAGCTAAAGATTTTGTCACTTTCTTAGGGTTTGATCAATCACCGGTGACACTGTGGTCTAGAACATAAAAGCTTTATTTAAAATGTTAAAAACAATTAAAAACATAAAATTAATAGTGCATCTGTAATTAATAAAATTAATCAAACCAACCATTAAACATTTCTCAAATGCAACTCCCAAAAAAGAAAAACACAAAAACAAGGTGACATTACTTTTTCAAAATTAGTTTCTTCCACGGCATAGGGGAAATACACTTGATATTCCCCTAAGTTCTTGTGCCCTAATATCCTTGAGTAAGAGTAAACTTGCAACATAAGTATCCGCATCATTGTCAAGATAACAATGCACCGGCAGCGTAACTCTGGTTTCGTTGATCTGCTTCGTTTGAAGATTGAATACAGCCAGATAACGCTGATCATGCTTTCGGTACTCCAAAAGGAGTTCATCATTCGTTTTAAAGCCCAGCGGTACAGGAGAATTTCCAGGAAACCAAACAATGTGCAGCTTGTTTAAACACTTCTCCTGGAGAACCCATATGTCGATGTGGTTGTCTACGTGAAATTTCAATAAGCAAACTGACTCCTTGTACGCATGAATGTCATTTAAACCATGAATATGGTATAGATTGATGCGCGAAATAGCCTTTGGCAGTAACACTTTTTCAAATACCTCACTGCCGGTATCGAACGACACAAGATGAAGGCTATAATCCTCTGCCGCTTGCATAATCCAGTATGCTACCCCATTAGAAACTGCATGTCCAGAACTCCAATGCATGGAAATTATCCAAGGAGGAAGTACACCAATGCTCTTCCAAGAGTGCGTACTTAAACTGTAAACCTCCATTTCAATGTAGTGCTGGCAATAAATCGTTACCAACCTTACTACTTTATAGTCGTTGAGCCCGGGGTTGAACCCAAATGCAAGAACACATTGATATTTGGATTCTGGAGGGAGAGAAAGGTTGGTGACTGGAAGGCCGACATATTTCATTATTGATGGGTTACATATGCTTACAGGACTATTCAAATCCGGACTATTAGATGACAGACAAAGTAAACCATTACTTGAACCATGTAGCCGTGAACCTCCCATGTCCAAGCATCTTGCCTTAAATGTTTCATTAAAGAAAATGGAACGGCGAATTTTGGGTTTGCCTTCAGTACACTGGAGGCCAACTAGAAAAGCATGGTTAAGGTTTTTGACATAACTATTAACATGTCTGCCAATAAAACTCGAGCTTCCAATCAAATCATTCCATGACTTGCAAACACACGTAAACCGAACAAGGGATTTTACCGGTAATCTTAGTAGGATGTTGATCAAGATTTCTTCAGGTATGTAAATGGAATTCTCGCTGCTTGTGGACCTCATCCTGAGGAAGATACAATAGAGAAATAAATTAGAAAACAAACTCGGGAAACAAATCCAGACCCAGTGCTACAGGGAAGAAGAAGAAAAAGGAAAGACGTTTGCATCAAGAGGAGATTCTTGTTCGTCAAATATTAAGATGTAGAACAGCTTATAAACAGTTCTTGAACTTTCAAAATCTCATACCAAAACACACATGTAATGTGATAACATAGCATGCAGCACATGTCAAAATCACTTTCAAGAGAGAGAAACGCACACGTACTGTTTTATGTCAAGTGTTTTTCAACATCAAATTTTTAACCAATCCTTAACATGCTTTAATATATTAAATGTATGCAGCAAAGAAAAATATAAGCAGTGGCAAACTGATAGAAGACAAATTGTTGTTTCCTTGGTTGGAGCAAGAACGCCGTACGTGAAAAGCAAAACCTATGAAGAAACCCAACATATATAATGAAATACACCCTTACCTGAGAAGCTTGGCTATTATTTATGAGATTTCAAGACAAGGGAAGGGACCATATATATGTTGAAGTGAGTCTCATAATTAATCAAGGAGATTTATTTCCTTGATTAATTAGGGGATTTACTTGCCTATTTTGTAGATTTATTTCCTTTGATTAATTAAGGGATTTACTTTCCTATTTTATATAGTTGTCAAATCATTGTATAATTAGGAGATACTTTCCTAATCCTTTATTGGACCTAATTCCTTGTAAAGCACTCATGTAAACTCTTATATATACATCTTTATGGAGAAGAATAAAAATAAGAACCTAATATATTCGAAACCCATATTCATATTTTAGCATGGTATCAGAGCCTAGTTGCGGGCCCGTACTGCACGTGATGGGTGGGTCCCCGTTTGACCCCGCGCGATGGGTGAGTCCCCGTTTAGCTCCACGTAGGCCAAAGGTGCCACGTGATGGGTGGAAGAAATATACACCTTACCTGTTTTAAGATGTTGTTGACCAATCAGAAAAGCTAACTTCCAAGTTGAAAAAGGAAAGGTCAATCTAAACCCACAAAACCTTTCTAACAAATAAAATTTAAAATACAATAAATATTATATTGGGCCGATTGTAATAACCCGACGGACTTGTACATTATAAACCTCCAATTAATTGTTACACATGCATATAGGGCTGTCGAAATCCAACATGTTCATCTGGCAGTCAAAACAAACTGGATGCTCACATTCAAATTCACATTGTCAATTATTGGTTTTCAGTTGGATGCTCGCATTTTAATATGGTATTAGAGCACCCATCTCAGTGACAAGTCCAATGACTCTACATATGCTCCCACGCTTATAATTTAACAATTTAAAAGAAGAAAAAAAAAACCTTGATAAAAAGAAAAGGAAAAGATATCAATTGGCACCGGAAGAAGAACCCACATTTTTCTTAAGTGATGGTTTACATATATATGGCCCAAAAAAATAAAAAAAAATCCAATGAGTCTCTTTTGGTCGTCCTATAATAGGTAGAGAGAGCAGCAGAAAGGAATAAACTTTACCACAATAAGAGATTTGGGTTTGTCAAACCTAACGATGCTTAAAACTTAAAAATACAATGTCAAGACTCAAGATCTTATACAAACGTATGATTTTGTCATCAAAACTGCACTGTGCCTGTCATCAAACTTCATGGAAAATTCGTATTGACCATCAATTTTGATTTTAGGAAAGATATACAAATTTTAATTTTTTAATGTAAAGGTTAAACACACAAAACAACAGGTAAAATACACCAGTAAAGATAAAATTGACACTAGAACTCAGCACAACATAAAATACATGAATGGCCTTCTTAGATTTATTCACACTAACACCTCCCTTTCGTGTTTTCACGACGAACACATCCTTAAGTAGCCAACAAATTATATAAAGAAAATAATACCAACAAAAAAAAATGTTGGAATGACAAGAAAAAAAAAACCCCCATATTGAGCATATGATTAAGAGGTGCATCTGTAATAAAAACCAAAAAAAAACCTTTCTCATGGGATAACATTGTCAAAATTACTTTCTTTTCTTTCTTCTACGACATAAGGGGAAATATGATAAACATGATATTGTTCAAAGGTCTTGTGCTCTAATATCCTTGAGAAAGACTAAACTTGCAACAGAAGTATCCACATAACGGTCAAGATAACAATTTGCCGGCAACATAGAACTCTGGTTTCATTGATCTGCTTTGTTTGAAACTTGTATATAGCCAGACAAAGTCGACCACCCTTTCGGTACTCCACAAGGAGTTCATCATTCATTTTAAAGCCCGAAGGTGCAGGGCACGTTCCCGGAAACAGCTTATTCAAACACTTCTCTTGGAGAACCAATATGTCGATGTGGTACTCTGGCTCACTTTTTTCCCGTTGCAATAAGCAAATTGAAAGAACAACATGTCTGTATAAAGACTCAAGCAATTTTGTTAATATTAATATTAATTTATCTTTATGAAAAAAGGTACAAAGCTCAACTAGAAAGGTCAACGAGTCGTTAATCTTGTCTTGTATGGTGGAACACTCACCAGCCTCAGATTCCCTATCTTATCTTAAAATTGACTTGTTACAATCAATTTTAAATACCACAAACAATCATCCTGCAACCAATATCTAAAGCTAAAAATAATGGCTGACGCGCTCATTTCCGTGCTGCTAGAACGGTTGGCCTCGACAACCTATGAATACATAGGAGGAGGGGTGAAACTTGTTTTGAACGTTAAGGAAGATGTTGAGAAATTCACTCAGACTCTCCGAGTTATTCAAGCTGTGCTTGAGGATGCAGAGCAACGCCAAGTGACGGATCAAGCTGTCAAAATCTGGTTGGATGAGCTGAAAGATATATCCTACCAGATGGGCGATGCGCTAGATGAGTGGAACACTGCCATTCTGAAACAACAAGTTGAGAAGCAAGAAAGAGAACAAAATGCACTTGTTCCCCCCAATAAGAAGGTATGTTTCTCTAGTTTCTCCCGTTGCTTTTGTTTTGGCCAAGTGAGTCGGGTAAATCATCATCATATAATTGCTGAGAAGATACAAGGTCTGAATGACAGGTTAACTGAGATTTATGAGGAAAGAAAAAAGTATCAGTTTCTACACAAAGAATTAGGCATTCAACAACCTCAACAACCTCAACGACCTCCAACTGCATCTTATGTCAATATGTCTGAGATATTTGGTCGAGAAAATGAAAAAAAGGTTTTGATAACAAAGTTCTTGAGTGATAGTGGTGAGGAAGGGAAAGGGCTCCTTATCATCCCTATTGTAGGGATGGGAGGCATGGGAAAGACAACTCTGACCCAACTAGCCTATAATGATGACCGAGTTAAATCCCATTTTGATATGAGGAAATGGGTTTGTGTTTCTGACACTTTTGATGAGATTAAGATTGTCAAAGCCATTAGTGGCGATGACGCCCCAAATTCAAATGAGTTGGATTATGTCTTGGAATGTATGTCTAAATCCATCCAGGGCAAAAGATTTCTCCTTGTCCTTGATGATGTGTGGACCCAGAATCAAAAGAAGTGGGAACAAATAGAGATACCATTAATCCAAAGTGGTGCTAAAGTAGTAGAATAGTGGTGACAACAAGAATACACGAGGTTGCTAGTATGATGAGAGCAAAAGCTCACATGATCAATCTAGAGAGTTGAGTGAACAAATTTGTTTGTCAATTTTCAATCACATGGCCCTTTCTAATAGGGACGTACACGAGTCTAAGGTGTTTGGAGATATTAGTAAGGAAATTGTAAAGAAGTGTAAAGGTTTTTGCCTCCTTGCTGCAAAGACTTTAGGTAGTCTCTGTGCAGAATAAGAGAACAATGAGAGAATGGAAAGATGTTTTGAATAGTAAGATATGGGATCTAGAGAAGGTTGAGCAAGAAGTTTTCCAACCCCTGTTCCTAAGTTATTATGATTTGGCCCCAACAACTAAATGTTGCCTTTTATATTGTGCTACTTTTCCTAAAGATTACGAGTTTGAACGAGATGATTTGATTAATCTTTGGATGGCACAAGGCTATATTATTTTGAGAGGGAATAAAGATAAGGGAACAACGGGTGATACAGGTTTTGACAACTTAGTAGCACGATCATTTTTCCAGGAATTTGAGAAACATCCAAAGAATGGTACCATTACAAGTTGCAAAATGCATGATATTGTGCACGACTTTGTGCAATTTCTCACCACGAATGAGTGTTTGATTATTGATCACGCAGACTGCGCTACAAGCGAATCAAAGGTATTGGGTGATAAGGTTCGCCATTTGACCTTCAGATATGTTCCCCAAGGTCCACTTCCACTACCTTACAATTGCAAAAAGCTTCGCACGCTTGCAACTTTCGATTAAAGAATTACTACCATAGACCCAAATTTAATTTTACAATTGAAATGACTTAGGACATTAAATTTGAGTGGTAATTCCATCAAAGAACTGCCAGAGGTAATTGGTGATTTGATACATTTGAGGACTATTAATTTGTCTCACAATCACTACTACAAAAATTGAAATAGACGACGGGAAAACACCGTCGTCTTTTTTCTTTTTCAAACCGTCGTAAATCGACCGTCATCTTTTTAAATGTCAAACTACGACGGTAATTAAACGTCGTCTATAACACATAAAGACGACGGTTTTTTAAAAAACCGTCGTCTATTAGATGTAAAGACGACAGTTTTTATTAAAGAACCGTCGTCTATTAATGTAAAGACGACGGTTCTTTCATAAAAACCGTCATTATTTATGGGTAAAAACGACGGTATTTTTTAAAAGCGTCGTTGATTGTATATAAAGATGACGGTTTTGTTAAAAGCGTCGTTGATTGTATATAAAGACGACATTATTGTGTTAAAAATAGTCGTTGATTATATTTACAGATGACGATTTTTCCAATAAGACCATCGTTTTATTATCTTTAAATCTGTCATCTAATGCGTTCCCAAGCTGTTACATTTAGGTTTTTGTTTCATATGATTCCATACAACGATTTTAACTAAAAAGCCAATTATAATGCTTTATTAACAAATATATATGCTCAAAAATTATTTCTTACATAAAACTTAAAAATTCAATAGTTATTACATAGTCAACCAATCTTTGCTCTATTACATACATACTTCCTACATATAATTATAAATAATGGAGCTCACAAATTCTACTAATTTGATCTTAACTTCATCAAATTGTTCTTCAGTGTATGAGTTAGCTTTGCCTTCTTGCACATTTTCCAAGATGTTCTATTCTCCTCCCGTGTAGCAATATCAGCAACAACAAGTTAAGTACATATCTGAAATCATAACTACAAATGATTCTCAATTAACAAAGAGGAAAACCATTTTCTTTTATAACTTTGGTTTTGAAATATATAACAAAATGCAAAGGCCTTTGCTTCTGAAAAGGAGCAAAAGTTTGTCAACCAATTCATAGTAAAAGAAAAAACTAGTGAACCTAACTAGAGAAATGCTAACCTGCAAAATCAACTCCAATACTTTAACCACAGCATTAACACTTGAGATTTTCTTCTCATGGATTATGATTAGAGGATTATCCAATTCTTATCAGCACATACACAAGTTTGAAGATAATTAGCATCAAGCAAAAAAGGGACTTGAGGTGCTGCTAACTTTAACAAGCAGCCCTCTAACAATTTCAAGACATAGTTATCGCTGAGTCAAACTAAAACTTACACATTTTTTATTTGTCTGGTTGGTGATGAAATAAGGGGATATGTAGCCCCTGTCTAGCTTCATTCCCTCAACAACCTCAAACTCATTGTCCAATATTTTCCCATCATGCAGAAATTAACATAGTGTGAAGCTTACATGTCTTGGGTATCATTTGGGAATAAAAAAACTAAAATAAAATTATTTGCCCTCCAATATATTTCCGTAAAAATTATTTGACTAGAAACAAACATAGGCAAATAGAGTCACATACCCATCAGCACGGCCACACTGTCCAGGTAAAACTAAAAAGAGATAAAACTGAAAAGTAATAAAACAGAGGATTTGCTCCGCATTAGAACCAAATTTAACCCACTCAAATAGAACCAAATATATATATATATATATAAGCAATAGCAATTATCAAATTAAACCAAACATAACATAAGCCTCATTCAAAACAAAATATTGAACCCAGATGCTAACTTTAACAACAAAGGTCAAGGAAATTGTACCTTGATTAGATATTTACTCCCCCAAAGGTCAAGGTATTGTAGTTTAGAAATTACCCAAGGAAAATCATTACAAAACATGAAGTTAAGAAATGAAATGGATGCTTAATTAATTTGTAATTTCCAAATTATACATAATCAAATATCTGAAAAACCAAGAATTAAATTGATTAGGAATAATAGTTGATCTCATACTATTTATTTATTCCTAATCACAACTTCCGCAAGTCACGACTTCACTGATTTTTAGTAAACATTTGAAATCCACCAAGATTTTCTTTAGGAGGGTTTAAGCATAGGCTAAGATCATCGAACTGCACATAAAGGTCCAGAGAGAATACAAGCCAAACTATGCTCCATTTCGTGCATTAGATATTTCTTGAAATAGAAAGGGGGAACTTCAACAGCAAATGACCAAATCACAGCTTAAAAGCTCAATGTCAACGCTACCATGGACATGAGCATTTTATATCATCCTATGCAAGCAATATGCAAGTGCTAGACGGTTACAAGGATCTGAATCAACTGGTTACTTGTATGTTTCTCAGAAACAAGTAAAAGAGTGTCCTTTATTGGTAATGATTACAATATATATTATTTTTGTCATCCTAGTCTGCGCTGCATGTCTACAAAACCAACTGGAAACATGAAGTTAGACTATTGCTACACAAACCAATCAATTAATTTTAGTTGTCAATGCATTTAGGAATTCATATGCTGATTTAAATAAAAATCAAAACATAAACATACATTATATATGTGAGGCACATTCAATTCCAGCAAGTCCACAAGATCCTGTAGACTCCTAAACAAGAGATATGGATCTTATACAGAAGAACAAAAAACAATACAAACAAAATATACGGGTTAAAATAGTAAAGGAATCTTACAGAAATTAAACTATCACTCAAAACTCAAAGAGCAATATAGCTGAAATCTCTAAAATCTCTATGTAATATTAGAATCACAAAAATCTTTAAAACATATAAGTGGTAGCACAGAGAGAAAGAGAGAGCCTTACCTTGAGGTCCGGGATCGAAGAGAGAGGATTTGGAGTTGGGGTTGAGGTCGGGGTCGGAGAGTCGAGGAAAATGAAATGAAACCTCTTTGGCGATCTTCTTCTCTAAAAGGCTAGGACCGCGATGACCGTGACATCGACGAGCAGGCAACGAGCGCGATGATGACACTCACTTTGTCGATGACACTGATGGCCATCACCTTTTCGATTGGCTTTCTGATTCGTTCTATGGACCTCGAAGAGAAATTACCTGCGATGATGACTATCTAAAAGATGCAGGCGACGACAATCCAGAAGACGGCGCGACGACGATCCTCCTGACGAAGCCGACGCCGAATTCCACCTCCTTGTTGCCTCTGCCTCTCTGAGATGTGCGAGTCGGCTTAGAAAAGATTGAGCTGGGGAGAGAGGGTTTAGGTGCAAAGATGTGATAGAGAAAGGGAGAGAGAGAGAGAGGGTTTGAACTCAGATAGGGAGAGAGGGCTTCATCGAGAGGGATGGGAATTTTCTTGGAGAGGGAAACTTAGAACATTGAGCGGGGGCGTGAAAAATTAGGTTGAGAAAGACAACTTTTAGTTTTTGGTAAAGCTGAGAGGGACAACTTAAGTGAAACAGTGTTTAGCGTGTTTTGGATGCACGTCGGTTCTTCTTGACAACCGACGTGTTTTGAAATATGTTTGGATTACCACCGTATTAGATGCCTTAAGACGTCGCTTTTATAACCACTGACGTGGTTTGTAGCCAATTTTAAAACCACGACGCTTTCTTCAAGTTCTGACGTCTTTTAAGTGACGTGTTTTTGCAATATTGGCGTAGTGAATCGTCATTTGAAGAAATTACCGGACACTATTTGTGGTTTGTACAATTTGTTTACCTTGTGTCTTTTTAAGTGCTCTAAACTTAAAAAACTGCCTAAAAACATAGGAAACTTGATTAACTTAAAGCATCTTTATGTTGAAGAATGTAGTGATCCGAGTCGCTGCCAAGAGGGATAGGGAGATTAACAAGCTTGCGAACACTAGATGTGTTTTTGTGTGATGGTGACAAGGAGGAAGCATTACAAGTTGGCGATATGAAAAACTTGAACCTTGAGGGAAGTCTGGAAATACAACTTGTGGCGGATGCAACAGATAAGAGCGAGGTCAAAACAGCACAATTGTGGGAGAAAAAGCTATTTGATCTCACCATTGATTTTAAAAGGCAGACGAACAGTAGTAGTAGTGTAGAAATATTGAATGCCTTACGACCGCACCCAGATTTGGAATCTTTAGAGATTTGGAATCATAATGGCCCGTGGCCTAATTGGATTCAGTCTTTACACAATTTGAGATTCCATACTGTTTGTCGGTGGACAGTGTGTGAACTTTGGCCTCTTGGGAAATTGGAGTCCCTTGAAACTCTGACCCTATGGGGGATGGTTGGAGTGAAAAAGGTTGGTGTTGAATTTTTGGGATTAGAAGATCAAACCTCATTCAAAGTCAGATCACCCCAGATATCATTCCCAAAATTGAAAAAACTAACCTTTCACAACATGTGCAAGTGGGAAGAGTGGGAAGGCGTGGAAGAGTGGACGAAAGAGGATTCTGAAATTACAATCATGCCATGCCTTTCTGAGTTAAGAATTGTGGATTGCGCTTTGGTAAAAGCACTGCCAGACTTCCTCTTCAAAACACCACTGCAGACTCTTGACATCTTAGACTCTTGGACACTTTTAGAGCGTTACCAACCAGGCAATAGAGAGTGGGCCAAGATTTCTCACATCCCAAAAATCCGCATACCAAGAATGTTACCAAGAAGGCAATGGAGAGTGAGCCAAGATTTCTGCTACGATCCTAAACATCTGCATTTCCCCTAGGTAAATGAGCTCTAGCAATCTCTTATTTACATACTTATGTATCAATTCCAGTTATCATCATATTTGTTTCATTCAAAATCCTCAAATGACGGTGACTCGCTATGCACATTAATTTATGAAAACATTTGTCTCCGCGGCATATATAATCTTTAAATGCTGACTCGCTAGGTATTTTTCTTCCTACTAAAACTATAAGTAATTGTTCGCATATATCATCATTTTTCTACAACGAGGATTTTTTAAATGAGTATGAGAACTCTTTTTTCAAATGAGTATGCCCAAATTTTAATCCTATCTATTGCATTTGGTAATATGAGAAAAGCAAAATGAGATATAAATTGCTGAATCGGAATCCATTCATCATTTCAGGGACTCTATGGAAGCGAATGGAGTGTTGTAAACCATCAAAGTCAGCCTACGGAAGTTCTAATAACTGAAATTTTGATTATTTTCACCACCACCTTGAGAACTACTTGACAGAGACATGGTGAATTTGGAAGGTCTCCTGAGCTTGATTTACAAACATTGATGATTGCCCTGATTTTTTGTTTTGAAATTAAGCATAAATTTTGTGAACACCTTATTTTTAAGGTACATGCAATTGAGATTATCGAATGTATATTTAAGGGTTAATGACAAAAGACACCCTCAGGTTTGGGGTGGTTCTCAATATGGACCCTAGGGTATCAATTTTATCAATTTACCCCCTTACGTCTGCAATATCATCCAATTTCATCCTTCCTTTAAGTTGACTATGTGGTCAATCGTTAAATGCTGACGTATCTACTGTGGGACCCACTTACTAACCAACCAGTTCCCAAAAATATTTATATAAAATCATAAAATAACATAAATTTTTTAAAAATAAACTTAAAAATTCCAACATGTCCGCGGGTTCGATAGACCTATTTTAATGGAGAAACAATGTATGAAATGATGAGAAGAATCTTAAGAAGGAATTCTTGAATGAAACAGAAGAACAGTTCATCACTTTGTGTTTAGTATAAAGGTGCTGGTACTTAAATGCTAAAATTGAAAATAAGGGTGTCTAGGGTCATAATTCATGGTACAAAACGGAAATTAATTCAAAAAATAATAACCACATATTGTTTTTTATTTTTTTATAAAAAATTTATAGAGGAAGGGTGTCTAGGGTCGTAAATGTTTTTCACATGGAGCATATATTGGAGACGGACTGCACTTTCTAGTTAAGGTGCAACTGCTGAGGTAGATATATGTCTTCATTCGAATCATTATCAAAATGCAATTTGTTTAATATGATATATCTTCATAAGTTTTTCATGTATTCGTTTGTATAGATGACTTTCAAATACTTTGTGCATTGTCACCCTGCAACAAAATTAAATATACCACCGGTCTGATTTTAGTCCTTACATCTTCTTTCTGCAATCCAATGATTATATGGGAAATGTAAACTATTAAAAGAAGATGTACTTCAGCTGGTGATTACTAATTTTGCGTGTTCCCTCTATCTTAACCAACACATGCTATGCCAGATGACCGAAAAGCAGCGATACACCGTCAAGGAAACTCTTCTTGCGTTCGTTTGACTGATTGATGAAGATTTTACCACAATGGGTAAGTTTTTGATCAGTATGTGAAGTAATACTTAAATAAATGCTTGAATTTGTGATTGCTAGTTGTCAAATTCTAATGGCATGCAGGATTTTTCCTATCTTAGTCACTGAAGCTTTTCGTGGCATGGAATGGAGGGAAGAGTGAATATGACCCAAATAATCAAATTCTAATGGCGCACATACATACAGACATGGGTTCATGTGTTTGCTATCTTTATTCTTCAATGGAGTAGATGGTAACAAATGTGTTCAAAACACAAATAATCTTAGTACTCATCTTTCTACTGTATTGTGGAACTAGAACCATATTTAAAACTTTTTGCAGATTTGGAATGTTATGGTGTATTGAACGTTCTACTTATTTTATTCATAGATCCAATGCTACAAATTAAGTTTAGTTTAAGGTTAAACAACACAAACATGACGTTTTATGTGTTTTCACTTTGAACCTTTAGATTTCAGAATTTAGAGGTGAAGTCGTGTTCGTATGGAAACCCCTTCATGTGAACTGATAGCCCGAATTTAGAGGTGTTACTTCCCTAGCTATCATGGAATTGAATGAAGTACTCTGTATTAACTTCATTGATATCCTGGCTATTTTTTTCTCAGATGGAGAAGCTTGGTGACATACAGAGAGGACCTGAGTCTCAGCTCAAGTTCATAACTGATACCTGGCAGGTGGTGAACTACCATCATTTTGTTAGATATATAAACATGTATTTTCTTTTAAATATATGAAAGGAATTATAGTGCACAAGGTAGCTATAAGATCAGATTAGATTTGCTTTGCCATGGAATGCTGACAAATTTTGTTTTGCCATGAAATGCTGACAAATTTTGTTTTGCCCCACTTCTTTTCAGAGAAAGCCTATATGATTTCTTACTATCTGAGTGCTCCAGTCTTCCCATCTGATGGTCATGACAAGAAAAGACCTCAGGCTCCGCAGAGAAACTTCTCTTACAGATCTGTGAAGAAACTGAGCACACTCTCATTCTGATGTGCCGTGTGCTAGCAAAACATTGGAATTCATGGGTTCATGGCTGAGAGAGAAAAGTATCCATCTTTTGGCCTTTATCAGCCGGAGAATCTTCGAGTCTTAATGCTCCTCCTATTCAATTTTTTCATTCGTATTCTTGCACTTGACTTCTGGTTGCAACAAAGTCCAAGCTAAAGATTTTGTCACTTTCTTAGGGTTTGATCAATCACCTGTGACACTGTGGTGGAAACGACTAGGTTAGACTGAAATTGTTGTGATTTCCCGTCGATTTTTGTACAGGGGAATAGCCTGATTGATGTGAATTTGGAGACGAAGATGATGGAGCGAGGAAGAAGATTAGGATAAATCTTTTTTTCTTTGGTCAAAAAGATTTGGCGCTACTGATTTTGCTAGAATGTTTGCGCTGTGTGCTTAGTGCATATTCAATCAAAAGCTAGCAAAGAAATCATCTAATACAAGTTGATCAGCATGAACACAATCATCCACTTTCCTTGAAAATATCAATTAGTTTTGAGCATCTTTGGTGAGTTTGTTTTTCTGTAATCATCAACAGAACAATATTAACCCAACTCTCAAAGCAAAACTACGGCAAATTCAAATTCATGAAATAGGATGAAACATACTAAGACTTCTCTCATCCGTCACTGTTAATGCACTTTCATCTCTTCTATGCTTCATAAGCCGGGCTTGACCAGGAACAATTCATTTTGATTTGCAACGAGTAATAAACAAGAGTTCATCAACTCCATGAATTTGCTCCTTTACAAGACACAAACACCTTCATGGTTAATCAACTCCATGGGAACTTAACTTTGACAACAAATTAAGGGCCAATAATCAACTTGTCAATAGCCAGTCAGAGTAGCTACAAGATAGATCAAAATAAATAATCAAGATAGATCAAAATAAATCATCAGATTAATTTAGAAAAATTCATAAACAGAGTGCCTCAAATTAACTGACTCCAAAAACATGAACAACTAATTAATTACACGTCAACATCTACAAGGAGTTTGTGAAGAGAAACCTTTGCATTCCCCTCCCTGGCCTGTGTCGTTATAATGCGGGGAGAAAAGGCCGTAGAAGATTCCCGTAGTCCTGATAGATTGTTGGCTCCAAAGATCTCTACTAAAACTGCCTTGCGGCAGCACCATAAAAGTAAGCTCACCAAACAGCTTCACCCCTAAATCTCGCCAGCCTATAACAACCGCCGCTGCCACCTCCCATTAGTAATTTATTTGCCATGTCCTCGCCCACATATGACCTCACCATTGCCAGATTGAAGTTGATGGTGGGTTTGGCTCATCTTGTTTAAAGGTGGAAGAGGCAATGGCGTCATTGCGAGAATGAGTTTGTCCTTCTTCTCCTTGTACCCGTCACAAGAGTCCCCCCCCCCCCCCCGTGGAAGTTGTTGTAAAAGACGCCCAGTATGTGGTTGGGGTTAATAAACACCAGGCTCAGGTCCCATGTGGCAGTTAAGTACCAGTTGCTGTTGTTGGAGGAGCCACCAAGAGAAGCAACAACGGCAAGATTCGGGGTTAGTGGGCATGGGGACACAACCACCGAGTTAAGCTAGAACTCGGGAACCTGATGTCTAGCAAGCGGTGCTGCAACGCCATTAAGTACCAAAGTATAAACATACATGTGAAAATGCCCACTATTAAGAGGATGGGCCAGACCTTCTTCTCTCTCTTTTTGGAGAGGAGGCACTTAGCAGCTTCTTCCATTTGATTATTAATATCACTAGGAAGAAATATTTGAGAGATTTGAGAGTGTATTTTTTTCCCCATCTCATTAAACTCCTATTTATAGAGAATCAATTTCTCTAACTTAATGGTTTCTTTACTTTCTATTTTTTATTCCACAGGTTTCTGATTCCGAAGGTCGCACAGGTTTTTGGGAGTCACTATCAAATATAGGTAAATAACTTACCTATACAATCTAAGTATAAATTAGTATACAATCCAACTTAATTACGACCTATAATTTACCGTTATTCAAATAATTTATGTAATTTTTATATAAAAAAATATGTACCTTATTGTTTTTTTATTGTGTGCCTATTAGTTTTGGTGAATAATCATGTACCTGTTAATAGTTGTGGAATATTGACCTATCTACTTTTGTATACCTATTTAAAGAATTATAAAGTAATTACTTATCATATACAGGAAAGGTAAATTTAGTTTACATGAGCACAATAATTTTTAAGTCATTATAATGTACCTAGTCAATAAGTAAAGAGCACTAACCCCACATTCAGCTCGTACTACTCCCATTCAAAAAATTTCACGTGTCTAAGTTTTTACCAGCAAGATTTAACCCTTATATTTATCTTTAAAATTAGAAAACTTAAAAAATAAAAATAAAACAAGCAATCACCTCCATGGATATCTATATATATATATATTAATAAGAGGTATAATGTTCATAAAAAAAAAAAAAGTACGCACATAATAGGTACTTTGAAATAATTAATAGGTATATTATCATTTATAAAAGAAAAAGAATATAACTAAATTTTCTATTTAAATCAATCACATGATAGGTAAATTATTTTATTTTAAAAAAAAATAGTATACCTATTATTTTATTGATACAATTTTATTATTTTACACATAAAATTAATAATATCAGAAAATATCGATGTCAATAATATTAGAAAATATCGATGTCGATAATTTCGCTCTCATTTTAGCAATATTTTGTCAAAATATCGCTCTAATATCAAAAATATCAAAAATATCAAAAATATCGATGTAACGGAAAAAAGGAAAAAAAAAACACAAACCACACACGCAAAAGGCATTCGAACCCCTACCATTTCACTCCTCCAACGCCTTAACCACCATGTTGCTTATGTTTTTGTGATAATACGCAAAGGGGAACTCTATGTGGTACTAAGTCGCTTATGTATCTTACCATGCGATGTATGAAGTGTAAAATATTGTAATAAATCATTATATACAAACAATTATAGTGTGTTTAATCTTCTTTCATTAATTACTACATATTTTCTACACTCACAGTGTTTGTCAGCTCGCTATCACTACTACAAAAAGGGCAAAAGACGACCATTAAACAACGACGGTATATCAAAAAACCGTCGTTGTTTATTAAAAGACGACGGTAATATAATACCGTCGTAGAAACATACTTTAAACACCTAAAAAAAGGGGTACACGTATATATATTTTTAAACCACGACGTACCAAATTAAAAAGCGTCGTCTTATTACGGAGGTATTTTTCAGAGTTAAAATCTGAACCTAAAAACAACGACTGTCTCTATGAAATCACCGCCGTAGAAAGTAAAGACGACGATATAAAAATAAGACGCCGTGTTAACTAATGAATAAACACGATTCAATTTTCTTAGTCAGCGACGCATAAAATCAAAGAAATCTACGACGGTTAATTACAAAAAAATTCGCCGTTTTAAATTAAGATACCACGACTGTAAATATAAATTTATCGACTTTTTAATTTTCTATACTACGACGGTATCCATAATTCTACTGTCCTCATAATTGTACTAACCACGACGTTTTGTTAAATTAACGACGTACAAATTTTTTACTATTATTCGTCTTTCATTACCAGAATGAACTCTGTTCCTCATCATAATCGAACCAACACACAAAGGCAATGTTTTAGAAGGAAGAGCTGATTACTCTCAAAAGGAGTTTGAGAGCAAGAAGCTTGTCTCAGCCACCAAGGAAGGTCTCAAGCTTGATGAGAGTGAAGACGAGGCAAATAAGAAGGAAGAGCTGAAGGAGAAGTTTGAGGGACTCTCCAAGGTTGTGAAGGATGTTTTGGGTGAGAGTGGAGAAGGTTGTGGTGTTTGACCGTGTGGTAGACTCTCCCTGCTATTTGGTGATTATGGTTGGACTGCCAACATGGAAAGAATCATGAAGGCAACCCTGAAAAATGAAAGCGAGGTGAGACAGAGAGGTGATGTGCCTCTCTGAAGTTGAAACCCTAATTGAAAAATGAAGACGAAAGAAATACAGAAAGACCCTTATTTATAAACAAATCTTATATACCACGTCGGTTATTTTAAATTATCGACGTTTATATGAAACATAAACGTCGTTTAAAAATAACATAAAGACGTATAAATTAATTAACAACGACGCTATATAAAAACGACGTTGTCATTTTTTGGAAAACTAATTTATTGTGTAATTAAAAAGTTTACACGTCGGTATGAGTAATTAAATCGATGTGGTATGTATTTTTCACGACGTTATTATTGAGTATAAGGTCATTGGGTAAATTGGAAAATGACGTGACTCATTTTTTTGAAGAAAAATACGTCGTGTAATTGGATAAAAAGACGGCGGTTATTAAAACTTTTCGCCTATAGCGCCGTATAATGTGTTATACTAGGGCGCATCCTATTAATAGCGTCGTTTTATGATACGGTTTCTTATTATTTTAAACTTTTCACCTGCCTGACCCATACTTGCACTTTTCCAAACCCGAGAAAAACTTTCAAGCTTCTCTCATTTTTCATTCTCAAACCGCCGTTTCAAACTTTTCGTCTTCGTCTCCGAGAGATAACTTTTCATCGTCGTCTCTAAACTGAAACACCAAACTCCAGGAGGAAGCTTTCATTGCACGCAAAGGGTAAGCATTTCTGGAAGGATTTTTGTTCCTGTTTTGCATGCGCATATCATTTTCGTTTTTTAAAATCTTTTTACATTTTTCCTTTCCAAGTTTGATAAAATTTGCTGACAAAGACGGAAAGTTTCCAAGTTTGAACACTACTCTGATTCTTTTACTTCAACTAAATAAGACGACGGTGGCTTGTTATTTACGTGGTTAGATTTATAGACCACGTCAGTAACCCTAGCGTCGTGTGAAAGTGTTCTTCGTTGTTTTTTAAAATGATCTTCTTTTTTTGTATTTGATTTTTAAGGATATATTCATCGCAGGTTTGATTTCTCTGAACAATGGTTTTTGTATTTGAATTTTATTTTACTAATTTCTCTGTTGAAAATATTTTACGTTTTTCATCATTTGTTTTTCTGTGGTATAGACGACGGTATAGTAATATTTACGTCGTTTTATTTGAAATACCACGCGAATTTTTATTATTAACGTCGTTGTAATATTTAATACTCTGTTTTTCGTATTATATCTAAGACGTCGGTTGTTTAATTTTGACGTCGTTGTAACATTTAATCACGTCATGGTTAATTAACGTCGTGAAAATTTAATATTACGTCGATTGTTTTTTTCTTACGTCGTTTGAAATGTTTTAATACGTCGTATTTTATAAATAATCGTCGTATTTTTTCTTAATTTGACTGAAATATTTTAACTTGCAGGTGTTATTTTTCTGTAACCATGGTTTCTCAATCCCAAAGTAAGGAGTTCTGGCTTGAAAAAAAATGAATGTAAGGAGCTTAGAATTGTAAATCCTCAAGCCAAGTCCGCGAAGAAGATGAAGTTTGTTTCATGTTCTCGGGGAGGAACCAGCCAGCACGGCAACAGTTTCTGAGGAGGTAAAGTCTGGTCGGGGTATGAGCACAATGCCCCGTGTTGTGAAGAGAAAATATCAGAAAATCAAGCCTGTTGTTGAGTACAATCAAAAGGGGAAACCCTATGGCCTTGCACATAGTGAGATGCAATCCTACATTGGAGTGTTGGCACGCTCCAGAGTCCCACTTGTGGACAAGAAATGGGCTCAAATATCCAACGAAATAAAAGAGCAGATTTGGGAAGCCGTTGACATGGCTTTTGTGGTTGGTCAAGGGGGCAAGAAAATGGTGTTATCTTCTGCTGCCAAGAAATGGAAGGATTTCAAGTCTACACTAACGAGGGTTCATATCCTTCCATTCATCAAAGAGAAGGAGAAATTAAGGCAAACCCCTGAAACGTACAAATTCATAGAGAAAGCTCAGTGGGATGGCTTTGTAGCTTCAAGGTTATCTGAAAAATTTGAGGCTGTGCATGAAGAACAATCACAGAGGAGGGAGAAACTTGAGTACAATCATCGATTGTCTCGAAAAAGGATATGCTGGTTTGGAGGAGCAGTTGGTGGAAACCATGCCTGGCGTAGATATTGATCGATCTACCTTATGGAAGAAAGCTAGGGAAGACAAACATGGTAACATCCCGGATCCAAAGTCTGGAGAGAAAGCAAAATTAATTGTAAGCCTACTCACTCTTTTTAAAATTTTATTACGTCTCCTGTTATATTTTTACGTCGTGTGAGGATATTACTACGTCTAAATATTTTAAAACACGTCGTTAAAAGTCTAAAATCTGGAATCACAACTCTGTTTTTTGTAATTATATATTAAGACGTCGGTGGTTTATTATTTACGTCGTTTTATTTAATTAATAACGTCAGTATTTGTGAGCGTCGTCTGAAATTTAATACTACGTCGATTATTATGTGTAAAGGGTCGTGTGAAATATTATATTACGTCGCTTTTTTATAAATAACCGTTGTGTGTCTTCTGTTATATTTTTGCGTCGTGTGAGGATATTACTACGTCGAAATATTTTAAAACACGTCGTTAAAAGTTAAATCTGGACAACTCTGTTTTTTGTAATTATATATTAAGACGTCGGTGGTTTATTATTTACGTCGTGTTATTGAATTAATAACGTCAGTATTTTTGAGCGTCGTCTGAAATATTATACTACGTCGATTATTATGTTAAAGGGTCGTGTAAAATATTATATTACGTCGCTGTTTTATAAATAACCGTCGTGTGTTTTCTTATCCTGACTTTTTATTGTATTTGTGTTAAGATGATTTGCAAAAGCAAGTCTCTGAAGGCACTCTTACCTTGTGTGGAAGTAATGATGTTTTGACAATGGCTTTGGGTCCCGAGCACCCTGGAAGAGTTAGAGGGGTAGGGGCTGGGATTTCCCCTAAGCAATACTTCAATATACCTAGACAACAGAAGGTAAGGTTTGCTGATCAATTGAAGGAAAGTGTAAGACTTGTCCTTCAAGAAGAGACTTTGAAAATGGAGGCTAGATCAAGAGAAGAGAGATTAAAGATGGAGGCTAGGACCAAGCAATTGGTAGAAGCTAAGAGGGAAAATTTGCTTAGCCAGCTTTCCAAGCTCATCCCCAATTTTGATCCAAGCTTGCTGAAACCGAATACTAACCCTGGTCAAATCCAAGGGCAAAGTCCCAAAAATCCAATGTCGGACAAAGCAAGCTGCTCTGGGGCACTTGATGTTAGACCCTTACAATTTGAGGAGGATACGTCCAAGACTAGGGAAAAGCAGGAAGAAACGGTAACGTCTTCTGAACTTTAAATTCTCTGTTTCTATTATTATATTTACCGCCGTGTTTAAATGTATACCACGACGCTTTTTATTAAACCGTCGTATGATGTTATTTAGACGTATGTAATTATTAAATACCGTCTTCTTTTACACTTTACCACGACGGTTTTGTAATTGTTTTTACTTTTTGTACAGTGTCATTTATATATTTCTTTATTTCTTAAAACAGAAATCCGGGGATGTAGAAGGAAAGATAGATGAGACTGTTCGAACAGGTAAATTCTCATAACTATGCATTTTTCATTTGTGTTTCAATCCTCATAACCGTCGTAATACATTAATTACCACGACGTGTATTATTTACTGTCGTTTAATTAATTTTAGACGTCTGTAATTCTTACATTCTGTCGTCTGTAATTTATTACGACGTATTTTACTTCCGTCGTGTAAAGTAATTTCAGACGACGTTTTGTTATTTTTACCGTCGTTGTTATTTATTTACCACGTCGTCTTTATTTCTTCAAACAGAATCCTGGAGTTCCAGATTATTCAAAGCTGGAGTTGCCATCTTCTTTACAATCCCTTTGTACTTATGCGGAAAAGACGCTAAAGCCTCAGGAAAAGACTATGACCTTTACCATTGAGAAGGAGGTGTTTGGCTTAGATCGTACTACCTTCGTCCTGCATGAAGATATTACCCAGTTTGCTGGCATGGAAGAAATTGGGGCTCCTGTGGTTGCAGTATATATGAGGTTTGTCCTTATTAAATATTCATTTCACACTCTCCTTTATGTTGAAAAAAAAAACACTCATGGTTTCATTTCATATATTATTAGGTGCCTATTTGATAATCTGAAAGCTGCAAATATGGTGAACATGGTTGGCTTTATCGACCCTGCTCTAGTTAGTGCCGACGCTGGTACATTAACTGAAAGATCACGTGTCGTAGCCAATCGACTGCAAAAAACGGGATGGTGAACAGATTTTCCTAATGCCTTACAATCCAGGGTTAGTCTCCAAACAAAAAACACAGGATTTTGTTTGTGTGCTGCTCTTTATATAAAACTGTTTAACCTTTATATTTATTTTGTGCAGCCGTCATTGGGTCTTGATCATTGTGAGAGCAAAGAAGGAGACCGTCTATTTTCTGGATCCACTGCCTGAAAATCGAGCTGTGGATGAGGACGGGAAAAACATAGTGAACAGTGCTTTAAAAATGTATAATTCACACATAGGCAGAGTAGGCCGTAAAGCACCTCTTTGGAAAACTCTGCCCGGCACTCCAAAGCAACCAAGTAGTGTCGAATGCGGGTATTATGTCATGCGCTTTATGAGAGACATCATCTTGGATCCTTCCCTGGAATTTGAGAAGATGGTAAGAACAAAATTTGCAGATTTATTTTATAAACGATGGTAAATTAAAAATACCGTCGTTGAATATATAAACTACGTCGGTAAATGAAAATAGCGTCGTCTGTTAGACTAATCATTGTTTATGGATTGCAGTTTGCAAAGGGAAAGGATCAAGCGCCATACCCCCAAGAAGCCATTGAAGAAGTTAGGAAAGAATGGGCAGAGTTTGTTTGTGTTCATATGGAGTAGAAGATTTTTAGAATAGTTATAAAATGTACAAATTTTGTTAGAATTAGAAAAGTTTTTGTACAAAATTGGTTAGAATTAGACTAGTTTTTCTGCAAATTTTATGTATAATGTACATTCTTTATTTCCCTATGAATTTCAAATAGGTTTTCAATATTTTAAAAAAAAAAAAGAAAAGGAAATTGCGTGACCGTCGTGTAAACACACAACAACGTCATTTCTTCAAAAGATCGTTGAACAGACATAACAACGTCGTAATATTTTAAAAAGCGACGTACAAAATTCTTCAAACGACGCTCTTGGTTGTATAGACGACGTTGTTTTCTTGATATTAGACGGCGAGAAGTTAATAGGTTACATCGTGGATTATTGTTTATACGTCGTTTTCTGTGTAAAAATGGCCATGGTTATACGTTTACACGACGTTTTTTGTAAAATTAGGTCGTTTAATAAACTTTACAACGTCATTGATTTCTAAACGTCGACGTGGTTTGTAGGATTTATTAATAATATTTTATTCTATTCAATTCAAAATATTCATAATAAATGTAAAATAACTCCAAAAAATGCAACGTCAACTCCCATGAAGTCATTGAGATATTTTCTTCAACCTTAAGCTTTAAAAAATTAAGTTTGAGTTATACAAATTTAAAATGACCCCCAAAAAGAAAAATGTTTTCATGAGTCACAACATCACTTATACTTTAATGGTTTAGGGTTTAAGGTTTAAGGGGATAAAGGTTTATTTTTGGGATTTAGGGTTTATGGTTAATATATATTAGGCCGTAAAACCATAAACCCTTTCCTAAATTTATTTTAAATATATATATAATTTAGGGTTTATATTTTAGGGTTTAGGGTTTAGGGTTTAGGGTTTAGGGTATATATGTAATAAGCGTCATGTTTATTTATATGTTTAACGACGGTTTATGTTATTTTCCGTCGATGATATACGAAGAGTGCCTTTCTAAACCGTCGTTTATTTAAAATGACGTTGTACACAGATAACAACGTCGTAATATTTTAAAAAGCGACGTACAAAATTCTTCAAACGACGCTCTTGGTTGTATAGACGATGTTGTTTTCTTGATATTAGACGGCGAGAAGTTAATAGGTTACGTCGTGGATTATTGTTTATACGTCGTTTTCTGTGTAAAAATGGCCATGGTTATACGTTTACACGACGTTTTTTGTAAAATTAGGTCGTTTAATATTATTTACAACGTCTTTGACTTCTAAACGCCGACGTGGTTTATAGGATTTATTAATAATATTTTATTCTATTTAATTCCAAATATTCATAATAAATGTAAAATAACTCCAAAAAATGCAACGTCAACTCCTATGAAGTCATTGAGATATTTTCTTCCCCCTTAAGCTTTAAAAAATTAAGTTTGAGTTATACAAATTTAGAAAAGGGTTTAGGGTATATTTGTGGTTTACGGTTTCTTCCCCCATCACTTATACTTTAATGGTTTAGGGTTTAGGGTTTAGAGTATAAATAAATTTAGAGAAGGGATTAGGGTTTAGGGTTTTATGGACGAGATATTTTAGGCCATAAAACCCTAATCACTTTTGAGAAATTATTTAAAATATATATATATATAATTTAGGTTTTATTTAATAGGGTTTAGGGTATATTTGTCTATTTAATTTTCTAATACGTCTGTTTTTTAATTTTACGTCGTATGGTGATACGACGACCCAATTATTGTAATAGGCGTCATATTTCTTTTAACATTTTAACGACGGTAGTTTGTTTTTACGTCGTAAGGAGATTTACAACGACGTAATTTTTTAAATAAGCGTCATGTTTAGGTTGAATTTTTAACGACGGTTTTATTTCTTTCCGTCGATGTTTTTTAAAAGCGCGCTTTCTAAAATTTTTACCGCGACCTAAAATTTTCAGATTTCACTCTAACTCTTATACTTGTAACCCTGGACCAAGTTGGCCATAGTCTGTGACCTAAAACATTTCGCTCCGCTCTCTCACTTCAACTCTAATTCAAAGTTGGGATCTCCGTCGAATCCAAGTTGGCCAAGTTTACAACTCCGTCGAATCCAAGTTGGCCATAATCCATGAGCTCTGCCTACCTGTAAGTACAAACCCTAATCTCATGCTTGTAAATTCATTGAATGATATTCAGTTCTGTGGTAAAGTGTTTTGTGATTTTTTAATGTTGTCGACGGTATAGGTTAATGGATTTAATGTTTAAAGTTTTCATGAACCGGGAATGGATTTAATGTTGTCGGAATGGATTTAATCACTCTCTGTTATTATGAATCGGGAATGGATTTAATGTTTTCATGCTTAGTATACTTGTTCTTAATACCCAACATAAAAATTAATGTTTATGTTGTGTTCTGAATATATTTTGGGTTCTTGAAAATAAACTGGGATGTCGATATCTTTTTTATTCATACGACGACGGTTTTTTTTTAAAAACCGTCGTCTGTACTTTCTACAACGACGCATTTGTTAACTGCCGTCGTGGTTAGAGTTCTCTGGCCTCTGTTTTTTGCTTGCATTAGACGACGTTTTTTTAAAACTCGTCGTATATATATATATATTTAATACGTCGTTTTTTTAAAAACCGTCGTCTGTATAGTATTTTTTCTTGCTATTTAAACCTTATATAATCTGCTATAGTGCTATAGTGATGGGCATTGCTTGTCTTTTCACCTTATTATAGATAATAGGATATAGTGTCGGAGATGGATAAGTCATGGATGCACTCGGATAGAAGATCGAAGGCATATGAGTTAGGGGTGGAAGCATTTTTGCAATTTTCTGTAGAAAATCTTCTAACTACAACGCATATCCGTTGTCCTTGTGTTAAATGTGTGAATTTGAAATTGTTTGGGGTTGGAATTATAAGGGATCACTTATACTTTAACGGAGTTGACCAAAGCTATAAGAATTGGACATTTCATGGAGAACCTTGGGAACCAACTACTAATGCTAGTAGAAATGTTGAAGAAGATGATGACCATAGTAGGTACAGCTTTGTGTTGAAGAAATAGAGATGGATGATAATGATTTTGGTGATTTTGGATCCGATCCTTGTGAGTTTGCTAATGTGATTGGGGATGGAGATCAACCATTGTACCCTGGTTGTAGAAAGTACACCAAGTTATCGGCATTAGTGAAGTTGTATAATTTGAAGGCAAAACATGAGATGAGTGATGTATGTTTTACAGAATTATTGATACTCCAGGGCGAGTTGCTTCCAGAAGGAAATACAATACCGGCCTCTATGTATGAGGCAAAAAAGACTTTGTGTGAATTGGGGCTGAGTTATGAGAAAATCCACGCATGCCCCAATGATTGCATCTTGTATAGGAAGGAGTATGAAGATTCAACTAATTGTCCTACTTGTGGTATCTCAAGGTGGAAGGAAACCAAAGATGGGTTCTTGAAAGATGGTGTGGCAGCGAAGGTGGTGTGGTATTTTCCTCCAATTCCAAGGTTCAAAAGGATGTTTCAATCACATGAGACAGCTAAGAATTTGACTTGGCATGCTGCTAGAAAATCAATTGACGGCCAGATGTCTCATTCCGGCGGATTCCCCGTCTTGGAAACTTCTTGATGATAAATGGCCCGAGTTTGGTAATGAGCCGAGAAACTTGAGATTGGCTCTTTCATCTGATGGATTCAATCCCCATAGTTCTCTAAGTAGCAGATATAGTTGCTGGCCAGTTATCTTAGTTACATATAATCTCCCACCATGGCTGTGCATGAAACGAAAGTTCATGATGTTGACCTTATTGATTTCCGGTCCTAAACAACCCGGAAATGATATAGACGTCTACTTGGAGCCTTTGATTGATGATTTAAAATCTTTGTGGGATGGGATTAGAGGAGTGTATGATGCGCACATAGGAGAATACTTTACACTTAGAAGCTGCATTACTGTGGACCATTAATGATTTTCCCGCATATGGAAACTTATCTGGTTGTGTTGTTAAAGGATATAAAGCTTGTCCAATATGCGGCGATGATACACCTAGTCACAGGTTGAAAAATGGCCACAAAATTTGTTACATTGGGCATAGAAGATGGTTACCAATCAATCATCCATATAGGAGGCAACGTGCAGCTTTTAATGGGAAACCTGAGTATGGCACGCCTCTTGAGCCATTAACGGGAGAAGAAGTGCTGCATATGGTTGAAGATATTAATTACATATGGGGCTCGAAAAAAGGGGGAGGTGGAGGTGAAAATGATGGTGACAGAGTTTGTTGGAAGAAGAAGTCAAAATTCTTTGATCTTGAGTATTGGAAATACCTTCCAGTGATGCATGTCCTAGATGTTATGCACATTGAGAAGAATGTTTGTGATAGTATCATTGGTACATTGCTGGAGATCCCTGGAAAAAATAAAGATGGGATTGCTGCTCGGTTAGATTTATTGAACATGGGGGTCAAAACTGATTTGCAACCCGAGTATGGAGAAAGAAGTACTCGTTTGCCTCCAGGGCCTTGGAATTTGTCAAGAGCAGAGAAGAGAGTGGTTTGCAATTCTTTCTATGGTATGAAGGTCCCTGAAGGTTATTCTTCAAATATAAAAAATCTTGTATCTTTACAAGATTCAAGACTTCTTGGCCTTAAATCACATGATTGTCATACCTTAATGCAACAATTGCTCCCTGTGGCAATTCGTTCTGTTTTGGAGAAGCCTGCAAGGTATGCAATAACTCGTTTATGCTTCTTCTTCAATGCTATATGTGCAAATACGGTTGATGTTTCCAAGCTAGATAAGTTGGAAGAAGATGTAGTAGTTACTTTGTGTTTGCTTGAAAAGTACTTTCCACCTTCATTCTTCGATATCATGGTTCATCTAGTAGTACATCTTGTGAGAGAAGTTCGTCTATGTGGGCCAGTATATTTTAGATGGATGTATCCGTTCGAACGATATATGAAAGTTCTAAAGGGGTATGTTCAGAACCGTACTCATCCTGAAGGTTGCATTGCTGAGCGTTATATAGCTGAAGAAGCTATAGAATTTTGCACTGAACATTTATCTGATATTAGTACAATTGGAGTGCCATCAAGTCAGAAGATAGGAGTTTCAAAGCCATTATCAGGTTGCACAGTGAGCTTAGTTGATCGGGACCTGTTGAACCAAGCACATCTATATGTCTTGGAGAATACGGAGGAAGTCCTACCTTATATCGAGTACGTATGAGTTTTTATTCTTTAAGTTTCCATTTTAAATTATTCCTTATGTTTATCTTATATGTTTGGGACCGTAATGCTTGAATTTTTTGTGTCATGTAGGGAACATATGGTCCACATCAAGGCTGCTTATCCAAAATTTAGAAAGAGAACAAAGTGGCTCCAGGATAAGCACAATAGCACTTTCATTCAATGGCTACGCTTCAAGGTATATGTTATTCAATTACATATTGGACTTTTAATTTTCTTCTTTCTATGTTAGATTGAATTAAGATATGATTAATTTGCAGGTTCAAAGTGAACTTGATGATGGAGACAATCATGGCGTATCAGAAAATTTAAGGTGGCTAGCAGCTGGTCCAAACATCGCAGTGCCATTATATAGGAGCTATTTTATTAAAGGTGTTAAATTTAACATCAAGGCACAAGATGATGTGCGGACAAGTCAAAATAGTGGAGTTTATTTACTTGCACATACCATGCAAGTTGCTAGTGCCAAGGATAAAAACCCAATTCTCTCAAATATGGGTTTTTATGGTGTCATTCAAGAAATTTGGGACCTTGACTACCAAAAGTTTACAATCCCAGTCTTTAGGTGTGATTGGATAGATAGTTCCGGCCTTGTAGTCGACGAACTTGGATTTACCCTTGTAGATTTGAGTAAAATTGGACATAGGAATGACCAGTTTGTTTTGGCTTCTCAAGTCAAACAAGTATTTTTTGTTGACGACCCGATGCATCGTGGTTGGTCGGTAGTGTTATCAATGCCTAATAGAGATTATAATGATGTTATTGGTGATGATGTCTTAGGTGATGTGAGAATTGAGTGTGAGCCATTTACTAGAGGGATGCCAAATGTTGACACATTTGATGAACTAGTGGGTGAGTTTGGGAGTCAAAATATTCGAGATGGGTGTGAAGATATATGGATTGAATGACGCTTGTAATTTATGAAATTACTTATGCCCTAAACAGGGCACTCCTGTATGACATTAATTTTGTAATAAATTGTAATGTGTTTTCTTCACTTCCATTATGCAGGTTTTGGCCACAAATACTGGTTCAGTATTATAAAACAATGGTCCTCATAAAACTGTGAAAGAGACGGGACGCCGTTTTCATAAAATTGTCAATAAAAAACGACGTTTTGGAGCATTCAACGACGGCATTGTATTTACCGACGTCTAAAAGTGAAGTAAAATTGAAGAAAGACGACGGTATTGTGAAACAGTTATTAACGATATCACGTGGAGAAGCATAAAGAGCCGACATGTAATTACAAATAACACGACTCCAATACCATAATACCGACGTGAAAAATGGACGTAATTTGAAATCAAGAGGTAAATTTGTCGACGAAAAAAAATATTTGGACGTCGTATAAATAGAGAAACACGGCTATCTTTTACATGATCACGACGTTGTATAAAAATTACTACGTCGTTTATAGAAATAAATAAGTCGTAAGTCAAGTGCCTAACATATTTTTCACGTCGTTTATTTCATATACAATGATGTGGAAAACCCATTTCACGACGGTTATATAAATAGATGAGACGTAGTATAGATTAATAACGTCCTATTTTATTTATTTAAAGACGTATTTTACATATTTACACGACGGTTTTTGTATAAAATAGGTCGTCTATTCTTATCCTTGACAATTTTTTGGCTCATTTTTCAGTATACAGACGTCGGTTTTTTTTTGTTAATGACGTTGTTTGTAAAAACAACGACGGTTATTTACCCTAACCACTATTTCCACGTCAATATTAATGGAAAAAACGAAGTGGTAAAATCATTTCACGACGGTTATATAAATATATTGGACGTAGTATGTATTAATAACGTCATATTTTATTTATTTAAAGACGTATTGTATTATTTACACGACGGATTTTATATAAAATAGGTCGTCTATTCTTATCTTTTACAATTTTAAGGCTCATTTTTCAGTATATAGACGTCGGTTGTTTTTTTAATGACGTTGTTTGTTATAACAACGACGGTGATTTACCCTAACCGCTATTTCCACGTCAATATTAATGGAAAAAATGAAGTGGAAAATTGTTTTAACGACGGTTATATAAATATATTGGACGTCGAATGTTTAAATAACGTCGTATGTTATTTATTTAAAGATGTATTTTCTTTATTTAGACGACTGATTTTGTATAAAATGGGTCGTCTATTCTTCTCCACGACAATTTTTTGGCTCATTTTTCAGTATTTAGACGTCGGTTTTTTTTTGGTTAATGACGTTGTTTGTTACTACAACGACGGTGATTTACCGTCGTTGTTTGACTTTACAAAAGATGTCGCTCGATTTTACGACGGTTTGAAAACCCGATACACGACGGTGAATTCCCGTCGTCTTTTCCCTTTTTTGTAGTAGTGTATATAATTAACTTAAATCAGTTAAACCCATCATGCAATGCATTTCCTTCCAATTTTTTGTGATAAACTAATAGATAATTGACTAAATAAACATCCTCCAAGTTTCAATTAAAATTTCCAAATTTTTCTTACAATTTCCTTGGTTTTTATTCAATTTTTATCAATATCGATAATATCCCGATATTTCCATCTAAATATCCGTGTTTTTGAACTACCGATATTTCCAATATCATCAATATTTTAGACCTTGGTTATTATAACGTACCTAGTCAATAAGTGAAGAGCAGCAACCCCGAGAGAAATTATATAGTAGTACAGTATCCATTGGCTGTAACATCCTTGACCCAATTTAATCCAATTTAATTCTTTTGTGAAATTACAATTTTGCCATTGGGAATAGGGTTACTTTGGTCACTTTTTAATCCAAAAGGATTTTGGGGATATAAGTGGCACCGTTGTATAGAGCTCGCTCTCACGAGTTCGTAGACACGTAGTGGGCCCAAATCGGAGTTTTAACGAAGAAGTTTTGGTCAACGAAAGTGCAGTGGCACAACAGTAAATTTTTTGAAGTTGAATTTTAAAAACAGATCAGCTCTCTCTCCTTCTCTCTCTCCCCACATCAGCTCTCCTCTCCTCTCCTCTCTCTCTCTCTCTCTCTCTCCTCCACGCAATACTCAACTTCAGGTGGCGATTCCGTCGAAGAAACATTGATTTGGTTTGTGATTAGAATTTTTTAGAGTAAGTATTTTCTCTCTTTCGTTTTTTTAATCAGAATCTAAAAAAGTCATGCTTTGGGCCTATTGAATTTATGAAGAAACATTTAATGTACATGTCACATTTTACCTATTATTTGTACCTATTTTTTCCCCCTAATTTTTTTTAATGAATAATATACCTATTTTTTGGTACTACATATCTTTTGTAAATGTACCTAGTTTGTTTACCTATAAATAACATACCTATTTTTTAAAATAAGGATGTGCCTATTTTTTTTTTATCTAACTAATGTACCTATTTTTAATTTATAAAAAGTGTGCAGAAATTTCAATTACACAACGTACCTATTTTTTGAACCCTTTTTTTGTTGTAAATAATGTACCCATTTTTAATTGCCGATGTGTAGAGGGAATGCCAACCAAAAGAAATGGGGTGATTGATATGCTATTAATAAGGAGTATTAATTCTAATTAAGGCAGTTAATGGTATGCTTGAAAATAGATTCTACATAAAATATGGAGGTAGATGGCATATGATGTAATTTAGTTAATAATATTAGGACAAATCTATCTCACATGGAAACCTATTTCAAATTTGAGTTTTAAGTAAAGATTTAAAAGTAGGTGGGTATATGACTAGGATATGGTAGTTGTAAGGGTCTATGTGGTAAGAATATTTATGATATATTGATTTTTGGTCAAGCCTGTGACAACCATAGGTTAAGGCCTGGCTTTTTTTTATTTTTTTTTATTTTGGTAGAATTTGGAGTTATGATGCCACACCTAACTTGTACAAAAACAGAAGAAGAAAAAAACCCTAACTTGAAATTAAAAGAGATATTTAGTCATATACCTATTCTTAGCACTAATAATATAGATAAACCCTACACTATTTAATTTCTATAAACAAACCCAAAAAAAAACCCCAAAAAATGACAGCTGTCCTTATTGAATTTAATTTTGATTATTAAATTATTTTGATGCCCTCATGAGTGTTTTGGGTTTTTTTTATGAGGTTTTAGGGTTGGGTTTGTTTTAAAAATCAATGGCAGTTTTGAAATTTAAAAGAAGTTAAAAGCCTTTTTATATGTTGTAAATGGGCTTTAGATGTGTTTCTAAAGTCCATTTCATCTAGGTTTTTTTTTAAAAATAATAAAAATTTGGGCTCCTATATTGGGTATAATAGTGAATCTCCCAAAATTAAAATTGCAGAGCTCTATCAAAATGTTGTTGTGTTTGGTCACTGGAGAAGATTTATTCAGATTCAACACATAGTTGCTTTGTACTTTTGTTTGTTCATCAATAACATACCATCGCTTATTTTCAAAAATAAAAACAAAAACAAAAGCCCTTATAGAGCCTGTTTGGAGTGAAAAACCCAAAACTAACCACGTGTTATTTTCTAATTGGTTCTTATAAAATTTTAATACACTAAGAACCAATTAGAAAATGACAAGTGGCTAGTTTTGAGTTTTTCTCTACAAATATACTTTATATGAGTTTTTCTATAATAAGTCATGTTAAAATGAATTTTTGAATAAATATTTAAAAGTTGTAATCCATATGGAAATGCCAAACCAACACAATGTGAGTTGTTTTGGTGTGGGAGGATCGTATCTCAGAAGCCTACAAGTGGATTCTCCTCCCGATAATAGTATAAAGAATTGTTTCCTGCAATTTCCAATCATTGAACATACAAACTAATCAACAACTACAAAATTAATAGTTACAAAATTTTCCTTCCACTTTCCCACTTTTTCTCAACAACCAAACGGAACCAAAAATTATATCAAAAAAGAAATTGCATCCAGAAATGAAAAATCAAACAACAAGACTCAATCCATCTACACATAAATCATAACAAATAGACCTACATCTATACCACATTGAAATAGAGAAGAGAGGAGATAGGCACACCCCAAATTGTGAAATTCACTCAAATTTCTTGGTTTAGAAGTTATTTGAAATCCTTTGCATTTCGGCCTATCAAATAGTGAAGCCGAATTCATTTAAAAATTAGCCCAGACTATATAATTTGGATTTCGACCTCTCAAATCCAAATCCCTCCTCCAAAATTTCACAATCAAAACAGCCCATTAATGAAAGATCCCAAAATGAAAATCATTCTACCTTCTTTAAAAAATACCTCAAATTTTCATTTTAAAAATTTGGTGTTAGCGAGATCCTAGTTTAATTATGAGATTTTTTCCTAGTTTATTAGGATTCTATTTCTTTTCTTTTGTACAGATATTCTATAATTAGAATCTTATCTTATTTCCTAGTTTACCCTACTAGGGTTACATCCTTAAGTTACAAATACCTCCTTTTGGATGGTTGAGATTTCCTATTTCTAGTAGAATTGTGATTCCATAATGTCATATCAATTAAAATTAAAAGGCTGTGAGAGTTTTATCAACTCTCTTGCACCAGTATTTCCGTACATCGGCCTATATCGTATAAGAACTAGTTATAATCTAATTTGTACCCTTTATACCACGATTTCCAATCACACGACGTAATTAGTAATATAATCACAAGTTTTACCGTACAATTAATAAAAAAATGTCAAGTGCATCTCAAAAATCAAGCTTAATAGTCACACAGGCCAAAATAAATAAATAAACATTAAATATAAACAATAATAAAAAGCCACAAACCTCAAATCATCTAATTATCAATACTGTTACACAAATCATAAATCAAACCACCCATTTAAGATACCGTTGCTAAAAGGCTTGTATGAACAACAAGATATTCATCTACAGCCCCAAATGATTCTTAAGGGTAAGGAAGGGTGGCAATGTGGTTATGAGCCACAGTTCCAATCCACAGTTTGCCCTTTGCTTCCCTAACTTCACTCACAAGTTTCATAACGGCACCCTTTTGATCCTCGAGAACTTCCAAAATTTCCCCCTTCTCATTGAAGAGGGAGATCAATGTGTACATCTTCATCCCCATAAATCGCGCTAAGTAGGTCATTCGGATCGGCAAGCGAAAAGTAGACACTCCGTATCCATGGATTGTGAGAGAGGACTTCTTGTGCTGGGGTCCTGCAACAATCTATGGCAACCCAGAATTGGCCTTTCTCATTTATTCTTATGTTGTCTGGAAAACCTGGAAGGTCAGCAACAAGTTCCACTGTCCCATTTTTAGGACCCTCTAGCCAATATTTCATTAGCCTACAAAAATTCAATCAACCAGTAGAAATATTGGTTGGAATTAAATTGTACCCAAGGTACTAGCTCAAATTGGAATATATACTCAAGCTGATTTTCATAAATGGGGCATCTTACACACATATATATATATATAATTATTATTCACTACAAGAAAAAAGCCCTTTTTGACTATTAAAAAAAGGTGTGTTGTTAAAAGATATATATTGAGTTGAAACCAATATGGTGGTTAAAGACATTTTGTCACAAGGTATTTTTCTTGTAAGGATTTTGCTTTGAGTTTGGCAGGTATTCCTTAACTTTTACAACACTAGTTGAATATAGAAATTAAACTCGGGGCATGTTCAAGCTGATTTTGATAACTTAAGATTCCTAGCTTTGTCCTCCACGAAAAAATCCAAGGCCTCAGGTTTTATTATTATTACCTGCAGTTGGTGGTCTCAGTAAAGAGAAGGAAGGTTTGGTCCTTAGAAAGCTGCAACCCATTTGGAAAAGCCAAACCTTCCAAGACAATATGAGTTGTTTTGGTGGGAGGATCATATCTCAGAAGCCTACCAGTGGATTCTCCTTCCAATAGTATAAAGAAATGGTTCCTGCAATTTGATTTCCACTAATTAATTAGGATCAGTAAATCAAATATATATGTATTTTTTAATACAAGTCTATTGGGAGGGAAATTCAAAATTGGGTGTAAGGGACGGGTTTACTGTCCTAACCAACCGGCCTACCCACGTCTGCCCCAAATATATGTAGTTTTTATATATACTTACACTCTGTTGTATCTCTTGCTGGTATCAGTGAAAAAGATTGAGCCATTCTTGTGGATATCAAGGTCATTTGCAAAAAGAATAGGCTTCCCTTCCACATGGGTTGACAGAGGAGTGGCAAGGCCTCCTTGAGGGCCAACAACCAAAAGACCATAATAGGCATCAGCAATGTACAAATCTCCACTCTCTTTGTCAAATCTCAGGCCAAGTGGACGGCCACACTTCTTCTCATGCTTCCATTGCTTGTGTGTGGTTGAGTCAATGCCTTTAGCACAAACCTGCTTTGACCTTTTAAGGCCCACATCCATTATAATTAATTAGCATTATATTATATTATAATTAAGATAAATAAACACAATGACAGTATGACACATTAATGAAATAAACTACACACACCAATTTGTTGTTACAAGCGCAAACGTTTCCCAGCCCAAATCGTTGCCCATCCATCTAACAATGCGTCCATCAGCCAACCCTGTGTAAGGGCCACGACCCAAAGCATCAAACTCCAAAGACTCAGGACCAAAAACTTCATCTTCAAACTCCAACTTCCCAAACCCTAACCTGCTCTCATTGTCCCTTGGCCACCTTTCCATGACTTGCTTGTATGGTGCAATGTTGTGCTTCACTGGCCTAAATTCATGGTCTCCTAGTGGGCCCATTTGCAGTGGGTCCATGACAACAAACCCCATAACTAGAACTAGGAGAAGGAGGATTGGGTGCTGCAACAATGCTTCATCTCTGAGCAAGAGTAATTTTTTCTTCTCCATGTTCGAGAGAGAGAGAGAGAGAGAGAGAAGCTAGCAGAGAGTTTGGGTGGTGTCAAATGGTGTTAATGTTATGGTGATCAAGAAGAAATCAAATGGGTTTGGAGTTTTATAAAGGTAGGATGTGATTGGTTGAATTTGATATGGGAAGGGTTTGATAGGCATGCATTGTTTGTGATTGGCTATGTGGTTGTTGAGAGAGTAGGTTGTCTGTTTTTTGGCCATGTCTTTCGCATTCGTTTCTTATTGTGGTGAAAACTACAAAGGGTATCAATTTTGGGTGAGAAAGTGTGTAGATATTTTGGTCATGAATGTCATCTGAACATGTTTATAGCAATCAGCTGTACATTGTATAGCATATAGGTTATGATTTCATATGTTAAGGGGTTGATAGCATGCGTTCCTTGTGATGGCTATATATGGTCGAGGGTAGGTTGTCTTATTTGCCTAGTTTTTTGCATTCATTCTTATTGTTGTGGATATCATACTACAAAAGGGATCATGCATATGTAGCATTTTAGTCATGAATGTCTTAAAACATTTTACTTACTAGAAAGAAAAAAGCATACTCGGGAGAGGCTGCTCGCTCACTAGGCGCCTATAAGAACATGAGCGACTGTCTTTAACATAGTAATATTTGACTCTAAAGACGATCGTTTAGAGGAAAACTGACTGTTGATTTTTATGATCACACATGGTATACAAGATATCCGTCTCTAGGTATGTAAGAAACAATGGAGGCCTGATTGTTCTTCATGTTTGAACATATATCTTTAAGGACCGGTTAGCGGCAGCAAATCAACAACTTGAGAGGGAAAAAATGGGGGTACCTTTTTACAGAGATGAAACTGATGTGGTTAGACTAAAATAGTTCATCATTACACTAATACTTTACATTTCCAAAAGTTATCTGCAACTTCCTTTGTATAAGGAATTTCACTGTACAGAAAGTCAAACTATTCATATTCAATCCTTTTCAGCCTTAACTTAATTTGGGGAAGATGAAGATGATTCAAAAGCAGCTTTATGTCTCCTCCTTATAGCTTGCTTGTAACGATTCGTCTTTCAACAACTTACGGCTAAGTGCATTTAGCATTGCCCTTGAATATTGACGAGAAGCCATTTTCCAGTCCATGCCAGTTTTCATCATCGCTTTGAACTCTTCGAAACTTATCCGTCCATCCTAGTAAAACACACGCACACAGACACACACAAAAAATAAGTAAAATGAAAAGTTGACATACCACTAATCCGATTTTGGCATACTGTTATGATGTTCATCCTAAATTCTAAACTCTAAAATGATATCCGAAAGCAGAAAATGAAGTTGGTACCAGCAGTATTACTCAGAAAGCAAAGGAGTAGGGTTGAGAGTTACCTTGTCCAAGTCAACATCAAATATGATGTCTTGGATAACCTGCTCATTAGCAGGGCCAAGTTTGTCGTCTAGCAATGCTTCTCTCAACTCATCGAACTCAACATAGCCGCTGTCATTCTTGTCAAAGTAGGTAAAAGCTTGATGGAGAAGTTCATCGTTGTCTATCTTTCTCAAGTGAACTGACACAACAAATTCGTCACAGTTCAGTGTGCCGGTTCCATCACCATCCGCCTTTTCGACATATACAGGAAGGTTGTTAGATAAGGAAATATAATATAATGATAATTAAGAAAAAATTGGATGATAGCTACTATAAGTAAAAGACATACAGAGCAACAAAGGGCTTTCATGAGGATATATATGTGTAATACGAATTGAAATGGAAGCGCAATTCATAAGTTCTGAATTTTATATTTTCAGAAGTTTAGAAATTGATAGAAAGTGAATGTGGAAAAGAAAAGAAAAAGCATGAAAAGGTGTCAAGCAAATAAACTCACAGCATCCATTAACATCTGCACATCAGGATCAGTGACATGGTGTCCAATCCTCACAAGACCATCTCTGAGTTCTTCAAAATTCAAGTTTCCATTATTATCAATGTCCATCATATTGAATAACTGTCTGATCCCATCTATTTGATCGTCTGGCAAGTTGTCTGCCACCACCTGAAGCGACGAAAAATTGAAATTAATAATGCTCGTACAAGAGCTATTTATAGCAATTATGTGACAGAAAAGAGATTTGGGAACTTACTCTGAGAACTTTCTTCTTGAACTTATTCATCAATGAGAAATGCTTGATCCTTAATGTGACATTTCCTCCCAGAGGAACATTGGGAACTTGATTCGCATTTCGTATCCAGGGATGATCTTCATATCGGATGCCAGAAAATTATTAGTATAATTTTTTACGCAGTCCAACTCAGAATGATTATGTGAAGAAAAAGTAGACATTGCAAATGGCAGTCAAAATTAAAACTGAAGCATGATGTACATTCATTTGGAGAAAATTATACGGGAAGCTAAAATTTTATGAGCATCTGAGCAAAGAAAAAGAAAAGGAAAAAAAAAGCAGTGTTCCATACTTGAGCAAAACAAATTGCAAAAATGCTCTATAATTTTGTATAAAATCAAACTTTGATAATTAAGTCCTATTTACATAAATAGATCTACTGTCTCAAGTATGCCAAACGGGGATGGCTAGTCAATTCTCTATTTTGCACAACTGGTAAGTAGTTTCTCAACCTCCTTAATTCTGAGATTTCCACAAGCATATGTAAAAATTCACATACCAAGGACTTCTTCAACTCCAAGCCTGTTGAAAGGATTTGGATCAAGCATTTTCTTCACTAGTTCTTTTGCTTCCTCAGAAACCTTTTTCCATGCCTCCCTCTCGAAATCTATGCTACCCCGAACGATTGCCTGTGCAATTCCTTCCTCAGATTCTGGACTAGGTATAAATACAACATTAGAAGGCACTCTGGAAAATTATATCACACCCATTTTGTGCACATATCATATGCATTGAAACTAAACAGATATATCAGAATCAAATGTAAATTGATCCACCTCAAAAATTGAATATTGATTTACCTGCCCAAAATGGTGGAACTCCACAAAGTAGGATATAAAGGATAACCCCTGAACTCCAAACATCAACTTCAGGCCCGTAATTGCGCCGTAAGACCTCCGGAGCCATGTAATATGGACTTCCAACAATTTCACTGAATCTCTGACCTACATTGGCAAGATTGTGCATCAGTCACATGAAAACCAAGAAAGCAATGAAACAGAACCCAAAAAAAAAAACAGAGGAAGGAGCAGAAGTCATGTTTTAAAAGATACCTTTCTCAAAAAATATAGAAAGGCCAAAATCAATTGCCTTTAACTGAGCATTTTCACTGCTATCTGCAAACAGGAAATTCTCCGGTTTCAGGTCCCGATGTATCACTCCATTCTGGTGGCATACCTGCAAAAATTTGGCCAAAAATCATCATTTTTCAAGTGGCAATATATATTTATGTTATTTAAATTACTAAACTTAACAATCAAAAGTTTACCTTGCAAATCTCAAGAATTTTCCTTGTGACAGTGGCAGCAGCGCGCTCTGTGTAATGCCCTTTCGCCACAATCCTATCGAAGAGCTCGCCACCCTCACAAAGCTCCATGACGAGATAAACTGCCTCTTTGTCCTCATAAGCCTCTTTGAAGCTGACAATATTCGGATGCTTGGGCAAACGACGCATGATCTCAGCCTCCCTCCTCACATCCTCGACGTCAATCTCCGTCTTCAGCTTGCTCTTCGGTATCTTCTTGCACGCAAGCAACTCCCCCGTCTCCCGGTGGGTGCATCTGTGGGTAATTCCAAACTCCCCTCGCCCCAATTCCTTGCCAAACTCGTACTTGTCGAAGATGTTGTCCCCTGCGGTCTTGTCCAGCACCCAGATGATGCTGCGGTGGTGGACAGCGGCCGAAGCCGCCACCAAAGACTTTCGTGGCGAGTCGTGTACGCATTGAGGCAAGGGTTTGATGATATCTTTGCTTCGTTTGTGGTAGACGCCTGCCTTCGCAGGTGTGCATACGCAGCTTCCCATGGGAATGAGGTGGGGGTAATTTGTTTCAACACCCCATGGAGAGAGAGAGAGAGAGAGAGAGAGAGAGAGAGAGAGAGAGAGAGGAGCAGAATTCTAGAAGGCGAGAAATTGAAGACGCACACTAATTTTGGAACATCTTTGTGTTTGGGAAATAGTTTTTGAAAAACAGTTCGTTTCGGTTTTAAGGCGTCCCGCCATTTTCTAATTCGAGCTGTTTGGTTACTGTCAGATTTGACGGCAAAAAGTTAGTTTTGTCCTTCTCTTGTGGACTCGTCCGAAGTAACGCCGTCAACCCAAGTCAAGTGTGGTCTAGGTGGAAGAAAAACTTCTTAATTCCAAAAATAGATGACAACAGTCACCCTTGCCTCTTTTTTTTTTCCTTCGTTTGCTCTTGATATTTTGTTTAGAAATTGAAGGATCCTTGAAAATATATAATCTTATAGCAGAACAAGAACAAGAGGGATCTCTAATACAATATGTCATATTTCAATTTGATGACTGATATAGCAGTGAAATTTAGAATGTTGTATTCAGGTAGGGACGGCTTTGTTGTCAAATTTGCCGTCAACAACTCTAGCCTTAATTCCAGGTCGGATTTACAGACATTGGTTGGAAATGTCACTCGTTGTCAACTTTCAATTACCATTCACTTGGCCAATATCTCAATTAGAGATGCTCTTAGAAAGCAATAACACATCAAAGTACATGCATTAAACAAATAGCTTCAACTATAATTGGTACTTGATGGCTATGACCATCATTGTTTAGATGTTAGAGACTTGTTCTCGACTTCAAGTTCATGGGTTGGAGTTAACCACTATTAACAGAAACCCATATATGACATAATTTGTTAACACAAACCATAAATATATTGAGTTAGTTTCAAACACAAATGACCTGATTTTGGCACCATCGATACAAACTTGTGTAACGAAGAAAATCATTAATATCTCTCACTTCTTAATATGCATATGTGTTGGCTGGATATGTCTAGGAATGCCGAAGGGAAAAGCCCTTGGCCCTTCCTTTTAGGAAGGGTGCACCGTGCACGGCGGCTTGCCACTCCTAGGGCAAATTGTATTTACCTCTAGCTAGGTGTTTGTTCGTCAAGTTTTATAACCTTCAATTACATATGGAGTTCTTTGGTACATCAATGCCCCTGTACATTACCAAAATTTTGGTGAGTTATGACCATTAAGGACATGCCTTATATCCAAATTCTAATTATCTTGTCCTTCCTATTCTAGCCAGTGCTCATCTTGCTTGGAATTCGAAAAGCAAGTGGAAGTGAGGATCAAGGAGTATTGAGATGAGAACTAAGGGAAATTTTTATTGAAGCCTAGAGAGTATGAGAGAAATTAATTATTATTATATTTTTCATCTCGACCATGCTTATAAACTGCACGATTCTATATATTTACACAAGAATCTAAATTATTAAGCTATTGACACTAAATTACAAAAAATTTAACTCGACTAAAAGCGTTACACGAAAGTTGATGCTTGTGCTTAATGTCTCATGTATTGATGTATCGTAGAATTTTGCTTACATATGAGTCTAATTGGTAACCATGTACTGTTAGATCATCAAGCACATGATCACTTAAACCAACTAAGAGATAACTTTGAAAGTACTAAAATAAAATTAGGTTTTACTACATTTTACCCGGTGAGATTTGGAGGTCCCATAATTTAGAAAATTGAGTTCTTTTTATTATTTACTGACTTGAGCATCTAAGTGTCTTTAGAAATTCATTGTTCACCAAATAATTTTTTTTATAACAAAAATGCCCTAGATGGATGATGGGTGTGGGGTTCATGCTCTTCAATGTGGGTCCATTCTTGGGTACGTCATCATTTAACGGTTGACTAGACAATCTAAGGAATGAATAGTAAAATTAATTCAATCACAAAATGATATAGCGGAAATGTGCGAAAATGGAAACCCGATGGCCCATTTTGATAATACCCCAAACCTCACGTTGTAAAATACAGTTAACTCATAAAATTACGTAGACTTTCCTAACTGAAAGTGTGAGAATGAACGCCCCAACCTCCCTTCCTCTGTTTTTAGAGTATACAGACAAGAAACTGAACACATAACATTTTCTGCTCCAAGCCTGCAACAACAATTGTTAACGCCTTATATTTATCATTTCTCAGACTCCTTGGTCGTTTTCTCAAAACTCCCTAGCCTCCTGTTTCTCAAATTCCTCCAAATTTCAAACTTTTGAGTTTTTCAACTTCTTGGTTTTATCAATCCCACTCTAACCAAGGTTCGAATCCCAGCATTGTAGATGTTACTTCAGTTTTTTTGTTTTTTTCTTCTTCTTTTTTTTTTGTGTTTGTCTTCAATCCGTTCTTATTTTTTCTTCTTTTGTGTGTGTTTGTCTTCAATCCTTTCTTATATACAGAAAATGATGTTTTGGTTGATATCTAAACTTTTTCTATATTTATCAAAGGTTCCATTTTTTAAATACTCTATACACACGCAAATAAAAATAAAATTATTTTTTGTTGAGTGCATCTATAAATATATAGGATCTATTTTCGGCATCGTCCTAGGCCTTCAAAATCTCAACATCGGCCCTGTTTATAGCGATATTCCTAATTACATGCCATTGAAAATAAGTACTGCTGCCAATTCTGGCTGTTGGGTTTTCTGGCTTTTCGTTTTCGGAAGCTTTTTTTTTAATATTCAATGGTAAATTTATAATTTGATTCACTTTTGGCTGGTACACATTAAGCATATACTGGTCTCTAAATGTTTGAATATTTCTGCATAAGAGCTGCTTTTTTGTGAAGTTACATTGGTGATTGATTGCACCATATATTTAATTCAATTCGAGCCTTCTTGTTGACCTATTCTATTCTCATCATCCAAAAGTAGTTGGATTTTGGTTTTGACATTCTACGTTTATATATATTAGATATTCAATTTCTTCAACCTTTGGACTTGGTGTACCTACAGACTTTGCAGGCTGCTGGTCCATGCGGGTGTGTATAATTTACAAATACAAATGCTCTGAGAGTTGAAGACTTTACCTTCTTCTATCTTTATATCATATTTGATTAATTTATGATCAATTCATATTCCACATATATTTATGATTTACATTTGTTGGTCTGCTTGGAAGTCTTCTGTGATTGCTGGTCGTAGTAGGCTTCCTTGAACTTTCCCTCATCTTTCCCCCACTCTTGTTTAATTTTCCTTTTTGTGTCCAGTCCTTTATTGTGATATCTTAATGTGACACTGATCATTGCTGAAACTTCAATGAAATGAAATTCAATGGAACAGATAGATATTGTGATACTATGAAGAGGGTTTCCTCTTTGTCAACGATGAAGAAGATGAATATCTCAGACCAAAGAGAAGATGAGTATTTCAGACCAAGATCAAATGGTGCTAAAAGTGCACCCATTAGATTACGTATGACGAAGGCAGGTCCTCGTCTATGCGAAAGCAGCAAGAAGGATGCGGCTGCAGCTGCTTTTTGCCAACCATCAGAAGAAGATATTGATCTATACGAACAGTTTGGTAACGACAGAGAGTCGATGTGGTTGTCTACAGATTGTTCATCACCTTCTGCCTTTTTTAGAGAGTATAGGTGGTCTGATTCATTTCACTCAAATGAGCTGTTGTTACCTTCTTGGTTGTCATTGCTGGCAAGAGAAAATCCTATGGAAGAGGCATCTAATTTGCCTATGCAGAAAGCTTCTCAAGATGAAGACAATAATTTAGAGGAAGATATGAAGGATGAAAAGATAGTTACTTGGCTACTTAGTTCAGCTAAAAGTGATGCAAATGCAAGAGGTTTCTCTGTAACCTCTTCAACTCCTCTTAGCACAAAATCTGATTCTTCTCAGAGTCTAGATTTCGAGAGGATAGGTTTTAACGTATCTTTATTGAATCTTGATGGAGAGGATAACAAATTGATACCAGGTACAGATCCAAAGTTGGATTATTTTCTGTCAGATTTTCCAAGTCCATCTTACAAGAGTAATTGGGGTCATGAAATGCAGTCATGTTATTTTAGTAGTGGAGCCCAAAGTGAAACATCGGGATGTGATTTTTCATCAGAAAATGCTTCTGAAGCTGCAGATTGCTTAGATCTAAATACTGATGAACCACTTTTCTGGCCATACGAACAGAAAATCGATTGGAATTCTGAAGCAACTTGGAATTACTTTTCCATGTCGCCGCGGAAGGACATAAGTATAACAACTTTTGGAAGTCCACCAGATTCGGTTCACTTAAGCCATCATGATAGGAACATAGATCTCAAAGAAGAGCAGGGGAGAAGGCTAGTGTTCAGCTCAGGATCAGCAGCATCAAAGATAATGGAATTAAAACAAAGATACAACAAGGGTGCACGCAGGACCAATACTTTGCCTTCAAGGTTGAGCAGGGCAACCAAAACTTCTGAGAAAATTGTACCTTTAAACATGAAAGATGATACTGCAGAACTCAAAGATAGAAAAGTTCGTGTTGAAAGACCAGTCGGTTCTGCTTCGAAAGAACTTCCAATTGAGATGTTCTTGGGCCTTGATGAGTTTGACGGGCATGAGGGAGTTGATTCAGAATTTGATAAAGATGACTTCTCACTGCATGTGTCTATCCGTTAGTTGGATCGTCGCACTTCTCTCATTGAGCAGAGGGCATAAAGTAAAATCTGGAGAATGATAACAAGATTGGTCAATCTTTTAGCAGATATCTAGGTTTTTATATGTGCTTAAATTTGGCGCTGGATGCTTACTATTTTTTGTACTTGTTGTTCACTTTTCTTCGTGTTTCCTTCCGTTTTGTTTCAGGCAGGATTCATGTGCGGTGTATAGAGAAAAATTGATAAATGTATACAGACAACAAGTATTTCTTAAATTGTGAGCATAAAATGACAGGCTTCACGTTATCCACACGGAACAAATCATGGCCTGCCTTGAACCTCAGCAGCACTCAAATAAAGTCACCTTATGCTCATGAACAACTAACAAGACTAATTCACCAGACATAAACCCTATTTGGTAACGTGCCGTATTTCTAGGTAAACAAAATGTCCTTAGTGTGCGGTTTGCGAGCGTGCCAACTGATGGCCACAGTGGTGACCATGCAATTGATGTAGATGGTGCGCTGGATATGGACATCTTCAAACTATTACGGCCGAGGAAGGAACATTTCTTGATCTTAGGTTCTCCTACCTTGAAGACAAGACACGGTGTGCTGCTTCAATCTTCCAAATTATCGTGCTTGGTGACGGTGACTATGTGAGTCAGATGAATTGGGTCAAGATAATACCATTTAATCCAGACTTTGAAGTGAAAGTGGGTAGAACAGTCCCAGAAGAAATGGCGCCCACAAACACAGCTTGCGAATCACATGAAAACAATGATGGTTTTGAAAAACTTTGTAAGAACAAAGATCTTGGTAGCATGATGATGGATGTTACAATAAAAAAGCGAAAAAGGTAGAGGGTAAAAACATAAATAGATGTTTTACTAAATTGTAGAAAAGAGAAAAAAAAACATAATTGAACATATGAATAAGATTATTAACCACTCATCAATCAATCAATGAGAGAAACTTGGACGAAGTGGCGGACCTATTAAGGTGTCTCGCCAAAAAAGTCATTATAGGTGTTGCATATTACACCCCTGCCCAACCCGGGAGTTTCACTGAAGGTGTTTAACGAAAAGACTAAACAGAAGTCAGTCTACTGCATTACGCTGTGTTGCTAAGTAATGTGCTTGTTTTTTTTTTTTTTTTTTTAAATTTATAAATTGGCCAAAATTACACCCCTAATAAATTCTTAGATCCACCAATGCCTGGAAAAAATTGAACAAGTCCATAATAAAGAATTTCGCATTGAAGTATGATTTGAATCAAACTAACAAAATTAAAGAATTTCGCATTGAAGTATGATTTGAATCAAACTAACAAAATTACATAGCAAATTGAAGGTTCTCCACTAGTATTTCACCATGGATGTTTTTTAATTGACTTCCAAGCCCTTGCACAAACAAATTTGATGAGGATTTGACACATATTTAGTGGTATTTCTCTTTCTAATACTTGAAGAAATCCCATGTTCATAACTCATTCCGTTCTGATTCAGAATCTTATCCAAGTCCTAGTCGTGCACGTAATTATGGATTATTTTCCAAGCAGCCAAACACTAGCATTCACCGACTTCACTACGAGGAACAATTTTTATCACCTACCTGACGCGAACACGCGTCAACCATGTGGCCCAAGTTGACGAACACTCCGTTCTACACGCGGGAACGAAACACGACAAAACTGACCAAATATGCCTCCCATTCCTCCTCCCAGTTACCTGCTTCAATTCCACGAGGACATCGTTTCCAAAATTACCCTTGCATTTTACAACATTTGCAAAATGACGCTAAACCCAACCTCAGTCACAGTGGTCGTCCCCGCACTTACAGTCAAGTGCCAGTGGTAGTTTAGGGAATTCAGTCCGTTTTACAGTTCGGGTCTGAAACCGAAGCTTCTCTGAAGGCTGTTGTTCTTCTTTGGTGTTGGCTTTTTGACTTTGATCAGAACCACTAATGCCTCTTTTCTCTGAAATTGCGGACCTTTGATCTTCGTTTTTTATATTTGGGATTCTGATTTTAAAAGGGTTTGCCTCGGATTCAGATTCTCGTGCTGAATTTCTCTGCTAAATTTGGTATATTTGTCTCTGCTGTAAAGGACTGCAGGTATTCTTGCTCTCTCTTTTTCTCTCAATTCTGATGTTTCTAATGCAATCGCACATGGGATTTGATTTCTTTTTCTTTTTTTCTGCTTATGGATGTAATTGGTGGTATGGGTTTGGCTTAATTTTCTGCAGAGGTCAATTTAGTTCAATTTTTTTTACCATTCTTTGTTTTGGGTATTTGTGTTTGATAATTATTCAATTTATTCTTCATTTTGTCATTGGTTTTTATTTTCTTTGTTTTGCTGAATTGGTTAGTGAATGCAAGTAATAGAATTGCCTTTCCTTTGTTGGTTCTTGTTGGAGGTGATTGACCAATTTGTTTGGTAATTGAATTTCTCTTGAAGATGTTGGTTTTTCCCGATTGAATGTATAGTCTTCCTTGTTCTGAATTTATCTCCATATGTTAGGCTCCCAATATACCACATTGGAACAATAGAACATTTTGGTACAATATATGAACCATGGAGCACCCCTCTCTCACAAGCCGGTTTTGTAAGGGCAAAGTTCTTTCCACGGGTTCCTATCAAGTAGTACAAGAACTGGTTCCTATAAACCAGTATTAGAACTGGTTTCACCACGCAATTGGGCTAGAGCCTATGGAAAGGGCAACCTATAGGCTCGATTTAAATAATCATTGGTATTTATGTATCAGTTAACATTGGTCGTTGGTATTAGAAAGTTTTATTGTGTGTGTCATTTGTAATGTTCAGGTACTAATTGCTTGACTTCTTATTTCCTTGTTGTATTTCAATTGCTAGTGTATTAACAATACAATTTCTTTAACAGCTCCTCAGTATTCTGAACCCACTATGTCCTTAAAATGTATCCAGTGTTAAACTTGTTTCACACAATTTGTCGTTAGTGGGTGGTCTAAGTTGGACAAGAAAAATAAAAAAGCATGAAAGAATTGGTTTAGTGTCAGTTTTGCAAGGTTTTGACGAATGTATCATAGACTAATTTGATGTATTGATAATTGCAAGGTTTTGTTTCCAGATCCAGAGAACTGTCTTCCAGACATCAGGGCACAATGCGTGCACCATCATTGCTTGCACAGTGTTTGCCTGGCTTGGTGCCTCATGAAAAAGGAAGTCATAGCGTGTCTTCCATTTCTGAGAGAGACCCACATCTCCCTTCACCAGCTGTTGAGATTGTCCCTTCAAAGGTATAATCCTATCTACCTCTTCAACCATTTGTGATCTTAATTCTGCATGTGTGACCCGATAAACTTAATCATTTCATATCAAGGGTTTGTTCAGCAAAAAGAGTGGTCTATAGGTTGGAGCTTTTGTTGCAAGAGGGAGGGGAGGTTAACAAGTTGTATTAATTTTCTAACACTGTCTCTTTATATACTGCAGACAGCTCACCCATATAAGTATGCGGGCGAGAATATTGAATTGCAAGGACTCAATGTGTTCAAGGTACATCTTTGTTCTACTATTTGTTTTGGCATGTTGTAAAAGCATTGTTTTGTACATGCCTTTATGGAAGATCAGTTGCAGTCTGAAATTGATTATTGATTATAAAAAATAAAAAATAAAAACATTGCTAGTGGTCTGCCTATGGATTGTAATCTAATATGCAGCTGGTCCTTCATGGCTCAGTTGTTTATTAGCATTGTTCTTATGTATCAAGACTTTGATTTATGAGGTGTTGCCCTAATATAATGTTGAAATAAGAGATATCTGTTATGTGTAAAGTGATCTTTACACCTTTTCTATGTTTCATGGTCTCTTCTATAAGTCTCTTTTGTTTTGTTACGAAATATCTTTGATTTTCCCATGTGTCGTGCTATTTAAAAAAAGAATTATATGTTTTCTTTTAAACTGGAGGTATATGGATTTGATTAAATGGCTTTTGGCATGTAGCTTGTATTACCTTTGTGGAAATATTAATGTCTTGATCTTGATGGATTTCATTGTCATGACAGTTTTTTCATATTGGTTGAAACAGCATAACCGACAACTCATGAGTGCAGTTTGCACTATTATTGTTTAAAAATATTTTGATAAGCTTGACTGATGCCTTTCTCAATCTTTAACAGGGAAGAGTTAGTGTTTCTGATATCATCGGCTTCAATAGTTCAGAAATGATATCCTCAAAACCAGATGGTAGGCACACCGTACATGGCATTCCAATACTTAAAGTGAAGCTTTCAGTGTAATTTGGCAGTACTTAGTCACATGATAATGTTACTAGAGTAGTTTCCTTAGATCCTAAGGATAATCAGTTTGCTTGATGTGAGTTTAAAACTGGAAATTCATTTAATGTGCAGGGCATCTGAAATCTTGGGATAGCTCCATTGATCTTGTTAATGTCCTTAAACATGAGATTAGAGATGGGCAACTGAGCTTTCGAGGAAAAAGGGTGGTTGAGGTATAATATCTTGCTTTTTCATGCTTCAATTCAATATTGTTTATGACTTCTTGACTTTTCACTTTTTTGCTCCAAGTGGTATGATCATTGCTTGATATTTGTTGGTATTTGATTTAATTCCACTCAGTGACTCTTTGTACTCGTGATTTATTAGATATCATATTAATAATGACATACTTTTTGTAATAGAGTGGTTATTTTCTGCCTTATCTTGTGTGGTGTATTACTTAGAGTAATCATCTGTTTCTCATGTTTTCTTGGAGGGGCTTGAAAAATTTGTAATTTTTTCTCTACAAAGATGCCACATCTAAAAATAATATCCAAGCGTGCTCGCAGAAATGTCCTCTAGTTCCTTGGGTAAATTTCAGGATTGTGTAACTAAATGTTTTCTGAACTCTATTTTAGTCGCATTGGTTGAGAAACCTTCACTTGGTCACTTCCTGCAAATTTGTGGTTGTAACAAGGTTTATCACTCTTGTGTTGCTCCATTGCTAAGTTTCCTTTTGTTAATTAGTTACTGGCTGATTGGTGGTTTAATCTTTCTATTTGCTGATTCTTACAGCTAGGTTGCAACTATGGCCTTCCAGGGATTTTTGCATGCCTGAAGGTATGCATCAATAATAAAAGCCTTGCCGTTTGTTTTTTTTATGCAATTGTGCTGGTTTGTTCCATTCTTTTTCATTTTCACTCTATCCTGATATCTTTCTTTTTCCTTAATAACCAGTGCATTTTTGTGAATTTGGCACCAACCTTTTTTAAATTAATATTCACTCGCTATATAACCCTTAATATTTTGTTTGATTGACTTAATATTCCTGTAGAAAGTATATTATGCATTTTGTTGACAGTGTTGGTGTATTATTTGAATCAATGTTTGAACTGGATTATATATGAGTGGGTACAGCATTGTGCCCAGTCCATTTAAGGTCTAATAATTGCCTGCTAAATGTTTGAAACAACCATACCCAAAAAATAAAAGAGAAGGAAAATATGGGTAACAGAGAATTTCATCAACAATTATGTAAGAAATGCAGGGCTTACTTTTGGTGCTTGGAAGATATTCAAAGAAGTTGATTTAGAATGTTCGTCTAATGTGACTCATTGCTTTATAGGGAGCTTCCACTGTGCACTTTCAAGACCTCAATGCAGAAACTATAAGATGTACAACTATACCAAATGTCCTTGCCAATCTTGAGCAGGCTCGAGACAAGCAGAGCCGACAGCCAGAGAGCCCCCTGACTCCATCAAGACAAACTCTGACCCAGTCAGTGCACTTTTATGCTGGTGACTGGGAAGAACTTCCCACTGTCTTGTCTGTTGTGAGGAATGATGGGTTTGAAGCGACGACGGGAATGCATCTAAGCTTCTCTGAGGAGGATTTTATGGATGGATGTAGCAGCCAAGATGGTAGCATCTTGGCACAAGAATCTTCTTCAAGGCGATCAAGGAAGCTTTCAGGAAGCCGGGCATGGGAGAGGGCTAGCGAGACAGAACAAGGAGGTGGATATGATATTATCCTGATGACAGAGATCCCATATTCGTTGACCTCGTTGAAGAAGTTCTATGGACTCGTAAAAAAGGTTAGTGCCTTGGCCCCTTTCATCATCTTATTTGAAGGCGTTACAACAATATGTTTATTCATGCTTCCTACTTTTCTCATGAGCAAACTGAACCTCAATTTTCAAATATTTATACTGTGAAATTATCAGTGTTTGAGGCCCCCATATGGAGTGCTATACTTGGCCACGAAAAAGAATTATGTTGGCTTCAACGGCGGAGCTCGGCACTTGAAAAGCCTGGTAGATGAAGAAGGCATTTTTGGAGCCCATTTAGTGAAGGAGATGTCTGATAGAGATGTATGGAAATTTTTTCTCAAGTGAAACTAAAACTGAAATTACAGAAGTTATCAAAAACCGACCCTTGGAACTAAATATGGAATGTCATTCAACATTATTTCTGTTTGTATTATAAACAAAAGCTCCTTGTTTATGTGTTAGTAATAATTAAGTAAAAAATGTAAGGATTAGTCCACAAACGGCTAATCTTTTCTTCTTCTTTTTTTTTTTTTTTGGTTTTGTTTTGTTTTGGCGTTTAGTCCTTAATATGTTGTAAATCAGAACATTTTGTAATTTCAATGCTAGATCATATTTATTTAAAATTTTATTAGCTCTCCCCTTTGGTGTAGAAAGATTATATTTATGGCCACTTTGCAGTTAAATATTGTTAGGGTAAATTACTCAAATAGTCCTCAAACTTGTACGCTATTTACATTTTGGGGCCTCAATTAAATTATTCGTTCAAATGGTCCATTAACTATATATTAATCGCTCCTTGTCCTACCAGTATTGTTAAAGAAGATTTTGTGTTTTGCTTGGGGGTTCATTGCAGGCTGTAAATTTACTGAAGTGAATTCTTAGAAGGGGTTTTCCCTTAGTTAAGGAAAATGGTATTAAGATAATTTGGGAGTTCATTTGCGCTAAATTATAATGACCTTAATTTATACACTATCATATCTCACATTAATTTTGTCCCCTAGCGGAGAGATTTTTCATTACTAATGTGACAGTTCGGACCTCCTTTGCTTATGCAACATCCAAATGACTGTTTCTGATAATCCTGTGCCTCAACTAGCCACCAATTCTATGTCAAGCCTTTCATGTATCCTGAGGCAATGTTTCATCCTTTCTTTACATGCCTGAAAAGCCGTCGTATTCCTACAAACGCCGCCCAAAGAGATACTGCAGTGATCTTGAGTAGGAATCATATCGCAATAGATAAAACGATCAAGCACAAGTGATTCATAAAGCGCAAGAATCAAAAGTCTAATGGTAGAATGTTTGGGCATTAGTCGGAAAATATAGTAATGTGGTCAAAATACTAACAAAAAGGAAGTAGAAATTATATTATTGTTATATTAGTAAATTAATATAAATTATATATATTACCGTACTTATTCCACATTCTACATTACATATCATAATACACTTTACATGCTGAAACTTGGTGTTTTGATATTTTTGTGGCCACATTTCACTGTAATTTTTACAAAATCCATTAACCTATGCATGTACATATACATATGTTTTCCGTACTATGGTACAAAGTAAAATGTTCCACACAAATTTGATAGTGAAAAACACAGATGACAAAATTACTTCTATAGTTCTATTTGCATAAGCATACAGAGGAACTACTTGACAATAATTTCCAGCAACCATAAACCATGGTTGTCATATCTATATATTAAAAGGTTCTTTCAAGGGCAACGATGTACAATACATGAACTTCTTTTTCTTAATAATGCTTCTATGGGGTCTGTGAAAGCTAAAAACCCTTGTAGAAGCCTGAAAGGTACACAGAGTTTGCCTCCTAAGATGCTAAAGTCCTTTGTCAGTTTGACACAAGGTCTTGTCCTTTTGCTGGAAATGAACTGGCCTAATAACGAAAACAAACATTTCTTCAGGCTGCAGAAGTTCTTGACCTCTTGGACTAACAGACCACATGGCAATGGA
>CM031917.1:23921326-24096974 GCA_018703695.1 Prunus fruticosa | reverse complement strand
GATCCACATGAAGCCGAATGGGTGCTAAAAGAAATTCACCAAGGGACATGTGGGAACCACACGGTGGGAGAAGCTTAGCCCACAAGGCGTTGACCGAGGATATTTTTGGCCTTATATGGCCTGCGATGCAGAACAATTTTCAAGGAAATGCATGGCATGTGCCCCTTATTCAGGTAACCAACCGAGGAACTTAACCCTGCTGTAGGGCCTTGGCCATTCGCCCGATGGGGGATGGACATCGTGAGACCACTTCCCCAACGCAGTGGGGGGCAAGAAATTCGTCCCTTTGGCCACTGATTACTTCACCAAGTGGGTGGAAGCCGAAAGCTTAAAAAACAGTGACCCAACAGATAATGTGTAAGATTCGTATGGCGAAATATAATTTGTCGCTTTGGGATACCAAGGGCCATAGTGTTGGACAACGCAACCAAGTTCCAGAACTGTAAATTCAGAAGTTATTACGAGGAAAAGGGATCATTACCACTTCTCGTCCAGAAGTTATCCTCAAGGAAACGGACAAGCCGAGAAAACTGAATCGTACGATATTTGATTGCTTGAAGAGAAGGCTGAACAGCGCAAAGGCAAATGGTCAAGAAACTGCCCAAGTACTATGGGCATACCGTACTACCAAACGGAAACCAACCGCGAAAGCCCTTTTTCCTTGGCTTATGGAACTGAAGCTGTCATCCCCACAGAAGTTGGGCTGCCCAGAGTCAGAACATTGGTGGTAGAGAGCAATGATAATGAGCAACAGCTAGCTACAACCTTGACATGCTTGAAGAAAACGAGCAAACTCCGGGCATTACGACTTGAACTACGAGAACCAATGATCGGTGCATAATTACATATCATTTTGTATCCTTTTAACTTATGATTTAGTTATGTTTTTGAGTTAAACTTGTGCTTTTAATAAGTTTTGTGTTTGTTTCAGTGTAATAAGCTTGAGACTCACTAATTGCATTTTGGAGACAAATTAGCTCAAAACGGTGTTTGCAGATCAGTTGACTTCACGGATTTGGACTATACTTGTTCAAGAAGAAGCAGATGATGAGCCATACATCATTAGAAATATACGGAAGTCTATTTTCTGTAGAATTTTACGGTTCATGATTCCGAGTCTTCTAGAGAAAGTTATACATGTTTGGCAACTTAAGGTCAAATTGGGCAGCATCTGCGTTACTGGGCCAAAAATCACATTTGAAGGCCTTCCCCATTTTTCCTTGAGTTGGGCTGCATATGCTTGGAAAGATAATTCAAAGAGCTTCAAGATTCATATTTTTCCAAGATTTTTCAGATTAAAGCCACAAGCCCAAAACGAGCCCACAACCTGGCTGCAATGCATTGTCATGCATGACATATGCATGATGAAGTGTTGTTGATTGTGAGAAAGTTTGGTGAAGCATATTCAATACCTATTTTTGAGTGGAATTTTGCAGCAGCCAAATGAATTAATTGAAGTTGAAGTGGATGATTTAACACTAAGCTTAATGACAAGAGGAATTGTTTTCAAATGCAATAGTGTGTTAGGGTGAATTAAGTGTTGTAAGTTGGTGAAGTGAATGTGGTTAGTGAACTCTATTGTATAATTCAGATTTTCACTTCCCCTAGGCCTATAAATAAGGAAGTTCTCTAAGCTTGTAATCACACCCCGAAGGGGGGAGCTCTCAAACACTTCTCTAGAGCTCCCTTCCCTTCTCTCCCTCAAATTCTCTTAGTTTCCCTTTGTAGTTCTCAATTGTTGTAATAAGATCATTCTACTAAATTTTCTTTGTATTAAATCTCAAACACTTTTCCTTTCTAAAATTCTACAGAAACTAGACTTCCGTATCTTTCCAATGATGTATGGCTCATTATCTGGTTCTTCTGAGAAGTACCAATCCGTGAAGTTGATACTCGTTTCGAGCTAATTTGTCTCCAAAATGCATTTATTGAGTCTCAAACTTAAAACATTGAAAAAACACAAACAAATTAAAGCACAAGTTTAACTCAAAAACATAACCAAATCATAAGCTAAAAGAGTACAAAATGATATGTAATTTATGCACCGATCAATTCTTCAAACACTCTCTTCTCCAAACACTTCCCAAACACTTCTCCCATTTCCTTCATCAAATTCTCTAAAGCTTTCAAACACATGTTCTTCCAAAATCCACAAAGTTCTCAAACATCTCTCTACTTTCTTCTCTAAAAGTCTCCATGTCTCAAACACTTCACAAACATCTTTCTCTTCCTTCCCTAAGTTCTCAAATTCTCCAAGTTCACAAACATCCTCCAAGTTCTCAACCGCTCTCTTCCAAATTCTCAAAGTTCTCAAACACATTCCCTTCCAAAATCCTCAAGCTTCCCAAACACTTTCCTTTCTCTTCCAAAATCCTCAAGCTCTCAAACACCTTCTCTTCAAATTCTCAACTTCTCAAATGTTGTACAAATCCTTTTTGCTTCTTTTGTTTTCATTTCTATTTTGTGTAGGAAACTGAATTGGATCATTCAATCACCAATCCCTGTGGAATCGACCTCGCACTACATACGCTATATCCGAACGGCTCGTGCACTTGCGAGTATCACAAGTCGAGGATGCAGCTGAATCCATTTGGTGCAGCTGTATCTACACAACAAAGTTTTCGGCGCCGTTGCCGGGATCGGTAACATTGTTTGATTCTATTTGGTTTTCCTACTTTTTATTTTTTTTATTTTTTGTATATAACTAGGCAGTTTCATGTTTTAAAGTTAATGACGTTAATTGACAAGTTGTGTTTGTAGTCCAACGGACAAGGACAATCGCCTGACAAGCAAGAGAACTGGGTTTGAGTCCCAGCTTACACAACACAAAAGAAAAAGGTTAAAGTAGCATGTCGATTATTTCTTGTTTATGGTTTCATTCACTTGCTCTTAATTAAATATCTTGTTCAAGTTTACATAAACACCATATGACTCTTGGACTGATTAGTGAATGAATGGGTAGATATTGAAGACAAACACCATGTTTAAATTCTTCTTTATTGTTTAAATTCTACTTGGTTCTTTATTGTTCTTCTTGTTCTTAAGGGGTATTTGGGGTTGGATGGATAGATGAAGCAAAAAAACAAAAAAAAAAAAAAAAAAATTGCTGAACCCCTTGGCTTCCGCGAAGAGACCGAAGGCACACGGGTTCCCTAAGGACGCTGAAGGGGTATTTGGGGTCTCTATGGATAGTTGAAGCAAAAAAAAAATTGTGAACTCCTTGGATCGGCCAGAGAGCGAGGGGCACACGTAGAGAAGGACAGCTAAGGGGTATTTGGGGTTCTGTATGGATAGCTGAAGCAAAAAAAAAAATCGTGAACTCCTGGATCGGCGAGAGGGAGGGCACACGTCCAGAAAGACAGCTAAGGGTTATTTGGGGTCTGGATGGATAGCTGAAGCCAAAAAAATAAAAAATAAAATAAATAAAGGTCGTGAACACCTTGGATCGCGGAGAGACGGATGCACATGGGTCCTAAGGAAGGACAGCTAAGGGGTATTTGCGGTCTGGATGGATAGCTGAAGCAAAAAAAAAAAAAAAAAAGTCGTGAACTCCTTTGATCGCCTGAGAACCGAAGGCACACGGGTTCCGAAGGACAGCTAAGGGTTATTTGGGGTCTGTATGGATTCCTGAAGCAAAAATAAATAAATAAATAAAATAAAATCGTGAACTCCTCTGGATCGACAAGAGACGAAGGCACACGGGTCTTGAAAAGGACAGCTAAGGGGTATTTGGGGTCTGGATGGATAGCTGAAGCAAAAAAATAAAAAATAAAAAATAAAAAAAATCATGAAGTTTTGGATCAGCAAAAAGACCGAGGCACACGGTCCAGGAAGGACTACTAAGGGGTATTTGGGGTTTGTATGGATAGCTGAATGGAAAAAAAAAAAAAAAAAAAGGTCGTGAACACCTTGGATTGGCGTAGAGCCGAAGGCACACAGGTCAGGAAGGACAGCTACTAGGAATTGTGGTCTGTATGGATAGCTTGAACAAAAAATTAATAAATAAATAAAAATCGTGAACTCCTTGCATCGGCAAGAGACGGAAGGCACACGGGTCCAGGAAGGACAGCTAAGGGGTATTTGGGGTTCTATGGATAGCTGAAGCAAAAAAATAAAAAAAATAAAAAAACCGTAAAAAAAGAAAGAAAGAAAAAAAATCGTAAACTCCTTGGATTGGCGAAGAGACGAGGGCACACGTCCGAGGGACAGCTAAGGGGTATTTGGGGTATGGATAGCTGAAGGGGTATTTGGGATCGGCAAGGAGAGAGATATGGGATCGCAAAAGCCCAAACTTGATGGGATCGGCTAGGAGAGAGAATGTGGGATCGGCCTGGAACTTGATGGGATCGGCCAGGAGAGAGATGTGGGATCGGCCTGGAACTGATGGGATCGGCCGAAGAGAGAATATGGGATCGGCCATGAGAGAGAATATAGGATCGGATTGGCAAAAGCCCAAACTTGATGGGATCGGCCAAGAGAGAGAGGAAGAGAGAATATAGGATCGGACGGATTGGCAAAAGCCCAGCCCCAAGTAGGTATGGGATCGTCAGGAGAGAATGTGTTTACTTAGATCATTTTTCCCTCTCCACCCGCGAAGCGCGTAGAGAGGAAAAAGGGGGGCACGTGGGAACCAAATCTAACCTAACCCATATGCCACAACTAAAGGACGTGGGATGAGCAAACTTCCCTCCCATTAGAGGAGTGCGGAACAAGGGAGACTCAAATTGCTCGTCTGTATCCCATTACCACGAAGTGGAGGACGGGACGCGCAAAGCTAGGGAAGTTGGGCTAAACCCACGACCTCGAGTGCTATAAAAACCCAGCTAGACCTCCAGCAAAGGTACGTGAAATTGAACCGAACACTAAGAGTACGTTACACAAACATTGACTTGAGCGTCGGAGTGACTTTTGCAGGTACTCACCCCCTTTCCATCGTTCGATTCCGGGAACATAATCCGGAGTTCTCTTTCGACCAAGGAAGCGTGCAGACTTCAGTCAAGAACCCTGGAGGTATTTCTCTCTGAAAGAAATCCTGCTCCAACACTTCCTCACCATTTTCACCTTCAATGCCAGCTCCCCCATTTTCTTACTCCCCCATAAAAGAATATATTGGGTCATAGCTTCTTCATATCCTTGTTCATATGAAGAGGAATTAATTTCAGTCACTAACGAACTATTTGATGAAATAGGCAGGGACTGAAACCAATCCAGATTTAGCAACAACATCTTTCCTCTCATAATAGGAAGAAATCTCACCAAAGACAACATCCCTTGAAAATGAAATTTTATGAGTTTCACGTTCCACACACCTCCACCTCTTCTTCCTTTCATCATATCCAATGAACATGCATTTTTTTGCTTTAGCACCCAACTTGGGTTTTTGAACATCTAGTATATGAACATAGAAAATAGAACCAAAAACTTTGACTTCAAATCATTGGACTAAGAAGGACTAGGTTAATCACATGAGGAATGCTAGCAACCTTCTCTCTCAACCTTCTTCTTTGGACCTTCTCCATTTTCCTAATGACATGTCGCACTTCTCTCTCACTCAAAACAATGTTTTTAATTTTATAAAAATATTAAGTTGTATTTCCATATATACCCTTGACAGAAACTAAAAAGTCAAAAATCATTTGAGTTTTCACAGCATGATCCCAAGCCACCCCACTCACCCACCCATCAGTCCACGACAAACCCTTTGCTTCCCAAATCATGAAAGTTCAAACACTTTTTTTTTTATATAAACAAAACCGAAGTGAGATTTGAGAAATAAAATTTAAAAAAATTGTTCAATTACTGTTAAATTTAATACACACTTGAAGAGTTTAGAAAAATCTAGAAAAAATTAGAAAAGTCAAGAAAAGTCTACCAAAGTTAAGCTTTAATAATTGTTGTAAGCTCCTAGAAAATTCTTAATAAAAATCTTGTAATGAAGTAATAATATTATAATGTAGTGGCTATGCAAAGAAGCCATGTCCACCGACATGGACAATGGCTGCAGGACAATGACGGCAGCTTTTGTGTATAAATAGATAATGTCTCTTGTACAAAAGCTAAGAGAGAGAAAAGGCCAAATAGCAAGTAAAAAGTGAAAAAGGCCAATAAGCCTAGTAAACAATTTCTAGTTATTGAAGGCCAATAAGCCTAGTCTTGTATAAAACCTTGTACCCATCTATTGTGGAATAAATAAAATCACTTTGTTGTTCATCTTTTCACCCTAAAAACCCAACAAGTGGTATCAAAGTGATCAGTGCATATTTACATATCATTTTGTACCCTTCTAACTTATGATTTGGTTATGTTTTTGAGTTAAACTTGTGCTTTTAATAAGTTTTGTGTTTGTTTCAGTGTTATAAGCTTGAGACTCACTAATTGCATTTTGAAGACAAATTTCCTCAAAACGGTGTCTGCAGATCAGTCAACTTCACGGATTGGACTGTACTTACTCAAGAAGAACCAGATAATGAGACATATATCATTGGAAAGATATGGAAGTCTAGTTTCTGTAGAATTTTACGGTTCATGATTCCGAGTCTTCTAGAGAAAGTTATACATGTTTTGGCAACTTAAGGTCAATTTCGGCAGCATCTGCGTTACTGGGGCCAAAAATCACATTTGAAGGCCTTTCCGATTTTTTCTTGAGTTGGGCTGCATATTCTTGGAAAGATAAGACAAAGAGCTTCAAGATCCATATTTTTCCAGATTTTTCAGACTGGAGCCACAAGCCCAAAACGAGCCCACAAGCTGGCTGCAATGCATTGTCATGCATGACATATGCATGATGAAGTGTTGTTGATTGTGGGAAAGTTTGGTGAAGCATATTCAATACCTATATTTGAGTGGAATTTTGCAGCAGCCAAATGAGCCAAAAGATGATGAAGTGGGAGTTGCAACACTAAGCCTAAAGACAAGAGGAATTGTTTTCAAATGTAATAGTGTGTTAGGTGAATTAAGTGTTGTAAGTTGGTGAAGTGAGTGTGGTAGGTAAACCTATTGTATAATTCAGATTTTCACTTCCCCTAGGCCTATAAATAGGGAAGTTCTCTAAGCTTGTAAACACAACCCCAAGGGGGGAGCTCTCAAGCACTTCTCTAGAGCTCCCTTCCCTTTTCTCCCTCAAATTCTCTTAGTTTCTCTCTGTAGTTCTCAATTGTTGTAATAAGATCATTCTACTAAATTTTCTTTCTTCTAAATTCTCCAAACACTTCTTTATTCTCTTTCAAATTCTCCAAAGTCTCCATGTCTCAAACACTTCCCAAACATTTCTCTATTCTCTTCAAAAGTCTCCATGTTCTTGAAACACTTCTTAAACACATTCTCTTCCAAACATTCTCCAATTCCTCAAACACCTTTCGCTTCTCCAAGTTCTCAAATACTTTCTTCTCCCTCCTCAAAGTTCTCAAACACTTCCTTTCTTCCTCAAAGTTCTCTTAGTTTCCTTAATGTTTTCTTAGTTGTAATTTATTTTTCTTGTAATGTACATTCTTTCTTCTTGTTTTGTTTCTTTTGTTTTCATTTTTGTTTTGTGTAGGAAAATTGAATTGGATCATTCAATCACCAATCCCTGTGGAATCGACCTCGCACTTACATATGCTATACTACCGAACGGCTCGTGCACTTGCGAGTATCACAAGTTGAGGATGCAGCTGAATCCATTTTGGTGCAGCTGAAATCTACGCAACAAGTTTTTGGCGCCGTTGCCGGGATCGGTAACATTGTTTGATTCTATTTGGTTTTCCTACTTTTTATTATTTTTATTTTTTGTATATAACTTGACAGTTTCATGTTTTAAAGTTAATGACGTTAATTGACAAGTTGTGTTTGTAGTCCAACGAACAAGGACAATTGTCTAACAAGCAAGAGAACTGGGTTTGAGTGCCGGCTTACACAACACGAAAAAGGTTCAAGTAGCATGTCGATTATTTCTTGTTTATGGTTTCATTCACTTGTTCTTAATTAAATATCTTGTTCAAGTTTACATAAACACCATATGACTCTTGGACTGATTAGTGAATGAATGGGTAGATATTGAAGACAAACACCATGTTTAAATTCTACTTGGTTCTTTATTGTTCTTCTTGTTCTTAATGGGTTCGGAATTTGTGTTTAGACTAAACACCATAGCTAAATGCTTTTTCTGAATACTTGATTAAAACCACACACCATATGGATAATCATATTTGAGAAAGAACGAACTCCATAAGCTAGTTTGATTTACTTTGTTGCTTGTTACTTTGAAGCATGGAAGTGTTGATTTTTCCTTTTCCTTTTTTTTTGTTTTTATTTATTTATTTCCTAATCCTTTTAATTCCGTTTCAAGTTTTTGTTTGTGCTTGTTCTAACAATTTAAATAGCTCAATAAAAATGGAGAGAGATGACAACCTCAATCATAAGAATGGGAAGTGTGGAGCAGTGGGAGAAGTCGCGACCTCCAATTGCATCACGCTCAACCTAATCGCTTCAAGGGGGAGCATCTCAATCCTTTCTCTTTACTTGTTATTATTTTAAATTTCTATTTTTTTTTAATAAAATTTTTTTTAAAAAAAAATAAATTTAAAAAGATTTTTTATATGAGCTGACTCGTGGTAACTCCAGTGAGCGTCTCCGTCAATACAGTGTCTAGGAGTTCTTTAGGCGACACCTTCGGTGTCTAAGAAGTTTGAGTTTTAAGCGGGACCATTGTGACCCCTCCAACCTTCCCGGATCCCCTGGCTGTGTTTTCTGAGGCCCTTAATTGGTCATCCTTGAGTTACTTGTATATTTGTGTGTTTTAATAAATTTAAAAAAAAATATTCAATTTGCAATTTGAAACCTCTCGTTTTTCTTTCTCTTTTTCTTTTCTTTGAGTCATTTTCAGTTTTCCTTCCCACACCATGATAAATCTTGAGTCTAACTTCTAATATGGCTCTTAGGAATTTGATAAGCATTGTGTTAGGTCTGAATCTTATTCTTTTGCTAGCTAAGTCTCACATAATTATTCTTGAGCTTTCTATGCATCTAAGCCATGACTATACACCTCTTGCATGTCTTACCCAATTGTATGCATTTTTGCTTGTGTGATTCACTGGAATGTTAAGTTATAACTAAGATATGATTTAGGCCATCTTTGTTAAGCCTCTTTCTTTTTCCTCCATCAACCTATACAATACATATTCCATTGTAAACCCATTTGTGCTCAAACACTTAGCCATTTCTTTCTATCACCTTATCATCCATTAAACATCCTACCATCTAGGGGACATGTAGAATATGATTGTATTTCAGATTGTAATGTATTCAAGGCAATAAATGAGCTATAAAAAATAAAATAAAAAAAATCAAAAGAAAAAGAGAAAAGAAGTGTGGCCAATGTAGTCACGACCCTAGGGTGATATAAGGAGAAATCAAGGTGATCTAGGGTAAAGAGCCGCAAAATTTGGCCAAATATTATACAAAGTGTGTAAATGTCAAAATCAAATTGTGAAGTGATTCAATTGCAAATCTGGTCTTGTGAGCTTTTCAATTTATGTGCCTTACATGTCAAATGTCAATGATCTTGTTTATATGGCATGCTCTACTTTGTTCCTTAGACTTTGTGTTTCAATATCCATTCCTTTTCTAACCATTACATTACATCCATAAGTAAAGTCCTATTGATTTTGGTTTAGCTTGGCAAACTTGTGTTCATTCTTGCAGGAATTCATATCGTTGTATCTTCATGGCTACTTCACACACACACCTTGAGCATGATTTTTGTGAGATTGTGGTAGCACTTGAATAATGTTTAGAACTTCCTTAGTGCTTGTTTTGTTCCTTGTTGAGCCATGTCTATGAAGTTTAACATTTTTGTCCGGTTGGAAGGTTAACGTTTTTGTTTTTGTTTTTGTTTTGTTTTGTTTTTGTTTTTGTTTTTTTTGTTTTGTTTTGCTTAAGGACTAACAAATCTATTAAGTTTTCTAACCTCTTTGTTTTGTAAAGTCAATAAAACGTTTGTGGGTATTCGTATTTGTTAAACCCTCAGGAGACACAACTCCTCCTACTAGGGATGCCTAGAGGTTTAAAGGCTTGTTGCATACGCTAAATGCAATCGAGTTACCTACGAAAGTGGTCTAATTAACTTCTTATTTGTTTTTTTATCTTTGTTTTCCTTTTGTTTTGCTCGAGGACTAGCAAAATCTAGGTTTGGGGGTATTTGATCAGTGCATATTTACATATCATTTTGTACCCTTCTAACTTATGATTTGGTTATGTTTTTGAGTTAAACTTGTGCTTTTAATAAGTTTTGTGTTTGTTTCAGTGTTATAAGCTTGAGACTCACTAATTGCATTTTGGAGACAAATTTGCTCAAAAACGGTGTTTGCAGATCAGTCAACTTCACGGATTGGACTGTACTTACTCAAGAAGAACCAGATAATGAACCATACATCATTGGAAAGATACGGAAGTCTAGTCTCTGTAGAATTTTACGGTTCATGATTCCGAGTCTTCTAGAGAAAGTTATACATGTTTTGGCAACTTAAGGTCAATTTCGGCAGTATCTGCGTTACTGGGCCAAAAATCACATTTGAAGGCCTTTCCGATTTTTTCTTGAGTTGGGCTGCATATTATTGGAAAGATAAGACAAAGAGCTTCAAGATCCATATTTTTCCAGATTTTTCAGACTGGAGCCACAAGCCCAAAACGAGCCCACAAGCTGGCTGCAATGCATTGTCATGCATGACATATGCATGATGAAGTGTTGTTGATTGTGGGAAAGTTTGGTGAAGCATATTCAATACCTATATTTGAGTGGAATTTTGCAGCAGCCAAATGAGCCAAAAGATGATGAAGTGGGAGTTGCAACACTAAGCCTAAAGACAAGAGGAATTGTTTTCAAATGTAATAGTGTGTTAGGTGAATTAAGTGTTGTAAGTTGGTGAAGTGAGTGTGGTAGGTAAACCTATTGTATAATTCAGATTTTCACTTCCCCTAGGCCTATAAATAGGGAAGTTCTCTAAGCTTGTAAACACAACCCCAAGGGGGGAGCTCTCTAGCACTTCTCTAGAGCTCCCTTCCCTTTTCTCCCTCAAATTCTCTTAGTTTCTCTTGTAGTTCTCAATTGTTGTAATAAGATCATTCTACTAAATTTTCTTTCTTCTAAATTCTCCAAACACTTCTTTATTCTCTTTCAAATTCTCCAAAGTCTCCATGTCTCAAACACTTCCCAAACATTTCTCTATTCTCTTCAAAAGTCTCCATGTTCTTGAAACACTTCTTAAACACATTCTCTTCCAAACATTCTCCAATTCCTCAAACACCTTTCGCTTCTCCAAGTTCTCAAATACTTTCTTCTCCCTCCTCAAAGTTCTCAAACACTTCCTTTCTTCCTCAAAGTTCTCTTAGTTTCCTTAATGTTTTCTTAGTTGTAATTTATTTTTCTTGTAATGTACATTCTTTCTTCTTGTTTTGTTTTTTTTGTTTTCATTTTTGTTTTGTGTAGGAAAATTGAATTGGATCATTCAATCGCCAATCCCTGTGGAATCGACCTCGCACTTACATATGCTATACTACCGAACGGCTCGTGCACTTGCGAGTATCACAAGTTGAGGATGCAGCTGAATCCATTTTGGTGCAGCTGAAATCTACGCAACACAAAGAAAAGTTCAATCACCTTGGGCTTAAGGGTTCGATATAGTCCTCTACCATGACTACCGCTAGCCAAACTTCTATCCCATTTCCAATCTTCGTTGGAGAAAATTATGATTTCTGGAGCATCAAGATAATGACTTATTTTATGTCTCAAGATTTTTGGGACATAGTTGATCATGGCTTCAATAATCTAGAAAATCCAACTGTGGAACAATTAAGGCAGCTAAAGAAAGATCAACAGAAGGATGCAAAGGCTCTATTTGCGCTACAACAAGCTTTGGATGACACTATTTTTCCAAGGATCATGGGAGCCACAACATCAAAGAAGCATGGGATACTTTGAAGGAGGAGTTTCAAGGAAATGCCAAGGTACGTGCAGTTAAACTACAAACTTTGAGAAGAGATTTTGAAAACATTAAAATGAAAGATTCTGAGACCACACAAGAATACTATGCTAGAGTAAAAGAAATAGTCAATCAATTGAGAGCCTATGGAGAACAAGTTTATGATTCAAGAATTGTAGAAAAAATACTTATCAATCTCACTGATAAGTATGATCCACTAGTAACTGCCATTGAACAGACAAAAGATATAACGAGTTCTGTCAGTGACAGAATTAATGGGTTCTCTAGAAGCATATGAAAAAAGACTGAGTAGGCGAAATGAAATTCCAGTTAAAAGTGCCTTCGAGTTCGAAACTAAATTTAAGGTCTCAGAAGTCTAAAGATGATGAAAGAAAATTTAAAGAAAATTCTAGAGAAGTAGAAAATGAACCCAACAATAATTGGGAAAATAAAAGAGAAATTGTAGAGAGGAAAGACTATCCTCTGTGTCGGGTTTGCAAAAAGACAAGCCACCAAGAGAAAGATTGATGGTGCCAAGGCATACCAAAATGCTGGAACTGCAAAAGATTTGGGCATATAGAAAAAGATTGTCGATTCAAGATAAACTATCAAGCTAACTACACATAAGAAAATGATAAGTATGAGCATGTGTTCTATGCATGTCTAGCACCATTAGAAAAAGACAACACAAATTGGCATATCAATAACAGTGGCAATGACCGGAAAGGCAGAGTCTACATCTCCATTATCAGCGGAGCAAAGAATATGGCATCAACAAGATCAAAATATCTAGCAATATAGCTCCAAGTGTGCATTAAGGAGGAGTGTTAAATTTAATACACACTTGAAGAGTTTAGAAAAATCTAGAAAAAATTAGAAAAGTCAAAAAAAGTCTACCAAAGTTAAGCTTTAATAATTGTTGTAAGCTCCTAGAAAATTCTTAATAAAAATATTGTGATGAAGTAATAATATTATAATGTAGTGGCTATGAGAAGAAGCCATGTCCATTAGGGGTGGGCACTCAAACCGGCAAACCGGAAATTCGAGCCGAACCACACCGGAAAAAATCGGAAAAAAACCGAGTTGACCAAAAAGTCAAAATCCAGTCAAAAACCGAACCGGACCGATTCTACCCGGTTCTGGATCCGATTCCATTCCTTCAAAAACCGGTTTAAGGTTTGGGCAAACTGGCTTGAATATAATTTATTTTTAATTTTAATTTTTATATCTATAGTGGGCCTTACACCTAAAACCCTAGCCGCATGCGCATCTCTCTCTCTTTCTTTCTCTTTCTGTTTCTCTCTCTCCCTTTTTCTTCTCTCTTTTTTCTTCTTCTTTTCTCTTCTCCCTGTGCCGCCGACACTCTCTCTCTTTCTTTATCTTTTTCTTTCTTCTCTTTCTCTTTTTTCTTGTTCTTCTTTTCTCTCTTCCCTGTGTAGAGCAGACACTCTCTCTCTTTTCTTCTACCTCTTTTGTTTTTTGTTTTTTTTCCCTCCTCTCCTCTCTGTCCTGCCCGACGCTTTCTTCTCTCTTTTTTTCTTTTTTTTCTTCTTCTTCTTATTCTCCATCGCCTTCCTCTGTGATGCCGACTCTCTTTCCTCCCATTTATTCTCTCATTTATTTTTTCTTCCTCTCTTTTTCTGATTTCCTAGTACTCTGAATTTTTTTTTCTTCGTTTTATGTTTCTCTATCTCCCTCTATATCTCCTTCTTTGCAGATCTGGGTTCTTGAATATCTTGGGTTAAGTTCTTGAATATGATTTTTTTTATTTTTTGAATATGGAATCTGAGTTTTGAATATTTTGGTTCAGACCTGTTTTGCTGGGTGGTTTATTTTAGTATCTTTTAAGGTAGCTGTATGCTTTAGACTCTTTTAAGGTAGCTGAATACTTTCTCAACAGTGGAAGCAAGAAGTTATTACATTTTCTCAGTTTCTTTAGAGGATTTAAGGCTAATGGCTCTTCCTCTGCTGCCCCAACATATTTCGACATTTTCGAGAGGATTTATTAGTTTCTTCATTATAAATTTAAGTTTGCTTCATTAGTTTGCTTCATTATAAATTTAATGTTGGATTATTTTATTATTTTATTATTTTTGCTAAAGAATGATTGCTTGATTCAATATGTTAAATGGGCCAATTGTGATTTTTAAGCCCAAAAAGTTTAAAAATTCAGTTGGGCTTGAAGCTGGAAATATCCACACAAAAAGCAAAAACAAAATTGGGCTTAAAGCTAGAAATGTAGAACAAAAAATAATAATAATAATTGATTGGGCTTTGGAGTCGGCCCAAAGCAGGGAAAACCAGAAACCGAAAGGATCTAATTGGTCCGGTTTGGTTTGGGTTTGTTATTAAAATGTCTTAAAATCCAAACCGAACCGGACCGATGAACAGTATCGATTCCAGTTCTATTTTTGCCTTAGAACCGGTCCAAACCGACCGTGCCCACGCCTAATGTCCATCGACATGGACAATGGCGGCAGCTTTTGTGTATAAATAGATGATGTCTCTTGTACAAAAGCTAAGAGGGAGAAAAGGACAAAAAGCCAGTAAAAAGTGAAAAAGGCCAATAAGCCTAGTAAACAATTTCTAGTTGTTGAAGGCCAATAAGCCTAGTCTTGTATATAAAACCTTGTACCCATCTATTGTGGAATAAATAAAATCACTTTGTTATTCATCTTTTCACCCTAAAAACCCAACAATTACAAACAACAAAGAAAGCGGAGGTAGGAAGGTAGGGGAAAATCTTTGGACGGTGGGGGGCTGTTGGGTAAGGATGAGGGAGATTTTGTTTGGTGGTAATGAAGGGGAGAGGAAATGGGTTTCTTTCATATGCTTGTTCGGGTCCTGGTCATGGGTCATTGCTGGGTATTACTGTTTGTTTTAGGGAGAAGTGGGGAGGAGGGTTGTTGGGCGCTGCAAAGGATAGAGAAAGGATTGGGAGTGAGATTGAGAGAGAAAATATTTTTTAAATTGAAGAAATTAGGGAAGTCAATATATTTAAATTAAATATTTCATTTAATAAGGGTAAATTTGGAAAAGAAAAACTAGCTTATGTGATTATTAATAACATTGTTTTAAGTGTAAATAAAGTGACACATTTCATGACAAGAAGGGAGAAGGTGCAAAAAAGAAGGTTAGAGAGAAGATTGCTAGCATTCCTCTAATTGCATATGTTGCACATGCCATACTATCTGCCCGTAATGCCTTGGGTAAATTTTTAGCAAATAACCAGCTTTTACAAGTCTCCACCATACGCCTAATTTTCCTTTCCGTCACACTGTTTTGTTGTGGTGTGTGAGCACAAGTGAGTTGCTTAAGAATGTCATGCTCCATACAAAACTTAATAAATGCAATTTAAGTAAACTCTCCACCATTATCAGTTCGAAGACACTTTATTTTCCTTTCAAGCACCCTTTCAACAACCACTTTGAATTCTTAAAATTTGGAGAAGACTTCGTATTTTTCTTTCACAAAATATACCCAAGTATATCTTGTAAAATCATCTACAAACAATAACATGTAACTACAACATGCGTAAGAAGGTGTAGTGGTTGTTCCCAACAAGTCACTATGGACCAATTCCAACGGTGCCTTACTTTTTTTTAAATAGATTTTTGAAATGGAAGACGATGTGCCTTCCCAAATTGGCAACCTTCACAAACTTTATCGCATGTGAAATCTTTGGCAGCCACTCAACTAAAATTTTCAGCAGTATTGCCTTTAATTTATCCATGGGGTCATCATTAGGCTCGCGAGCCCATGGGCTAATGGGGGCCCGCTTGGCCCATTGAGAAAAAGCCTGGCTGGGCCCGTTATGAACCATGGGCCCGCTGGCCAGCCCATAAAAGCCCAGCCCACGGACTCACGTACATATAAATAAATATATATAAAAAAACCCAAGTTAAATGAAATATGGAGAAAATCATTATCTATTATCATTATAAGGAAAAAAAAAAGGTATGGGATAAAATATGACTTTATTAATATGGGGTTGTATAACTACATCTTTATATTTATGGATAAAAAAGAGAACTATGAATTTATGAACAAAGAAAAAAATGGAGACATAAACATATAGACAAATGTAAATAGAGAACTATGAATAAAAGAGGAAACATAAAAACACACCCAAACATAGAAAAATAAATAAATAATTGACAAAAAAAGACATATTTTAAAAAAAAAAGATAAAATAAAGTAGGCCGATTTAGGCCCACCCCGGCCTGTTATTTTCTCTCTCCTCTTTAAAGCCTGGCCCGGCTCGATCCAAGCCCATTAAATTTGGGCTGGACTAGCCCGGCTCGGCCCATTGACGAGGCCTAGATGCCCTAATCTAGCATGCCAAAGTATGGGACTGTCATTCTTACTCATATTGTCAATGTAAGAGCAAGACGTAGCTATCAAAACAAATAAATCTCTAAATCTTTTACACAACATTAGCTTCAAAGTTTTTCAAATCCCAAAGAAATTTCACATCGGGCCAAAAAAGAACATAGTTTCCAACTGCATTTGTTCACTTCAATTCAGAACTTTGCAAAAGGAACAATCAGGAGGCATTCAAAAGCATTAATATGAGCGAAGAGCCAAAAATAATCAAAGCAACTGGCTAACAATCTTTTACCACTTGTGCATTGATGAGGATTAGTCCAAAACCAAAAATATCCAGGACAATTCCTCAATACTTTTTCTTCTATAAATACAAGAGTATCTGGATCAAAAACACCGAACCAACCAACCAATCAAACAAAGACTCAATCTAAACAATTAGTTCAAATTTCACGAGAATCTCACAATCTTGCAACTACCAAAAGCAAGCAAGCAATCTTCCTCAAGAAGCAATCCAAGCTCAAGGACAAGCTCAGAACGTCAAGGAGAAAACAAGATTTCTTTCACAAAACAAGCAAGGTAAATCAAACAGAATTCAAAAAGAGATTATTTTCTCTTACAAATTTGGTTCATCAAATCAGATAAAACAAGCAGAAGTCATGTTTTTTCATCACATGAAAACCTCAATAAAATTTATAAAGACACCTTAATGTCTTAAAATTGTCTAGAAAGCTACCAGCTCACTCAAAATCAGCCATAACAGGTGCCAAGCTACAGTTCTGCTCAATTTTCAAGCCTCCACATGGCTCAACTTGTTTATATAGCTCTGTCAATCTCAACATTGGTATCGATTTCTAGCTTATCTCTATTAGTTGAAGGTGCTGACGTTCAAATCCAATGCAGAAACATCTAATCCAGCCAAAAGAAATTTAGTTCAGCCTGACCTTAAAACATCATTTGGATTGTATTTTTAAGCAGAAGTCAAAGTACAACAATCTAAGGCCTATCTAGACTTGGCAATTCATTTTGTACCTTGTATCTGGCAGTTATGTTTGGACTAGTTTGTTATATTTTTCATAAATACGTGTATTTTTCTTTACTTACCATTTTTATCTAGATAAATTGTGAAGTTCTCACCAGTCTAAGACATAGAAAAGAACTCTCTTGGAATGTTTCCCCACCCAAAATCACAATCGTTCGTTTAAAATATATTACTTGGGGCGCAAGTATATAAAATCATTCAAATCTATTAGAGTTTTAATTGCTAATAGTGGCACGCACACATAAAAGAAAGTTAATCCCAAGACCATAAATGGTTAATAGGTTAACGGGGAATTTTACTTAGCTTTCAACAGGCTCAAATATAAAAAGGGTAAACAAAGAGGAAATATGTAACAACCCAAACCTTAATTATTATTTAATTAATAATTTAATAAAGGAAAATACTAAACTACCATAAGAATATTTTATTAGATTTTATGTTGGCTTTTTGACAGGGAAGGAATTTGGAGATTTCATTTGTACCATTGCGTAGTGCGCGATGAAACGAGTCCATAGACACGTAGTGGACTCGATTTCGGACATGTAACGAAAAAGTTACGAGGTAAAAACCCTTAGTGGCAAAACTGTAAATAAGTGGAACTTGAATTTTATTAAAACTCAGATTTTCTTTTCTTTTTTCTATTTTTCCTCTCTCTCTCCCGTCGACTCTCTTCCCTCTCCCTCTGCAATCGACCTAGCCACCACCACCGTCCACCTTAGCCTGCCCCGCCGGCGATCGATCGAACCAGCCTGACCCTCCGTCGCACTCCGAGCCATCCCCGCACCGGAGCCCAGCTGCCAGCCGCCCGAAAATGCAGGCAAAAGCTGCTGGAAATTTTCTGAAAAATCACGAAACTTCAACACCTTTGTTCTCCTTCCTTTCTCCACCGAATTGGACGAGTGAGGTATGAAAATTCATCTATTTTTCGTGCTCTAGCTGCCTGTTGGTTAGGTTTCCTAAAATTTTGAGAGCTTACAAGTTAAATTTCGAAGTTTAGCTACAGCCGGTTTCAGTTGAAATTTCCGGCCACTTCCGGCCATTTTCTGGCCTTCACCCAAAAAGAAAAGTGGTTCCAAATTAGGTGTATTACCTAGGTTAGGAGTTTGGAGCCAAAAATTCTAAGATTTTCCGGCCGCCAATATGATCAAGCCACCCACGCACGGCGGCGCGTGGGGGCGCGCCTGGGCGGTCCGGCAGAGGTCACATTTTATCCCAAAACGATCCTCGTGTCCTCGCGGATCTCAATTCGAGAACGTTTGAACCTCGAACGGATCTCGCATAGTGTACGTTTTCCGAGTTCAATACGTTCGGAACCGTTGGATCGTAGTCAAACTGGAGTATGTTGATTTAGGTAATTTTAGGATCGTGTAGGATTCGACGGATCGTGAATCGGAGTCCTGGATACTCCGAAAAGGCCAATCCTAGGGTTAGTATTACGTGAGCAATCCGACCGTGAGCAATCCGACCGTCCGAATTGAGACCAAACTCTCGGGACATGTGTCCCAAGCATAGTGGAACCCCTAGGAACAATCGGATTAGAATTCTGAGGTGGTGGACCCCATGGTGTCCCAGTTGACTTTTATGGACTTTATCGCTTTTAAGTCCCGATATACTTCTAAAACGTGTCCACTGAGAGGAAAAGCTAATGTGGGCATAGGAATGACTTTTAAAGTGATGCACGCACTTTTAGGAGCCGGGGTTATTCAGTGATGCACGCACTTTTAATTTAATATTATTTTCCTGAGCAGAGTTATTAATAAAGATTGTGGTGGTTATTCAGGGCACCCGGGCACAAGGTGACCCGCAGGAGGGACCTTCAAAAGGGTCTAGCTAGCTCAGGAGTATCTGAGTGGACTTTTTGTTTTCATAAATGATTTTATGCAATTTATTCTTATTATTTGATCTTGAATAAGTTATTCATTGATCAAAGTGTTAACAGCTTGATTTATCGCTTTTATATGTTTTAATTATTGTATGCTTTTAAGCAAGTCAATTTATATGCTGCCGAGTGGGATATCCTTAAGGGATATAGGAAAAAGGGGAAATCTAATTAAATAACATATTAAATGGCAGCAGAGTTCTTAAATAAATAAGAATTCTTTTTAATTCTTTTTAGCTTTTCTAAAATCATATTTTCTTAGAAACCACCACAGGTACCCAAGATTAATAAAGGTTGCCTTCGGATTTAAATGGTTAAATTCGGTTATAACGATGTCTACGGACATTCAGTTGCCTTCGGTTTTAATGGTGTCGACGGACATGCCATTGCCTTCGGTTAGGTCAACATGCTTGACACTGCCCACGAGTTACGGGGACGCCCGAACCGCGAGGTGCGAGATTGCGGATCAGGTTGGCCTAGTGTCCCCTGAATCCTGCGAGATTGCGGATCAAGTTGACCTAGTGTCCCCTGTATCCTGCGAGATTGCGGTTTGGGTTGACCTTGCTGTCACCGAGACCTTGAGAATGTGTCACTCCGGTGGCACAAGAAGGGAATTGACGGATTATAAAGGAATTGACGGATTTCTAAATGGGTACATCTAGGTGGTAGATTATAGTTGATTTCAATGCTTTTAAGATTTCATGTTTGATTTAGTATTTGAATGATTATATATTTATAAATATGAATGCATTGATTTCAGTATGAATATAGATAAGAGAAATGTCTTAGTTTTATAATTGTTTTTACAGAGGGGTTAGTATGTTCTAATACTATTTTTCTAACGCTTCGTTTTTTGTCCACTCACCCTTTAAATGTTTTGCGCCCCCAGGCAGTAAGTGTGCATAGAGGGCCACCACCGGGCCGAGTCCAGCTTCCGCCACTTCTCGTGTCGACGTAGGGTCTTGTATAATTAGTTATACTTGTAATCTTTTTTGTGTAGTTGCTCTGATATTGCCCTTGAACACTTGTCTAACTGTTGGTATGTAATGTTTTGTATATTGACAGTTGGTGTATATTTTTATGCATGTCTGGCAGGTGTAAGTTTGGAATTGGTCTAATTTTAGAGGAGACTCTGCTGAATTTTTCAGCAGAAGTCAAACCCCAGCTTAAAGTGATTTTTGACTAGAAGGGCAATTAGGTCATTTGTGCTCGGCACTTGCCAGGTGTCGGACACGCAGGGGTTCGGCTCGGATTCCAAAATGGAATTTGGGTCGGGTCCTGTCAAAATAGATACTCTTCGTATGCAAGGGACATGAGAACTTGTTCCTCCTCCAGTGAATACTAATATTGTAGGCAGTAAGTAGATCTACAAAATCAAAAGGATTTTGATGGCACTATGTTCGGTTCATTTTCACACATGATTTATCATGTTATTCACCCATTATTTTGAGTTAGTTCTTAACATTTTATAGCTTTTTACTTCCTTTTTGTGTTTTCATAGGTTTTACCTTGGTTAGAATGAAAATGAGCTAAAAGTGCATTATTGGTTATAAATTCTGTTTTCGTTCATTTTCGTAGGTCAACTTCTTGGCCTGGATGAGGTGAAGATTATGGTGAAGATCTTCATGCTCTGGTGCTCGGATGAGGTGAAGATCTTCATGAAACTTGTTCCAATGGATGTTAACTACAACATATCAAACTTTGAGCCTCATTGGACAAGTATTGCCTATCCAACCAATTCAGCATATTACCACAGCTTCTGGAAATCCAAAGTATTCCAGCTTTTACCTCCAATGTGCCACTTGATTCTTCTTGTTACCATAACACTTGGTAACAAGAATTTACCTTAGTGAAAGAGATATTTTATGAGGCAAAGAGCATATTTTCAAGGACAAAGCTTCATCATGGTAAGGGGACAATGGGTGAAGGCTTTGGAGGAAAGAATGACTTTTATATTCAAAGTGTGAGCTGGAAATTGATGGGAAATGAAAAGGTGAGTGAAATCTGAAGGCAAAGGGAATTTGAACGAGGGTTAGCAATTCAATTCATCATTCTACACATTGGGAGTAGATTTTGAAGAGCTTAGAGCAAGGAGCAACCATGGGGAGGGGAGAATGGCATGACAATTAGAGAGAACCTTGGGGAGACTTGAGGCAAGGATCCAAGGGGTTGAAGATGCATTCTCTTTCTCCTCTTTGTTCTTAGTTTCTTTCATTTTATTGTTTCTTGTAATTTCTTAGTTTCAATGTAACTTCTTATTTAGTTAGGGCTTAGGTTGAAGCCCTAAACATGAATACCTTATTGTTTTGATGCTTTGAGTGTATGAATTTTTAGATGTTGTTGATGAATCCCATTCACTAATTGAATCTTATGATATGTGTTTGTTTCCTTTGCTTAATCACCTTAGGTTGTATGCATGTAGCTAAAGTTGAGAAGTTGTGTAAAATAACCAAGAACATAATTTCTAATTAGCAACAAATGATTGAACTTGTTTAAGTGAGCATCATGTGAATTGGTTTCTTGACAACAATTGATGAATTCCTATTCACCAAAATAATCTATCCTTGATGTATGTTCTTTTTTGATTGATCACTTTTGAGAGCATGTTTCTTGAGGTTGTTGGGATTATGTGTATCTTCATGTTTTCCTAAGCAATAAATGGATGAAGTAAGAATCATCCATGTGAATTGGTTTCTTGAATACCTAATGTAAACATCATGCTTTAGGGTTCTTGTGATGTTCATATTCTCTTTGAACTTAATGGGTTTTTCTTGTAATTGAATCGAAGTACTAAGCACACCTAGATTTGGTTATAGGGAAGGCACAAGTATTGTAGCACTAACCATGCACTTTACGTATATTAGAGAGAATCAATGCATCTTGAGCCACTAATCCCGGTCTTAATTGCGAATATCTCCATCAATATGTTTAGAGTTCATTACTTGAGTATCCATGAACATTGGTAGAATTGTTTATGGTGGATTCTGAAACCCTAGTGTTTGTTACATTTTAATTTCACATTTTGATTTTCATTCTCTGCCATTCTCATTTAAATTTAAAGTCATTTACTTTCATGCAATAGAATTAAGGCACTTGAACCAAACTAAACCCCCCTCCCCAAATTGTGTTTGTGTGTTTACATTGTTTGAAACGTGGCGTGTTTTTGTCATTGCTTTTTGTCTGTTTTTGTACTTGTTTTTGGATTTTTATCCGCGTTGTGTTCTTCATTTTTGTGTGCTGAATTCAACCCTATAAAGAACGTGAAATTTGGACTTACGGTTGAAAAGTTATAGGCAAAACACTGGACAGAGGTCGAAGCTGAAAAACAGAGAAACGAATCTGTCCAAATGGTGATACAAGGGTGATAGAAAGTGTTGTTTGTGTTTTTCTTTGGTTTCTTGTTTTGTTTCTTTTCTTTTACCTTCCTTTACTCATTTTTAGTTTCCAATTTGTTTTGTACATGTGTGGTGTGTTAAATAAGTGTTCTTTACGTACTCAAATTAGAACTTATAGGAAGCCGACAAGTTCTTCGTGGGATCGACCCCGTACTCACATAATCTATACCTCAATAGATTCGTGCACTTGCGGGTATTTTTTAGGGGTGGGCATTTTTACCGAAAACCCGATTCAACCGACCAAACCGGACCGTTTTAGGTGGTTTGGTTCGGTTTTAATACTTAAAAATCAAAGAACTAGCAAAAAAACTGGCCGAACCGGGTTGGACCGGTTTTTTTTTCAATTTAAACCGCTGAAAACCGGACCGGACCGCATATTTATATTATATTATATTATATTTTAAAAAAACACGTGTCAGCATATTATTCTTCGAGTCTACTCCATTCCATACTCCTTGCTACACCGGATCCATAGAGAAACCCTAACATTTCATTTCTTCAGCCGCTCCAAAAAAAATTTCACTTCTCCCTCTCCATCAGACTCCTGCCTCTGCCTCTCTCACTCAACCTCGCACTCAAACAAACCCTAACCTAAGTTCTAACATTTCATTTCTTCAGCCGCTCCAAACTTTTTTTCACTTCTCTCTCTCGATTAGGAGATCTGATCTGCTACCTCACTCTCTCACTTAACCTCCTCTCCCCATAAACCAAATCCGTCTTCTTCTTCTTCTTCTTTCAATCTCTGTCACTGTTGTTCTCTCTCTTTTCAGTCACTCGCAGGGTGGCTCTCTGTCACTCTGTCACTTCAAGAGGAGCTAGACTCCTTGCAAGGACAGATTTCATCGTTTATGTTCCTATTTGAAGACTTGATGAAAGCGGATGCCATTGTATACGGTGAAGATTATGATATTTCACCGTGCACTGTGGATCATCTTCCTCATATCGTAAGTTCATAACTCCATCCCTTGGATATGGTTGTTTATTTTCTTTATTTTTTTGGTTGGTTGTGTCACGTATTTTATATTAACTAATTGCTCGAGGCACCTCTTGTTCTTGCAATCATATTCTTGTATCATTGCTATTAATTTTTCAAGTATCCGTTTACTTGGTTATTGTGTGCGGGTGACAAAAGAAAAGCTTACATCACTGCTGTTGCCGCTGCAAAAGAAAAGCAAGATAAAGAATCTATTACTGCTGCAGCCAGTGTTTTTATTTCTGGTAAATTTCTGTATTATTTCTGGTAAATCGTAGAAATGTGTTCTTATTTCCGGTTGATGGAAGAAAGAAAGAGAATCTTGACACTTGGTTTTCAGATGAATCACAACCATTCAATATGTATTCAACCCATTCATCAATTATAAAGGTAAAACTCAATGGCTTTAAACGTATGTGATTTCAATGAAGTTCTTTTTGGCTTGATTGTGAGAAAGTGATACATTGATATCTGCCTCTGTATATATATATATATATTTCTGACTCTATGTATATTTTTTCTGGACAACATTGATTTGAAGGCTAAGGAAAAAGAATTGGCTTGTTGTGTTTATTTATGGTAATTTTCTATATATTTTGGTTCAGGAATTTTTGGTTTATGTCATAAGATGTTTGTTAACTGTGATGAATAATGTTGATAAAAGGAACTGCTCTGGCAATTTTCTTTTTATTTGATATTTTTTTGGGGACACTGCCCAGCAACCAGTTAGTTTTATTATGTATTGCATTTTATGTACTGGTTATGTGCTATGTATGTTACTTTATTTAACATCTCAAAAAATTCAGGTGCCAGCTATACTAATCGAGTTTGCTAAAATTTCTCTGGGTTATGTCGAACACAGGTTATAATCCTTACCTCTGTGTGTGTGTTTTCTCTGCTTCTATACTAATCGAGTTTCCTATACTATCCTTACCCCTATGATATCATTATCTGTAGAATTTGATTTGAAGGCTAAGGAAAAAGGATTGGCTTGCTGGTTGTGTTTATTTTTCGTAAATTTTTATATTTTGGTTGTTTTGGTTGCTATATTTTTTGTTGTTGTCATGGAAATTTATTTCTTTTCATTTGGATTTTCTTTTAAACTTTGCAAATATGCAGATTGTGATTGAGATTACTCTCACAATCAGCTATGGTCTGTAATAATTATTGGATTATTTGGACATGAGTGGTGGTTGATGATTTTCTAGGTTTTAAGGGTTTTTTTATATTTGAATGATGATAAACTTTAAATAGGAGAAACTGGAAAAAAGCAGAATGGGCCTGAAAACCTTTTTTTAAAATCAAAAGAATGGGTCTGGAAAACTTTTTAAACAAAAAATGGGCCTGAAAACTTTTAAAAAAACCTTCAATTGTTGCTTTTGTTGGGCCTCGGCATACATCCAAACCGAACCAACCCGACCCGCACAATTCAGGTATTTCGACTTAAGTCGAAAATGGGCCTAAAAAACAGGTGTGTGGTTTAGAATTTGGGCCTCCAAATGACCCGATTTGGTGAACGGTTTGAGCCCATAACCGACCCAACCCGACCCCGCGCCCACCCCTAGTATTTTTAATTGGTTGTTTGCACATTAATTTGTGTCCTCGTAGGAATGCAACAATTTTTGGCGTTGTTGCTTGGGAACTGGCACGGCTGCTTATCTGTTTTGTTTGAGTATGTTTAGAGTATTTAGTTTCATTTTCGTTTCTGGATTGTTGTTTCTTTTTATCTTAATTTGTTTTTGTTTCTTTTTCTTACGGGAATATCTAACTAACTGTGCCTACTCCTTTGCCTATATCTTCTCACCATTTTAGGCAATCCAAGGTGAAGAAAAAGAGTTTGATGTCGTCCTAATCGCTTCAAAGTGGAGTTTCTCTAGACTCAAACTTTCTTTTATTTTATTTTATTTTATTTATTTTATTTTATTTTATTTTTGAGTTAGGGTTACAATTTTCCAACCAAGGTAATTTCGAATTTCTTGTTGTTTCTTTTTGTTTTTCTTACTTTTCTTTCTTTCTTGTGTCTTTTTAGTTGGGAGTTGCTTCATGATTGCACACTTTGAAACTTGACCCGAATGCTTATTTCATTTCTTACCATGTGATTACAAATATAAACTTGAAAATGCAACAATTTTTTGAATCACATGATTTCTTTTGCATTCTGAGTTACCTAAGGCTTCTGTTAATTGCCTCTATCTGCTCGCACTTGTAGAATTTGCAGCAGCTCTACATGGTCCTCATTTTTCTTCTGCAGTGCTTCCACATGCTGATTGGCACGGTAGAGCCGCTTCTGGAGTCCGCCACTTGAGCCTTCAAGGCAGCCACTTCCTCGCTCAGCGCGGCACATTCCCGCGTCCTCGCCAGGAATCGCATGCCTAAATTGGTAGCAGAGACTGCATGGACTATAGTTAAATTGTGTTTACTGCCAATCATGCCTCCTAGCAACACTGCTCTGTTTGGCCTTGCCTCAGCAAAGTTCGGTATTGCTTCAGCAAAGTTTGAGGCCGTGCCGTGATGATATGTGGAGTTTGGGAAGACAGGGTTTTGGAGGAGCCCTTATCCGGGCATTCGGTGGTGCAAGTGATAGCTCAAGGTTGAGATCATCAAGGTGAGTGCATGAGGACGCCATTATTTTGTTTCTGGATGTTTTTGATGGTTTTCTTTGAGTTTCCTTGAGCGCACTTGTAGGCAAAACACTTGGCAGAGGTTCGAAGCTGAAAAACAGATAATAAACGAATCTCTGTCCAAATGGTGATACAAGGGTGATAGAAAGTGCTATTTGTGTTTTTCTTTGGTTTCTTGTTTTGTTTCTTTTCTTTTACCTTCCTTTACTCATTTTTAGTTTCCAATTTGTTTTGTGCATGTGTGGTGTGTTAAATAAGTGTTCTTTACGTACTCAAATTAGAATTTATAGGAAGCCGACAAGTTCTTCGTGGGATTGACCCCGTACTTACATAATCTATACCTCAATAGATTCGTGCACTTGCAGGTATTTTTAATTAGTTATTTGCATATTAATTTATGTCCTCTTAGGAATACAACACTCTATATCTAGATACAAGGTACGGTTAGTAGCTCAAGGCTTTAGCTAAGAGCTTGGTTTTGACTACACAGAGACATTTAGTCCAGGAGCTCGGCATACTATTATTCTAATCATCTTTAGTCTTGCTGCTATGCATGGTAATCCTGGATTCAATTGAAATTTAAGTTCAATTTGTATATTTAATTTACTTTTAAAACTAAACCACACAAATCGAAGAGATAAAAAATGATTATTTAGATAAAATAATGCAAGCAAGAACGACCTCATTTTCAATCCAAGAGAAAATAAGGTGTATACACTACATGAAGAACTTTCTTTGGGTTCATGAGATATTGATCTTGCTCATTTCTATAATAAAATATATATTCATCTTATTTGCTTATATAAGTTGAACTAAGCTTTTAATTTCGCAGGAAGGGATGGGCTAATATTTGTGGGAATAGGGGGAGTTTATTAAAATTTGTACAAGGTCTTTATCTTTTTCCCAATCTTCCAACAGGAGGGGCTAGCTTGGGCAAGAGGCTCCCTAGACCCCCAATCCCATTTCCAGCGGCTAAGGCTTGCCAGGTGTCACGGCCCGCATGTTGAAGGTTCAACCCAACAACTATTGGGCCCTTCTAGAAGATTCATTTGTGAAGGTCAATCCCAACAAGAGAAGCTCAAGGCTCGGCCCGTTGGATGGATCATTCTAGATCCCTTTACTTAATGTCTAGATTCAATGTATCTGTAAAGTTAGGTAGCAACGATTCTAGACCATTAGATTGTTTCGATCCTAGCCCTCCATTTCAGGGGTTGGTGAGCTAGGAACTCTATATAAGGAGGGTTCCTCATTAGGAATCCTCACCCCACAACTTGTAAAGCATAGTAGCAATACAAGCAAATATTCTCCCAAACTCTCTCAAGTGTTCTTAAGTGTTCTTGAGCGTTCTTATCGTTCTTGCTCTTGTTCTTGTGTTCTTGCTTGGTTCGATCTTATTTTGCAGGAAGGAAGGCTGACTTAGCTTGTTCGAAGAGGCGATCAAGTCTAAGGCCGCACGGAAGGAAGACTTCAAGAGTCATCCCGTGACAGTTGGTATCAGAGCTAAAGCTCGAATCATTCGAAGAAACATGTCGAAGAGCGGATCCGATGGGGAGGTTGATATGTCCAAGGTGACTCTGGAACGTGGGGGCAAATCATCAAAGAGGGAACGATCTAGAGATGTCGTAGCCACGATGGAGAAGCGGCTTTCCAAGATGGAGAGTGCTGTGGACGAGTTCGACGAGAGACTCGAGGAGGACGTCCTTACGAAGGCGGGCTTCGAAACTATGGTGAAAGAGCTTCAGGGCCAATTCCAGGGAGCCCTCAACTCCACGCTAGACATCATGAAGCAAGATGTCCAAACCAAGCTGGATCATTTCATGGCGGAGCTTACCTGCGCTTCGTGATGAGGTGACGGATGTGAAGGGAGACTGGGCCTTGTGCAAGGAAGCTGTTCTGAACAAGACTCGGACTCCAAAGGAACCAAAGGTGTTAGATGCCTTCAAGCCCAAAGCTTTCAATGGGAAGAGGGAAGCGAAGGAGCTAGACACATTCTTATGGAATATCGAAAGGTATTTCAAGTATCTGAAGATGGACGATGATGAGTCCAAAATCACTACGGCAACATTATTCCTCACCGACAATGCTCTCATGTGGTGGCGCCGTCGATCCATGGAGATCGACCAAGGTACGTTTACACTAGATACTTGGGATGCATTTAAAAAGGATATTATGCTGCATTTCTATCCAGAGAATGCCAAGTATGAGGCAAAGGAGAAGCTGAGATGGCTAAAGCAGACAGGGAGCGTGAAAGACTATGTCACCACGTTCACCAACCTGTTGTTCGAGGTGCCGACCATGACAGACGAAGACAAGCTCATGTACTTCATGAGTGGCCTACAGAATTGGGCCAAGCTGGAGTTACAACGGAGACATGTCCAGACCCTCCCGAGGCAATTGCTGCAGCTGAGTCTCTTGTGGAGTTCAAGAAGACTTTTCAAAGCGACTCAAAGTTCAAAGGCAAGAAAGGTAGCAGTGGATCCGGTGGAGGAGATAACAAGCCAAAGGAGGGTGGCAAGTCAGGAGACAAGTCCGACAGTTACAAGTCATTTGTGAAGAAGAATGACAAAGGTGACAAGGGGAAGGACAAGTTGAAGCTAGCTTGCTACTTGTGCGATGGACCGCACATGATGCGGGATTGCCCGCAAAAGAAAGCCTTGAATGCCATGAACCAGGAGAAGGAAGAGGAGGCCAACAGGAAGCAGGAATGGGAGCCCATTCACCGCCTCAATGCCCTACAGGCCAAAGTCCCCAAGCCACAGGTTCAAGCTAAAGGTGTGATGTATGTCGATGCCAGGATAGATGGCAAGACAACCCGTTGTCTGGTGGATACGGGTGCTTTTCACAACTTTATGTCAGTGCGGGAGGCAAAGAGACTTGGGTGCCGGGTCTCAAAGGAAGGAGGCAGTATGAAGACAGTGAATTCAACTGCCAAGCCAATTGATGGAGTAGCTCGTGGTGTGGAGCTACACATTGCTACTTGGAAGGGAGTAGCCGACTTCTCCGTGATCTCGATGGATGACTACGATGTCGTGCTTGGAATGGAGTTCATGGACAAGGTAAAGGCATTTCCCATTCCATTTTACAATACTATGTGCATAGCACAGGAGGGAGCGATGCCATGCATGGTGCCAGTGGTGAGGCAACAAGGCGAGACGAAGCTCTTGTCAGCCATGCAGTTTTCCAAGGCTTGGAAGAGGGGCGAAGAGACGTTCCTTGCAACTGTAAGGATTGAGGCAGTTGAGAAGGAAGTTCAACCATTCCCTAGAGCTGTGGAAGCAGTCCTTAAGGAGTTTGCGGATGTCATGCCAAAGGAGCTGCCCAACACTCTACCACCTAGGAGAGAGGTGGATCATGCCATTGAGTTGGAACCGGGTGCTAAACCCCCTGCCAAAGCGCCATACCGGATGGCACCTCCTGAGTTGGAGGAATTGAGGAAGCAGTTGAAGCAGTTGTTGGATGCTGGCTACATCCAACCATCCAAGGCCCCTTATGGTGCCCCAGTTCTTTCCAGAAGAAGAGGGAAGGAACACTGAGGTTGTGCATCGACTACAGGGCACTAAACAAGGTGACCATCAAAAACAAGTATCCAATCCCTTTGATTGCAGATTTGTTTGATCAGTTGGGAGGAGCGAAGTACTTCACCAAGCTGGACTTGCGCTAGGATACTATCAAGTGAGGATCGCACCGGAGACGAACCGAAGACCGCATGTGTGACGAGATATGGGTCTTATGAGTTCCTTGTCATGCCGTTCGGCTTGACTAATGCTCCTGCAACTTTATGCACCCTTATGAACAAGGTATTCCATCCTTTCTTGGACAAGTTTGTTGTGGTTTACATCGATGATATTGTGATGTACAGCAATTCTCTGGAGGAGCACCTTGAGCACTTGCAGGAGGTGTTCCATGTTCTGAGAGAGAACAAGTTATATGTGAAGAAGGAGAAGTGCTCATTTGCCCAAGGGAGGTGGAGTTCCTTGGTCACAAGATACGGGGTGGACAGTTGCTCATGGAAGAGGACAAGGTGCGAGCCATTCAAGAGTGGGAACCACCAACCAAGGTACCTGAGTTGCGGTCTTTCCTTGGATTGGTCAACTACTATCGCAGGTTCATCAAGGGATATTCAGCCATTGCCGCCCCTCTGACGGACTTGCTGAAGAAGAACAAGACGTGGCAGTGGACGCCACTATGCCAACGTGCCTTTGACGACTTGAAGAATGCACTTATGGAGGAACCAGTGCTGAGACTTCCTGATCTTAGCCAAGCTTTTGAGGTACACACTGATGCATCAGATTTTGCTATTGGTGGTGTACTCATGCAGGATGGACACCCGTTGGCTTTCGAGAGTCGGAAGGTCAATGATACCGAGCGGAGGTATACCGTTCAAGAAAAGGAGATGACAGCCGTAGTGCACTGCTTGCGGACATGGAGGCACTACCTACTTGGTTCTCAGTTCGTAGTCAAGACTGACAATGTCGCCACAAGCTACTTTCAGTCTCAACAGAAGTTGTCACCCAAGCAGGCTAGGTGGCAAGACTTCTTGGCGGAGTTCGACTACAAACTTGAGTACAAGCAAGGGAAGACGAATGTCGTTGCTGACGCCTTAAGCCGGAAGGCCGCACTAGCTGCTATTGTACAACCCCAGAGTTCTCTCATGCAGAGGATACGAGAGGGCTTGTTGCATGATCCCCAAGCCAAAAGTCTGTTGGAGCTTGTCAAAGAAGGGAAGACAAGAAGATTTTGGCTCGATGATGGTGTTCTTTATGCAACAGGGAAGAGAATCTATGTCCCAAGATGGGACAATCTGAGGCGAGAGCTACTAAAGGAGTGTCACGACTCGAAGTGGGCGGGACATCCAGGCACTCACCGAACTTTGGCATTGATAAGTGATGCCTACTCACTGGCCACAGATGCTGGAAGATGTAGACTCGTTCGTGCGCACTTGCCTTGTGTGTCAACAAGACAAGACATTGCAGAAGAAGCCGGGTGGGTTGCTAGAGCCACTTCCTGTTCCATCCAGACCATGGGAGAGTTTGTCCATGGACTTCATAGTGTGTCTACCCAAGTCAGAAGGGTGTGGCTCTATTTTGGTGGTGGTCGAGGTTCACCAAGTATGTTACCTTCATCCCCGCACCGACGGATTGCAAAGCGGAGGAAGCCGCACGCTTATTTCTGAAGCATGTGGTGAAGTATTGGGGGATCCCAAGGAGTATTATCAGTGACCGTGACACTCGCTTCACTGGTAAGCTATGGACGGAGCTGTTCAAGCTACTTGGCTCACAACTGAACTTCTCTACCAGCTTTCACCCACAGGCAGATGGTCAGACGGAGCGGGTGAATGCATTGTTGGAGTTATACTTGCGACACTATGTGAGTGCCAACCAGCGAGATTGGGCAAAGCTGTTGGATGTAGCTCAGTTCTCGTACAACTTGCAGCGGTTCAGAGTCGACAGGGTCAAGTCCTTTTGAGTTGGCAACAGGACAACAACCTATGACTCCAAACACAGTGGTGTCAGGCTACACGGGGAGTAGCCCTGCTGCATACAAGACGGCCAAGGACTGGCAGGTGACTAATGAGCTAGCTCGGGCTCAATTAGAGAAGGCAACTCGGAAGATGAAGAAATGGGCGGACAAGCACCGGCGGGATGTTGTATTCCAACCAAGTGATTTGGTCTTTGTGAAGCTCAACCCATCTCAACACAAGTCCACTAGAAAGGTGCACAAGGCGTTGTTGAGAAGATATGAGGGCCCATTTCCTATCCTCCGAACCGTGGGAAGAGCGCTTACCGTGTGGAACTACCACAACGACTGAAGATTCATCCGGTGTTTCATGTGAGCAATCTCAAGCCCTACCATGCCAACCCCGAGGAGCCAAGTCGTGGGGAGTCTCAACGAGCTCCGCCTTTGATGGTGACTTCATTTGACAGGGAAGTTGAGTGCATCATGGCCAAGCGTGAGGTGCGGACCAAGGGTGTACCGAGGTACTTTGAATACTTTGTCAAATGGAAGGGCCTGCCAGAGTCCGAGGGAAATTGGGAGAAGGAGGAGTCCTTATGGAGTACAAGGACTACATCGAAGCATTCGAACGAGATGGGACAACCTCGACGACGAGGACGCGCGCCAGATTAGGTGGGGGAGGATGTCACGGCCCGCATGTTGAAGGTTCAACCCAACAACTATTGGGCCCTTCTAGAAGATTCATTTGTGAAGGTCAAGCCCAACAAGAGAAGCTCAAGGCCCGGCCCGTCGGATGGATCATTCTAGATCCCTTTACTTAATGTCTAGATTCAATGTATCTGTAAAGTTAGGTAGCAACGATTCTAGACCATTAGATTGTTTCGAATCCTAGCCCTCCATTTCAGGGGTTGGTGAGCTAGGAACTCTATATAAGGAGGGTTCCTCATTAGGAATCCTCACCCCACAACTTGTAAAGCATAGTAGCAATACAAGCAAATATTCTCCCAAACTCTCTCAAGTGTTCTTAAGTGTTCTTGAGCGTTCTTATCGTTCTTGCTCTTGTTCTTGTGTTCTTGCTTGGTTCGATCTTATTTTGCAGGAAGGAAGGCTGACTTAGCTTGTTCCAAGAGGCGATCAAGTCTAAGGCCGCACGGAAGGAAGACTTCAAGAGTCATCCCGTGACACAGGGCAAGTCCTGGGCTTCACCAGCCTGGGCAAGCTGATCTCACAGTGGTGTCAACAACCAATTTAAATACAAAAATAATAATAAGAAAGAAGAAAAAAAACACCAAAAATTTCCGAATTTTTTTGTCTATAAATACCTAGCCATATTCTTCACTTTCCACACCAAAACTCCATACAACTTCTTCTCTTCATATCTCATGTGAATAGTGGTTGCCCTTGGGTTGCCATGGGAATGCATCAAAAAAATTACTAAGGCAATCACTGTTCACATGAACAATAATTGCCCTTACCTCCCTTTGTCTTTTGCCATGGCAAATGGGTGGAAGTGATCTTATCCAAGTTTATTTTGGGTTTCAAAACATCTAACTAGAATTGTGAATCCAATTTCATCTCCTAATCTAGCCCAAAAGAGTTCATACGCTCTGTGTTCTATGTTCATAAGAAATATTCGTCAACGACTCTATGATGTTTGTTCTCTTCATACAGAAAGTTGAAGAAAAATATATCTTGATACACACAGATTTCCCCCACTAGAGATTATTATTTAGAAAATATTTTTGTCAGTCCGTCTATGCATCTTAGATTTTCCCCACGATGAAGTGCTAATAAATTACAACATGTTAAACTTTGGAGCAAGTTATTTAATAATCTTTTCATGCCGACTCAGCAAACGTTATTTAATAATCTTTTTATGATAAATTATTATTGTTGTTATTCACTTTGAACAAGATTTCCACGTAGACATCCACCCTTTTTTTTTTTTTTTGGTCACTTGTACTTTATTTATTCATTTAATGAAAATTATCATTGCAACACTGACTCAGCAAAAGTATATTATGAAGCACAAGAACAAAGCAACGTTCATTTTTGCAGAAGGCTGCAAGTCTCCTCTTAAATAAAGAGGGGAAATAATCCAAATGAACTAAATCTTATTTCCCTTCCATTTTGTGATGCTTGGAATCTTTTGCTTAATTTAATTACCACATTCGCCTAATAAATGCTGTTTTTATTTTAATTTGCATCGATCCCCTTTGCACATATGGTTAAAACATGCAACCGTTGGAAACTTTGAATCCAACTCACATAATTTATAAATAATTAGGCAATAAACCATGTACTTTTAATTTTTTTCCATAAATTAATTGTTTTCCCAGATAATGTCTTAAATTTGAGTCCTAATATACATGTAGTGTGTGCGAGTTTTATTATATTACCCGTCCTCAATTGGAAAAAGTTCAGAATCTATAAAGCAATATCTTGGAGCGGCAAAAGAAAAAGAAAATGCAAGTCTGAGGGAAATAAAGCCGTTGTAGAACCGACCATTTTGGGCGTGATTATTTCTTTATTTATTTTTCCTTTTTTCTGCGTATGACCAACCATTTTGTGGTGTGTGAGAGAAACAAAGTTTGGTTTTTCTTGGTGAGCTTTTACTGTTGAAAAGTGCAGACATTAAATTATACATACCCTGCGGTAATTGACCCAAAAAGTAAAATTGACCCACTGTAACTACTTCAAAATTGACAGCCTTTGTAAAGGCTGTGAAAAAATCATTTGTGAAATCCTTTAGTTTTAACACTCATATTCTTACCACTCCAAAGTGATTAGGGATAGTAAAAGTAATAGTACTTTTATTTACTACATATAAGGGGTTTGTCGTCAGTCTAAACTTAAATAAGGATGAATAAAAAATAGCAGATTTGCAAAATGAAGAGAAAACTGTGTCTTGGTTTAAACTATGAAGATACTAATTACACTAGAAACTCAGCACCAGGCACGGTGGTCAGCTCTCTCAGGCCAACCCACGCTACTCTTGCCCCCCTTCCACTCCCAAATCCATCCGAACAATTCACTCTCCAAGATTCGTCCACGTGGCCACCTTTGTCTTAGGTGTCGTTACTGACGTGTCAATGCTCCACCTCCCCTCTTTTTAAACCCTGGTCCCTCTTCTTTTTCATAACACTACACTATTCAACCACTCGACTCACTTAAACCATTTCTCTCTCTCTCTCTCTCTCTCTCCTTCAAAGCTTTTATTTGATTCCGAAAATGGCGGAAAAGTCTGGTCACCGCAAGCTGATCGTGGAAGTGTGCAACGCCAAGAACTTAATGCCGAAAGACGGCCAGGGAACGGCTAGCGCCTACGCCATCGTCGACTTCGACGGGCAGAGGAGGCGGACCAAGACCAAGCAGAGAGATCTCAACCCCGAGTGGGACGAGAAGGTTGAATTTCTCGTCCACGACAACGACTCCATGGCCTCCGAGATCCTCGAAATCAATCTCTACAACGACAAGAAGACCGGAAAGCGCAACACTTTTCTCGGCAAAGTCAAGATCCCCGGAAACAGTTTTGTCAAAACTGGAGCCGAGGCCTTGGTTTACTTCCCGTTGGAGAAGCGCAGCGTGTTTTCTCAGATCAAAGGGGAAATCGGATTGAAGATATATTACATCGACGAGGACCCTCCCACGGCGGCGGAGGTGAAGCAGGAGACTGCTCTCCCGCAGGCGGAACAGGAGAGTCCGAAAGAGGAAGATCAAAATCCCGAGGCCGCGGCGAATGCAGAGGAAAATAAGAAAGTGGAGGCTAAAACAGAAGAAAAGCCCAAAGAGGAGGAGGCGAAATCAGAGGAGAAGCCCAAGTCACCGGAAGACAGTGAACCGAAAACGGAGGAGGCTTCAGCTCCGCCGCCGGAGGTTGAAAATCCGCCAATCGCATACGGTTCGGAGAAGTCGAAACAAGTGGAGAAAGAAAAGCACGTGGAGGCAAATGGCGGCATCAATGAGGTTGAGCTTCTTCAGCCATTGGTCAGGGACCGGAGCCGGAGCGCATACGATCTGGTGGACCGGATGCCATTTCTTTACGTACGAGTTGTGAAAGCTAAGAGGGGCAATGGCGGCGCTACTGCCGAACCGGTTTACACCAAGCTCGTGATCGGAACGCACAGCATCAAGACCAAGACCCAGCCCAGCGACAAAGAGTGGGACCAGGTCTTCGCCTTCGACAAGGAAGGCTTAAACTCGACCTCTCTGGAAGTTTCGGTGTGGGCAGAAGCGGAAGAGAAGAAGGAAAACGAGCCTCCTACCAAAACAGAGACTTCTCTCGGAACGGTGTCGTTTGACTTGCAGGAGGTGCCCAAGCGAGTTCCGCCAGACAGCCCCTTGGCTCCGCAATGGTACACTCTGGAGTCGGAGAAGGAGGCTGGGAGCGACGTCATGCTCGCCGTGTGGATAGGAACGCAGGCGGACGAGGCGTTTCAGGAGGCGTGGCAGTCGGATTCGGGTGGGTTGATACCCGAGACCCGAGCCAAGGTTTATTTGTCTCCCAAGCTTTGGTATTTGAGACTAACGGTCATCCAAACCCAGGATCTCCAGCTAGCTTCGGGATCCGGACCCAAGCTCAAGGTTCGGAGCCCAGAACTTTATGTCAAAGCTCAACTTGGCGCTCAGCTTTTCAAGACCAGTAGGACCTCCGTGGGCTCCACGTCATCAAGCTCCGCCAACCCCACTTGGAACGAAGACTTGGTTTTTGTAGCAGCTGAGCCGTTCGAGCCCTTTTTGGTTCTAACCGTGGAAGACGTGACCAATTCTCAGTCTGTGGGCCATGCGAAGCTCCACGTGCCCAGCGTTGAGAGGAGGAGCGATGATAGGGCTGAACCGAAGTCCAGGTGGCTCAATCTGATTGGCGATGAGAGCCGACCGTATGCCGGAAGAATACATTTGCGAGTTTGTTTGGAAGGTGGGTATCACGTGCTGGATGAGGCGGCGCACGTGACCAGTGATGTTAGAGCCGCGGCTAAGCAGCTAGCCAAGCCTCCTATTGGGTTGCTTGAAGTTGGTATTCGTGGGGCCACAAATTTGCTTCCGGTGAAGACCAAAAACGGTGTGCGTGGGACAACCGATACTTACGTGGTTGCCAAATACGGACCAAAGTGGGTTCGGACCCGAACCATTCTCGACCGGTTTAATCCACGCTGGAACGAGCAGTACACGTGGGACGTATACGATCCTTGTACGGTCCTCACTATAGGAGTCTTCGACAACGGAAGGTACAAGCGCGACGAAGCTGGAAAACCCGAGAAAGATATTCGGATCGGGAAGATCCGCGTGCGGTTGTCCACTCTCGATGCAAATCGGGTGTACAAAAGCTCATATTCCCTTACGGTGTTGCTTCCTGTTGGGGCCAAGAAAATGGGAGAGATTGAGATAGCCGTCCGATTCTCTTGCTCATCTTGGCTTAATTTGATCCAAGCGTACACCAACCCAATACTTCCCAGAATGCACTACGTCCGCCCGCTGGGCCCTGCGCAACAAGACATCCTGAGGCACACGGCCATGCGAATCGTTACTGCTCGGCTCGCGAGGTCGGAGCCGCCGTTGGGGCAAGAGGTGGTTCAGTTCATGTTGGACTCCGACACGCACGTGTGGAGCATGAGGAGAAGCAAGGCCAATTGGTTTCGCGTGGTGGGCTGCCTGTCACGTGCGGCTATGTTTGCGCGTTGGCTCGACGGAATCCGTACGTGGCAGCATCCACCCACCACTGTTTTGGTGCACGTGCTGCTGGTGGCAGTTGTGCTATGTCCGCATCTGGTGTTCCCCACCGTATTCATGTACGCCTTCTTGATCCTACTGCTGCGATCTCGATATCGGCAGAGGGCCCCGCCGAATATGGACCCAAGGATCTCTTACGTTGATGCGGTGAGCCCGGATGAGCTGGACGAGGAACTTGATGGGTTCCCGTCCACGCGACCGTCGGATGTAATACGCATCAGATACGATCGGCTGCGGGCATTAGGAGGTAGGGCCCAGACTCTGTTAGGTGACGTGGCAGCGCAAGGGGAACGGCTGGAGGCGCTTTTTAATTGGAGGGACCCAAGAGCAACGGGCATATTTGTGGTGTTTTGTTTGGTGGCGTCTTTGGTGTTTTACGTGGTGCCATTCAAGGCTTTTGTGTTGGTGTCAGGGTTCTATTACTTGCGCCACCCAAGGTTCCACGACGACATGCCGTCTGTTCCTGTCAACTTTTTCCGGCGACTTCCGTCGCTCTCTGACCAGATTATGTAGGTGATGTGATGATGCTTGTGGGTGGTTAATTTTGTTGCACTCTCTTGGTGGTCGTGAAGTAATACGTAGTAACTCTAGTCAACTAGCTAGCTGATGATGATGTATTATTTATTTATTTATTTATCTATTTATTTATGGGTGTTTTGAAATAATGAGCTAAAAAGGTAGAAGAAAGTGACCGCTGTATGTTTATGGGATGGGGTGTGGTGGACCATTCATTCACGCGTGAGGCACCCAATAAAGGCTATATCAAATGGACGTTGTGTTTACAGATCTGAATGGGCGGTACAACATAAATTCAAATATAGAGATATGAGGAAGGTGACCGTTATATAAATCAGCCTCCTCCATGACACTGGTGTCAGAAGTGCACTCGCACTCGCACTAAAACTTTTTAAATACATGATATTCACCGGTTTTTACATTTTAAAACCTAGACAATGGTCTAGGTTAAGAAAAAATAACTTTCTTGACACGGATATAATAGGGTTTTGCTATCCGTATTGTATAATAATTTCTCTCCTAAATTAAGAATGATCAATGTGTACCACTTTTGGTAAAGGAACCAACTAATTGATTTAAAAATGGCTTTCGACAAGCGTACTTGGACAACACCATACCTAATCCACCACAAGGCTAGTAGCTGGTCTTGGGAATGTTGGTATGTTCCTTGCGCAAATTGCACACCATTAAAGTGAACACTTTAAACCTAAGCCCATAAAATATTAAAAGTTGTACAGACTTTCAAACAATAAGGAGTACTGTTCGAACACAAATGTTCTCTTTAACGGGGCTCTAGATATGTGTATTTTTTTTGGGTAAAAAAAGGTTTAGGAGGAGAGGAGGCTAGCCATTCCAGGATTAGGGGATATCAAGGCCACTGTGAGGACTTACATAAACGGTCTTAGCACCTTTTTTTATTTCTATAAATAACCAATCAAGAGGGATATCTCGAACCTAGACTTTCATAGCAAGTGATAGAAATGATTTAATTGTTACCATTCCCATAAAAACAAAACTTGAAGAACAACAGTAGCTAATTAGCTATATATCATCCTAGAGATATAGAAACCCCAAATTCTAAAAGAATCATGGACAACACATAATTACAAGCATGCAATATTTATTCAGTTTTTTTTTTATAAAAGAATCATTTGCATTGTTGCTTCTGAAACTTCCTTGTGGAGAGGAGTTTTTTTAACAAAGATTTCAACCTCTTAGCCCCCGGTCCGGGCCTTAACCCACCATAGTTTTCACCCTGCAAACCTGAGCACATCTTCTGCGTCTGCCCTTTGCTCCCAGAACACCATCCCCCATAAGAAAACTGTCCACGGTGTCGTTTAAGAAGTTCGCGATCGATTTTGTTAAGAACGGGTACATTTTTCTTGAACTTTCGAGCAAAAGGACGGTTGCTTAGAATCATTCTTGGAAAATCTCTGATTCCCAGAGACCTGGGATGTTGCTTTGGAGGATTGTCCCATGTAATGTAGTGGAGGTCATGGTTGACAGTGGTGTTCTTGTAGTCTTGGGAGTTGCATATGACTGTCTGGAAGTAGCCTTCAGGTGATGACACAAAGTTGGTGTAGTAGAGGAGGAGAGTCCTTGGCAAATTGTCCCACCCCACTATACAATATTCCGCAAAAGATCTTGAAAGAATTGTCCAAGCTGAACCTGGAGTGAAACCAAAGAGAGATTTATTAATATATGAGTACGGCTAAGGATACATCAAATTTCATTCAAACATTCAGAATTACAATTATTAATTAAATGAGGATAATATGGTAAATTTATATTTTTTTATATTAAAAAATTTTAAAATTAAAAGAAAAATCAGATAGTGAATCCTCTTTTTATGAAAGACAACTACCTATTATCTTTTTTAATTCTAAAATTTTAAAATTAAAAGAAAAAGTCTCTCACACGCGCGGAAGTGCGTGCGGAGAGAGGCTAGTATGTATAACTTTGTTAAATTTTACTGTCATACTTGGTAAAATCATTCAAATTTAAGCTTAGTTTTAGTTTTAGTTTTAGTTTTTTTTTTTTTTTTTTTTAAACAACGCTTAGAAGCAGGAGAACATATTCATTTCAAGTGAGAATCCCATTTTGACAAGTATTTTATATTTTTGATGAATTATTTTTTTATACATATTTGCAGAAAAAAGAATTTTTTCCCCTTCAAGGAAAGAGGCAATCATGATGTGTGTAATTAGTTTGGTGCCGCCAACAATAGGTAGGTGGACCGGAGCGGAGTATGGGGAGAAAAAAAATAAAGAAAAGGGTTAAAGCACATAATCTTTGAAGAAACGTGATGCATATAAATATATGATGGACAATAAGTGGAAATAAAGAAAAGGGTGAAAAGGACATCTGACGGTGCTGCAAATGAGAACAACCACAATCCACATAACCTAACTCAGTTTCATCTTGTGAATTGTGAGAAGTAGTTGACTTCCAGCTAAGTACGTAAGGTGACACTTGACCTTACCTTATATTAAATCACAAAAGTTATCTCTCTCTCTTCGTTTTTTTTTTTTATGAGAAAAAATGATGCTCATTTAGTACGGCAAATTTGGTCATTTAGTTTGAAAAATTTGACGCTTAAACTAACCTCAACATGCGAACATCATTCCCAAAATCCGATTATTATATTCATCGGATATAAAGTTTTAAAACCATGCCCTCGACTTAGATTGATTATAAAATACTACGTAATATAGTATGTGTTACGTCTAGTATAGGTTTTCTGCTTATCTTATAAAAAAAAAAGTGATTTTCTCACTCTCTTTTTATCCACTTATACTCCATTTTATTTTTTTTAATATTTTTTATTATAATATAAAAATAGAATTGGAAAATCAGTACCCTAAAAAACTAGCTTATCTTAGTTTTATTTATATTTATTTATAGTAAGGCGTATTTTTTCACAGTAGCTAAACTTGTAGTTTGAGAAAAGAAAAAGAAAAAGAAAATAAATCATGACCACAATACGTGTACTGTGTCCTAGCGCACGTTTGGATGCGTGTGTTTTGTTCAGAAGTTCACATGCTGCTACTACAGTGCCATTAACCCCAAAATTCTAGAGCAAACAAAATTAAAATAAAACAAGCACAGAAGATTTGGAGGTTGAAGTTGAACCTGTGTACAGCTTGAAAGCTGTTGGGAGATCCCTCTGTTTAACAACCCACCACAATTCTGATTTATTCAGGCTGTAGAGACCTGGGTCTATTATCACTGGCTTCCCTCTTTTATTCCTGCAAAATTTCTTAGTTTTTTTTGTAAGTATTTTAAACCAAGTTTCGAATCCCGTTCCCCGATATCGCTTGTTTATCACTGGATAAATGAAGGAGAAAATAACTTACAGCTTCCACCCCAAGCGACTACTGTGCTGTATGAAATTGAGATCTCTTGGCAAATCAGAAAATGAATGCATCAGATCTGAACAAAAAACAAAAATTCATAAGAAAACAAGTATAAATTATTAATGCAAGAGATTAAGAAAGAAAAACCCACAAAAAAAAAATATAAAAACAGCACTCACCATACCATCTTGAGTGATTAAAGGATAGTCAGAAGCACTAAGATTGATAAACCAATCCCATTTGCAAGTTCTCAAGAGCAGAGCCAATGCATGAAGAGTGGTAGCTAGCATTGTTGGCCCTCTATATGTGACCAAGTTGGATTTTCCCAGCACCCAAACATTACCCACTTGCCCAAAAATTGGATCTCCAGCCACAAAGTCGGCAATGTCCCTGTGCTCAGCCTCCGGGGCTGCATAGTCCATGTGAATCAGATAGTAATTTCCAGGATGGTAGAGGGCATAGAGCAAGCGCTTGAGCTTCAGAGCATCACCCTTGGATGCTGAGATTAGATAGGAAAATGTGACTGGATATGGCTTGGTGGTGGTGTTGCTGGATTTGGTTAAGTTGAAGTAATTTATTATAGGCCTGAAATTGTGGATGGGTATTGTTAATCTAGCTGGAATGTATACACAAGAGAAAATAATTGAAATTAGCATGAAAGATAGCGCAAATGCTTTGATACCCATTACTGAAAATTTTGATTGAGAACATTAAAAAGAAGAAATTTGGAGAGAGAGAGAGAGAGAGTTGTGTAATATTGTAAGGAAGGAGGTGGTTAAAATGGTTAAGAAGAGATTGCTAAATATAAGCTAAGGTTGGAAGACAAATTAATGAAGAGGTTGGAGGAGATTGGGAAGTGTGTTGGATTCAGATCTTTGGGATTTTTGTTGGGTTCCTTGCTTTGAAGAGAAGGCGATGCATATGTGTCAGTTAGTCTATTCGTTGGGTGAGAGGAGAGCTTTAATTAGTGTTCTGGTGATGTGTTGCCCTCGTTCCCTTTATAAGAGGGACTTGATAAAACTCCAACATTTTTTTTTGTTTTTTTAACCAAAAATCCCCCCTAACTTAGGGCTCTCGATTAAGAGCCAAAGGAGATAGTATTTGGTGCCTCTGCTAGCTGACGCTTATGACACATTGTTTTGCACTGTACAAAGAATTATGGGGTCGTTTGGTACCGACCCAACTGTTACGACTTAACTAAATCTTAGGACCGTTTTGGATTAATTTGGATTAGCTTTAAGCTGGATTAAGTATAAGCTATGTTTGGTGTTGCGATGGATTAAGGAGCTAGATTATAAAAATAGTGAAGACCTATATTTGATGATACGTCGAACTAAAAAATAATTATTTTATTAATTTCTCTCTTTTTCAGTTTTCGTTTTTTTTCTTCTAGCGTTTTCTACCTCTTTTCGCTCTCTTTTATTTTTTCTTCTCACTCACTCTCTCTCTCTCTTTTCTTTTCTTTTTGTTATAATTTTCTTCTCTCTTTTTTTCTTCCTATTTCATTCAAAAACATTTTTTTTTCTTTTGTCTCAAAACCTCCTACCTACCTTTCTTTTTTCACTATAATTTTTTTTTTTTTAAAAAAAACCTCTCTTTTTCCATTCAAAAACACTTTTTTTTTTTCTCCTATCTCTCGAAACCACTATATTTCTCCAAACTAACCCAAAACCTTCATCTCCCTGCTGTAGAAAAAATAATGAAGCTTGCTTCCCTGGCCTCCCTAGTTTTGATTTAGGGTCTTTCAACTAGCCTTTGGGCTAGCTAGATCTGCTTCCCCATCCCCTTCTACTATTGGGGGTCTTTATTGGCAGAGACTTGCTAGATGACAGAGCCAACTCATTGATTTGAGCTCTTTCTCTATCTCTTAAATGCCACCAGGAAAGCTCCTTTTCCTTCCCTTTCAATTTGGCCAATGGTTCTGTCATATTATTGGATATTGAACTTTTTGGTTTTTTGTTGGTTTCCTGAGTTTATGTCTATATATCAATCTGCCTTTTGACTAGCCCAAACCAACTTGGAGCGGCAACTTGAGTTAATTGAGACTCATCAGCAAGTTTCGATTAGGTCTATGGTGGTGAGGTTTTGATTCAAGCCAAGGGTTAGACTCGTGTGTTCAAAATAGCGCTCTTGCTATTTTGCAAACCACATTTCAGCATCGTTGTATTAGACAAGCGAGTCCGGAGTTTTTTTTTTATATTGATGGACTATTCAATCCCATTTTAAGTTAATCCCCTCCTTTACCAAACATGGGTTTCAAGTATTATATAACATAGTACAGTCTAGTGAAGCATAGTGAGGCATACCAAACATGGCCTATGCGTGCAAAGGCGGTTTTCTTTGATAGTATTATATTGTGGTGTGATGCTCCTTGCTGGGCTTGTAGTTGTGCTTTGTTTTGTCTAATTTTAGGGGGGAGGGAGGGGGAGGGCGTTTGGTGTTTCTGGTGGTTCTGTTTATGACACTCACGACACATTTATTTGACGCTATACAAAGAACTATGCAAGCATATGATTATTTCATTGACAGTATTATGTTGTGGTGGGATGTTCCTTGCTGTGCTTGCAGTTGTGCTATGTATTATTTCGTTTGGTCTTTGTTCTTTTGACTCTTTTATAGTCTAATGCGTGTGTGGCCCTCTTTTCCCTATCTTAGGGTTTTCTCCATTGTGGTTTTCCCTGAGAACATTTTAATGAGGTTACGTGTTAGAAATATGCCCTTAAAGCCAACTAATTATGTAATAGTTAGAGTTAAGGACATCTTTGGTAAAAGACATATTATGTTATCAATGGGCAAGAAATTTTGTTTTATACATTAAATAATCCTATATTATCTTTCAATATGTAGAACAACTATAGCCCAAGAAATACACAAGTGGATATGAGAGCTATGTAATAAGATTGCATACATGGAGACTTCTGATCATCCCTAAATCCTGAATATGTTCCTGGTCATAAGAATATTGATTGGGCGTCAATATTCCTTAAAGATCAGGACAGACAATATCGTCTCTATATGTAGGGAATGACAAGGTCTCAAGTCATTAAATGTGGAGACACATCGATATGTGTGTAGGTGCTTGTAAAAGAACAAGTACACTGAATGCGATCCAACACATGAGTTATAGCATGGAAGTCTTTACTCACATGTCAAGCTAGAACTCATAAATTGCAATGGTGCAAACTAATCCTTAGACCTGAGGCATCATAGATGTTTTGTGGCTATGTTGTTCATCTCTGAGGGCACTATACGGTCATGCTGAATTAGGCATAGCTTAAAGGTGCTCATCATGATTCTCAATAGAGTCATGTAAGCAAATGAATGTACAACAATGAATCTTTACTCTCAGGAAAGGAAGAGAGAATACTCCAAGATATGACTGGTCAAATCTCTACACAGAGTAGTGGATAAGACTTGAAAAAAGAAGTCTTCAAATCTTACCAGGATAATCATATAAAAGAAATGATTCACATTAGGATATTGATAATCGGATTCCATGATCTAATAATATGAATAAGGAGTATTGACATAAGAGAAGGATTCAATTGCACGGTCATTCCAATTTGAATAGGTTCTTTCACAATGTCTCATTTAGCTCGGATAACCATGACTTGCTGCTAGGCCAACCATGGTTTATGGATGTCTTAAAAGGTTTCAATTAACCTTTATTAATCGAAAGAATTAAATTGTGGAATTTAATTCGTATATCATCTCTGAGGAGTTGAGTTAACCCACTACTTTGCTAAAGGGAACCTACAGATCTGCACATCCGAAGAATGTGATTAGAGGTACAAATGAGTAGAAATGAAATGAGGAGACGTAGGTCAATGCTTGATAATCAAATGTCAAAGTCAAAAGTCAAAAGTTAACATGTTGATCGGAGCAATTGATCAAAGTCAAATAGTTCGACCGGGTCAATTAAGTAAGACTATAATTAAAAGATTAATTATGGAATTAATATTGACATATATAAATATTGGATTGAGCTTTTAAATAACATTTAAAAAGAAATGGACAAAATAGCCCAAAATGCTATTGGGCCCAAGGGATAAAGTGGCATAAGACAACATGACCCATGGACCAAATGGAGCCCCAAATACCCACCCATTGCTTTTTTGTGTTTTCCTATTTAAGCTAAGTGTTGGAGAAAACCTAACTAGGGTTTTTTGGTTTTCCTACTTTGGTTGATGAGTGATCATCTTTGTATCTCATCTTTCATAAACCAAAAATTGGTCCAATCAAAAAGTAGACTAGCATCTATACTTCTTGATTGCATTCTCTTCATCTCTATGATCATTTGGTGTGGTGAGGTAGAAGACTCTAATCTTGGAGCCTTAAGGTGAAGGTGTCAAAATCAAGAGAAACAAAAGGCATTTCAAACAAAGGTGTTCATTCTTGAGAAATTAAGAAAATGTCATCATATATTCCTTTTTTCCTTATTCTATTTGTGTTCAAAGAGACTAGTCTAAGATACTTGGTTTAAAATGAAAAAGGTTTAGCTCAACTAGTATAAACAAAATGAATCCGCCATTTAGAATGTTTTGTTGTATAGGTTGTGGCTAAAGTTCATTTCCTAAGCATTAGATGCATGTTTCCTTCATTATGTTTATACATGCAGGTTCTTTTATACTGTTCTTGAAAATTAATGGAATTTCTCTTCTAAAAAAATGAAATAATGAAAATGAAAATTAGTGAACACAACGGATCGGCATTGGTGAACCACATAATGGGTTTATGAACTATATATATATATATATATATATATATAAGAGCTTCAATTGAGTAATCTCTCAAATAAGCTTATTTGAGGGACATCCGTATAGGCACTGCCGAACCACATAATGGGTTGTAGCCTAGTGAAGGTTTGGGGAAATAAATAAATAAACCTATATAGCCTAGTATTTTAACCTAAAAATACACAATTTCGTACCTTACCAATAACAATAGGCATAGTCAGAGGTTTTCCGTAGTTATATTAGGTGTCAAAGATTGTTGCAACACCAATACACTTAGTAAGGGTGCACGTGCCAAAAGTGTATATGGGCTTTTTGGTGAAAACTATGATGCCCAATTTTCTTGCAGGCTGTATTTTGGTTGCTATGGGTTGCTTGCTAGTCAAGAAATGCTAGATTGGACCCTTAGGATGGACTCAATGCTGGCGTTTCGCTTTAGGTGCGTTAGGTGTGGCACTACTGGTGTTTTACTCTCCTAGTAGGAAGAGATGAAGTGCGGTGAAATGATGTGATGAATATATTGCACCTGTTGGTCTCAACCTCTAATCGAAGTCATTGGACTCCAGGTGGGGAATTTGGCTTGAATAGGTTCTTTTATATGCCCCAATTAAAAGGACTTCAACATTTCACTTGCTATGGAATAAAACTTGGAAGAATGAAAACTTTAAACTAATATAGGACAAAAAGTACAATACAAGTTCCAATACAAAAAGTGTCTAATGGATGTAGTATCGTTACAGGAAATCAAATACAAATTCATATGAACCTAAATACACTAAATTAAAACAATAGAAAGTCTAATAAGGCATAGGGGGACCCTACCGGACATAAACAACTCTTCTCAAACACCACTGTAATCTACTTGAGATAATACAATGTGTCTGATGAGGGTTGTCAACAATATCCGCAACGCCCAAAAAGGCCTGCATATAAGAATTTGATTTTAGATAAGCTCGAGATGGTGACCAACTTATAAAATCATATCAAGCACTGATGTTGACATAGCATTATGATTACAAATAATAGCAATGTAATTCCAATCAGGATTTGTCAACTGGGAATTAGACAGAGTATGTGTTTGGGAAAAGAAGAGAATTCCAATTAGGAGTTGTCAACTGGGAACTCAAAGAGTAGAAGAGGATTTGATTCAAGTCTTGCTTTGGTATGCTGTGAGACGTTTTGACAAGGTGTCTGAGTGGAAAGTATTTGAAGGTTTTGTTCAAATAAGTTGTTTATTCTTGAGAGAGATTCATTGTCCTTTGGAACATATTTTTTGCTTTTATTTATAAAATCTTTGCTCTTGACTTTGCAAGTTTGGTAAAGAAATGCTTCAACTCTGTACCAGCTTCTTCTCTGCAGGTGAAATTGATGGACCTTGATTTCTTCTTAATCCTCGTGATTAGTTGGCTCTAACAAGTTGATGCAGATGAGTCTCATGGTTCAAATCACATTTAATGTGGCTGTTTAGCCCTCCCTCTGCCGTTTGATTCTCTCTCAGCTATCAAAGTTAACTTTGAGTTTAAATCTAGATGCTCGCCACAGATCTTATTAAAGTGGGGCTTGGCATGGCCTGACACATATAGGCTACCCTGAATGAGTTAATTCGGCCCAACAGTCAACCCTGCCCGAATGCCATTTATTATATTATATTTGTTTTTAAAGAAAAAGAGAAAAAGAGTAGAATATTATTATATTTTTATCTTAAATTTAAGTCCATTATTTTTTCTAATGATAGATTTTAAAAATCAATGCTTTCTTTATAAATAAAATTATGATTTTGTTCTTCAAGTTTCAATTTTTTCAACCCGAATAATAGTTTAGAATTGGCTTCTTTTTCTAACAAATAAGAAATCTTTTTTAGTATATACATGATTTTTTTATAAAAAAAATTGAAAAAAATAAATAAAAAATCTACAAAAATAAAAATAAAAATGCAAGAAATACATAAGTCTGGCTTGGCTTGGGCCCATGTTGAATTGTTTAGTGTCCTAGCTAGAGCCAAGCCCAAGCTCATATGGGCTAGGGCTGCAGGCTCAAATTGAATTTAATAATTTTCATAAATAGAGAAACTTGGCCCAACTTAAGCATATCCCAAAGCCGTAGTGGATTGGCTGACCCATTTGACACCTTAACTAAATCCATTATTCAACTTATTTAATATAAAAGGAACATAATTGTCAAACATTGAGTAATTTGCAGTCCACCAAAAAAAATAAAATCAATTTTGTTATTAATAAAAAATCAATCATAATTGATAGGCTCCTTTTAGATCTCGAAAACAAAATCATAGACTTAGGCCTAAAATTGATGTGTTATTGATGCCCAAAAGTTCATATAACTTGAGCCTTTGTTTCGTTTATTACAATACTACTGAAACGTTAAATATAAATTTCACATCATTTAATTACAATACCACCTTCTAAACTTCAAATAAAAATTCCACATCAGTTATTGATTTTTTTGTTTGTTTGTTTGAGGGGTGTTCTTGTTCAAATTTTTTTGGTCAAGTCTGTGACTACAACTATTTGGATCTGGCTTTATAATAGACATTTTCATTGTCAATTTTATTTTTATATGTCTAAAATCATGCAGTATTGAATTCACAACATTGTCTCTTCTTTACATAATTCATAAAACATTCAAAACAAAGTATATACATATTCTTCAATACTGCCTCTCACGTGGGATCAACATATAGTGGGCCACACCGGAACCAATTCCACATCAAAATCAATCATTTATTTAAACCCAACATGTTAACAATACGTATTGAGTAAGGATAAATGCTAATAATTCAGGCCCGATTAATTAGGCCGCTCTGATACTATGTTATATTTCAGAAAGACGGATGAGCAGCCCATTATTAACAACACTAATATTATTCGACAACTTAACGACCTACATAGCTCAATCGGTACCGAATTTTATCACAAAAAACCTTGTTAGTATTAGTAGTGGAACCAATATCCCCATCTTCAAAACTTGGAAATTGAAGGTGATTCCAAAATTTTAGTTCAAATTCTCACGAAGAAGATCCCTTGGTCCATTCGAACAATTATTCAAGACATTTGGCACTTATTTCAGCAATTTGATCTTATTACCATTCACCATACCTATAGAGAAGCCAATCAAGTTGCTGACTTTTTAGCCACGAGAGGACAATCTCATCCTAATCCTTGTATTTGGCCTAAATATCTTCCTTTTGATATTAGCTTTTATATGAAGTTTGATCTGTATGGTGGTAAGATCCATCGCAGATCTACTTTGTGACTTTCTTTTTTATTTTAAACAAAGTGTCTGTAATTACAAGTTGAAGGGCAATCCTGTAATTATATTTGCAGCCAAAGTGATGAGCAAGTCGAAAAGTTAAAAGTCAGTTAGCAGCTGACCAAAGAAGCATCTCTCCTTTTCAACAGATCAGACAACTTGTAACTCCTTGTGTTCCACGTCTTTGAAATAAAGAAGAAAAAGAAACAGAAAAGCCTCAACGGAATTTCCAGGGAAAAACAAAAAAGTAAAAAGTAAAAAACCGAACTCCTTCACGAGGGAAAACACAGGGCCAAAAGTTCAACTCTAATTCATCACGTCAACGCGATGAGCTGCCTGATTAGCAAAACTAAAAGCCACGCATGACGCAAAGAAAGAGAACGTCACCAACAAGTTAATCAATCTCAAGCAAATTGGAGAGAGTCTAAGACTTGGTCAGCACTCAGCACACTATATATATATATATATATCATTTTTTAATTCAAACCTGCGAAATTTCCATCCATCTCATTTCCTTGAATCTTGGAGGCAGAGGAACTTGTAGAAATTCAAGATATATATTTTTAAACAACAAGGTCAAATGATGGAACTTCATTCAACTAGTGCAACTTCAAAGAACATGCAAAGAGAAGTTCAAGAAGAAGAAGATAGGCCTTCATTCGCCAACCACATGAAGGTTCTTGTTTCTTTCTCTGGCTCTCTCATCTCTGTCACCCATTTCTTGTTTCTTTCATGTTCTTGCTCATCTTTCTTTTCTCCCCTTTTCAAATTCCTTGCAATTTCCATCTTTCCAATCTAATTTTCCAGTACCAATTTGGTTTATCTTTGAACTTCATCAGTTGACTTTCTTGTTGATTTGCTGTGGATGCAGGCACAAGAGCCTAGCATAATTCCAACTGAGTTATCCACGGCTGGGAAATTCCTCAGGAGGCTCTTTACAATTCTTTTTTACTTGCACTTGATCCTCATCCCCATCTTCGTCGTCTTCCTTACACTGTATGGCCTCCTCATCTCCACCTCTCGCAATCACCATTTTCAACCCCTCAAGTTTTATCCTCCATTGCTCACTTCAACAGCCTGCTCTGCAATTGTTGCTTTCATATGGCAATGGGTCACTGGCTCAAGCCCTTCTAAAGCTATCAAGGCTGCCTTTTGGCTTAGCCCCTTGCTAACCTGCGCAGTCGGTGTACTGCTTGTATATGTAGGTTCTGCTCAAAGTTTGGCCGCAGGCGTGGTTGCAGTCATTTGTGCCCTCATTCAATCCCTGTATGCCTGTTGGGTCAGTCCCCGTTTTGAATACGCCATCCGGATTTTATCAGTTTCCACTGCTTTCCCTCCTGCTAAAACTACCATGTTAGTCCTTCAGTCAATTTCCATCAGCATTCTTTACTCATGTTTCTTGGTATCCGGCATTGGAAGAGCCACTGCCACCAGAAGTAGTTTGAATGTGCTGTTCCACTCAGTAATCTTGCTGAGCATGGCATGGACTATGCAAGTAATCAAGAACATACTTCTTGTTACTGTCTCACGCATCAAGTACATGCACTTTGCATGGGGAACAGATATTGATACACCTAAGGCTTTCCGCGACACCCTTAAGCACTTGATGGGGAGTATCTGTATTGGCTCCATCTTGGTTCCAGTTCTCGGGGTTATTCGGGGCTCTGCCCGAGGCATGAAATTGGTTGCAGGGGATACCGACGAGTTTCTGTTTTCATGTGCCAACTGTTATGCAGGAATGGCTTCAACGCTGGTAATGTATGGGAACCGGTGGGGTTTTGTGCACGTAGGGGCGTATGATAAGGGCATCGTGCAGGCATCATCAGATACTTGGGAGATGTTCAGGAGTGCAGGATTGAAAGAATTAATCGATTTAGATCTCACAGGATCATTCTGCTTTCTTTCTGGGGTGGCAGCAGGTGCAATATGCAGCCTAGCTAGTGGAACTTGGGCTCTTGCGATTCATAAGAGCTATGCTACAGAAGTTTCAATCTATGCATTCTTCATCGGTTATTTCATGGTAAATAACTCTAGCTGTACATTCTCTTTGCCCATAACCTTACAAATATCAGTACCTTGATGTCTTCTGACTTTGGCTTTGATGTCTGTGATTTCAGTGTAGGATTGCTATGGCATGGCCCCAAGCATGCGTTTCGTCTTACTATGTGGCTTATGCAGAAAATCCAGAGAGCGTTCGCTTTGACTCAACCATCCCTGTTCGCCTTGATGAGCTCCAGAGATTTCAAGCATAACAATCGCAAGCTATTAACAAGTCATGCCTATCTCAGGAGCAGCTGGACTAAAGGCTCATTCTCAAATCATTCAAGATGGATATATAGGAAAGTACCACAAGAGATAAGATGCTGCTAAACATAAAAACTAGTAATTTTTTGGCTTGTATATGTCCATAATCTTAGACTCCATCTTTACCAGGCCATGGAATTTCGACCTAGCATTTATTCTGTTGGTTATACTACATGAAAACTTGTAATTTTCGTACTTGTATATAGGTTCAAATTTTACCAAACGACAACAGGTTTACATTTAAGTTCCCTTAATTTCTCTTTTAAGCTTAATTTGCTGAAGGCAACTCTGATGCTTATTTGTCTGTAAAGCATATGCAGTTCTGAGAATTTCAACATGATAAAGAGCGCATAAAATCTGAGGGATAATAGCATTGCCAAAACTAAATGAATCACATACATTACTGTTACACTCGAATACAGATTTATCGTACAATCAGCCACCATGAACCAAAGAATACGAGAAGGCTTTACGTCTATAATACAAGTTACTTGCACATGCAACAAATCCAAGGAATGAAGATAAGCGAACCAGTAGGTCATCCTAAATGGCCACGGCCACCGCATTCTGAACACATAATGTTACCGGTTCCCCCACAACCTACATGAAATAATTATAGCATTAGCATATGATCATTCGTCTTATACAATCAATACTATGTATTATTGACAATCAAGTGGAGTCATCTCTTTCTTCTTAAACGGCTATCATGAACTATAAAATTTCACTCATCCAAATCAAACAATCACATAAGAAAAGAGCCTACCAAAATTCAAAAAAATTCTGAACCTACCTATAGATACCTAGAATTCAGTAACTTGTGGAGAAAGTATTCAAGTTTAAATTCCACACTTTCATAACAAATTATTTAAGTAGATGGAAAACATCCATTCTTGCTCAAGACTTCTTCGCCTTCAAATTACGATCTTATGCATAACTCATTTCGAACAGAGTAACAATCCATGAAGACAAAGTTGTGATCTTTCTCCGTTTGACCCCACTTCGGGGAGAAATTTGGAAGAGAATGACAGAGCCTAAGTATGTATAATACACAATAACATCAAAAAATGACAAGATGTTACTACTGATCCTAACTTCTTTAGAAAATTAGTAAAGTCTGTTCTGAACAAGAATTGACAAAAACAAACAACTAACTTGTCCTTGGCTCTTAGTCAGAAGGTGGTAAGGTTAAACAACCCCCCCTCCCGCCTCCAAGCTGTTACTGGTAATACAATCCATTTAATATTTTTTGCATATTTGTGTAATGTACTGCATTTTCATTTTATAGTTAACTTGAACAAACAACCCAATTTTGAAGTTGGCAAAGACCATACTAATCAAAACAAATTGTAACTCATACTTGCTAGAAGTTAAATTATAAATGGGAGTGCAAGAATGTCCAATGTGCTTGCACATGTGTCTGTAAAACTCAGCTTTTAGAGGAAGAAAAGTTATTTACCTAGGCAGCGGACTTTGACAATAATGCCCTGGCTCTCCAATATTGAATCAACATACAGGCCTGAACCAGAACAAGTGGTGCAAAGGATGGCACCTTTGGCTTCACAATCAATGCATCGGGGCTTATTTCCAATGACTTTCTCGGCCAAAGATATCCCAATAGGCTTCTCAATTCTCTCTTCTGGTACAGCCATATCATAACAAAACAGAGATTCAAGACTACTTCTTCGTTTATCCACACCCCCAGCTGAGCACTCAGCCTATAGCACCAAATAAATGTTGTAAGAGATATAGACTCATCATATACTTTTACGGAAGAATATATGATTACAGGATACTTCAAATCTCAATTAGTTACAAAAATGAAGAAGCCTTCAATCTATCCTCAACGTGTACATAAGGACACACAGCTGCGTGCACAATCATGCACACACTGAGAAATGGAACTCTAGATAGCATTAGCAATTTGAAGAACTAAATTAATTCTTACTGAATGTCTACAAGAAGGAAATAAAAACCAAAAGGAACCAGAAAATCAACAGATATTTGCGTTAAGCACATGCCCATGTGTACTTTGATTGGTTATATTGCTCCTTCTAAATTCATTATCTTTGATCTTCAGGTTCATTAAATCTTTATCAACAGTAAAATCCAACAAACATAAAAGGTTATTTGCTCAACCAAAAAAAAACATGGTCGACCCACAAAAATGCAAAAGTAGTAGAAATTAATGCGTCAAGTTAAAGAGAAATTAAAGAAACTCCTAGGGATGCCAATTCGATGAGCAACCAATCCACTACTACTTTCTCCAATAAATCAACAACTCAAAACAGAAATTCCAGGAAAATAAAAGAATATGCACGAAAAGAGAAGGGCAAGAGACATAAGCTAACCCCATGTGAAGCAGAAGGAGAAGCAGAGCCGTTGGGAGAGATGGCAGTGATTTTGGTGATGGCCCTAGCTCCTTTGAAATGAAACCCAGATGTAAATTTGTCATTGAAGTTCAATTTTGTCGAAGAAACAGGGATGGCAGTAATCAAAGACGCCATATTCACAGCAGCAGCAGCAGCAGTAGAACCCATTGATTAATTTTGATGTTAACTAACGATCACATAGACATTACAGGGACGGAAGAGAAACTAAAAATAATATGTAACGAAATAATATGCAAAATTGAAACTAAAATGAGCAAGAAGAAAAACTTTGGTGTGATCGACTTGAGATTGGTTTGTTGGTTCTCGATGTTAACGAATAATTTCTTTTGGGCTGAGGATGGCAGATGGCCCAAGCTCACATGTCTACGGCCCCATTGAGCCAAAAAATGGCCTGGTCCTGCTTATTTAGGCTTGCTGAGGCCCGATCAAATATGTAATATAATATGCGTTTAATAGGGTCAGGATCTAGTGAGAACGCTTATGTGAGAATATAACATGAGAACACCGTTGGATACAATCTAACGGCTGTACAAAAAGCAATTGTAAGTGTAAGTGTTGTATTAGAACGAGGCCTTCTTCTCTCTTCTCCCTCCAATACTCTCTTCTCCCTCCAAAACGTCCCCTCCAAAACAGAAGTCCCCTCTAAACCAGCTGTTCGCTCAGTTCAATGAAAATAACCATTTTTTTATCAGCTTTGATTGAGGAAGAACTTTAACATTGAAGAGAGAGCACCCTCATTTTTCTGGGTTTCCCATTCAGGCGAAACAAAAGGAGTGTTGGATTTTATAATTTCATCTTTGTGGTTGGGTTTTTGGGGTCGGGACATACGTCAATCCTTGAGCAACGTCGAAACTGGCGTTGAGTTGGAAAGTATTGACCGTACCGTTGTGGTTCTGCTCTATTGGTTTTGAAATCCTTGAGCGGGGGCGAAACGGGGGTGAGGAAGAAGAAAAGTTTTTGGGGTTGACGTCCAGACTAAAAGGGCTGCATTACGTTGTCATAGTTGTTGAAAATTTGAAGTTGGAAATCAGTTACGATGTAAGCCATATACTGTATTTGTCAATTTCATTATTGGGCATTAGCATGAGTCAGATTAGGTTGTATGTATGTCTTTAATGTTTCAGCGGAGAGTCATTTGCATGTCATATGTTAGTTAATATTTATTGTAAAGCTGTTTGAAAGCATGTGCCAAATATTGGGCATCAGCATTAGTCAGATTAGGTTGTATGTATGTCTTTAATGTTTCACCATAGAGTCATTTGGATGTCATATGTTAGTTGATATATATTTTAAAGCTCTTTGAAAGCCTGTGCCAAATATTGGGCATTAGGACTTAGTTACGTTAGTGTGTATGTAGGTCTTTAATGTTTCACATATAGTGATTTTAATGTCATATATGATGGTTATTATGTGATATTCAGGGTTAAATTGCAAGAACTGTGAAATGGAGTGTGAAGGACAGGTGACACCGGAAGTTAGTTCGGAATTGAAACCAAAATTGGGACTTAAATTTGATTGCTGTGAGGATGTGTTCAATTTCTATAATATGTATGCCGCGAAAGCCGGATTCGGCATTCGGTGTTCTACAACGAGAACTTGCACATTCACAGGAGAGGTAACAAGGAAAGAAGATGTATGCTGTAAACAAGGGTATGCTTTGACAAGCACTGTTAGTCGTAAGAGAAGACAGCGAGGTTGTACTTGAACTGGGTGCAAGGCTAAACTTGCGATTTTGAAGGTAAACGAGAAGAATAAGTACACTGTTGTAGGATTCAATGAGGTACACAACCATGACATGACCACAGTTGATAAAGTCCATCTATTGAGATCTCACCGTAACTTAATAGAGTCTACAAAGGCCTATAGTGCACATATGAGCAAAGTTAATATCCCTGGACATAAACAGGGTAAGCCTTCTTGAGGTGCAAGTAGGGGGATTGGAAAATGTTGGATTTGTTAGGAGAGATGTCTATAATTATGCAAGGGACGTGCGTGGGGAGATGATTGGGCATGATGCACAACTGTTGAAGGAGCATTTTTTGGCTGAACAAGGAAAAAATGAATCATTTTGTTTCAATATGGACGTAGATTCGGAAGGAAGGATGGGAAATGTTTTCTGGGCAGATGCAAGGTCAAGATGAGCTTATGGGTTTTTTGGGGATGTAGTGGTATTTGATACGACGTTCAACACGAATTGCTATGGGATGGTCTTTGCGCCTTTGTTAGGAGTTAATAACCATAGGCAGATAGTGTTGTTTGGTTGTGCATTCCTAACTAGTGAAACCACGAATTCATTTGTATGGTTGTTCGAAGAATTCAAGAAAGCCATGCTAGGTGAGCCACCCAAAATGATCATCACTGATCAAGATGCAGCCATGTCAAAGGCAATTGCTTTAACTCTCCCAACAACATTCCATAGATATTGCATATGGCATATCTTGAATAAGTTTATGGAGAAACCCGACATTGGGGAATGTTTTTCTGAAATGTGCAAATGCATATGAGGTATGAACACGAAAGAAGAATTTGATGCGAAATGGGATGAAATTGTCACAAGCAATGGGCTGAAAGACCATCCGTGGCTGAGCTCGATTCATGCTTTGCGGGAGAATTGGGTTCCATCATATGTAAAACATGTGTTTTCGGCTTAGATGTCAAGTAGTCAACGGGCTGAAAGCTGTCATGCATTTTTCAAACAATATATTAACCGGAAAAACACATTGATGGAATTCATTTTACGTTTTGAAAGAGCTCTTGGTTCACAGAGGCACAAGGAGTTAATGGTTGATCATGTTGATACCAATGAAAAGCCTCCACTGCCATTTTGAATACCAATGCAACATCAAATGGCACGCATTTACACTCGGGAAATTCTTGAAATGTTTGAGAGGGAAGACTTCCGAAGCCTTTTATGCTTGTTCGAACTTGTAGAGGAAGATGAGACCCAGTGCAGGTACAAAGTAAGTGAGCGGGTAAATCCGGGGTGACACGGATGAAGGAGCTTGTGCATGATAAAGATGCCGATAAAGCTTATTGCAGCTGCAAAGGATTTGAATTTTGGGGTATTCCGTTGCCGACACATCCTAGCATTTTTAAGAATGAAGCAGGTGGAGCATTTGCCAGACAATTACATAGTGAAACGATGGCTTCAAAGTGCAAAGTGCGGTGTAGTATATGATAAGAATGACAAAGAAGTTAAAGATTGCGTGGACGGTTTGGTTTTGGTTAAGAGATCGAAACTTGGCAAAGTTGCAGGTGAGTTGATAGATTCTGCTTTGTTGTGTGATGAAGGTTTTGAGTTGCTTGAAAATTCTTTTGACGACATTCGTGGGAAGCTTACAAGGTTGTTGTCATCAAGAGCTCGTGTCAAAGAAGAACCCAATGGAGAGGTCGGAACTAGTTCTTCCCAAGTCAGAATTAAGGATCCCCATCGAGTAAAAGCAAAAGGGCGTGTGAGAAGAGTGAAATGACAAAAGAGAAGGCAGCGGAAGGACATAAACGGCGGTGCAGTGAATGTAGGAAGACTAATCATGATAGACGGAGTTGTCCAAAACTTATGAGCGGGTAAGTGAATATGTAATTGTCTGGGTTTGAATTTTGTACAAGAAATGCTGTTGACTTGTTTCTTTGTTTCGATATTGCAGCTCTTCATCTTCCGACGCAGAAGTTGGTGCTGCAGTTGATGATAATTTACAGCCCAGTCAGAGCACGCAGGACAGGGAACCTACTATGATAGAGTCATTTATGCAAGAGTTTGATTTCATTTACAGTCCCGGAGTTTGAATATTTGTTGATACCAATTTGCGTCTTTTTGGAAACCATCTGGAACCGTTAATGAATCTTATGTAAGTGCCTCATGTTGATACTGAACTAAGGTATGTGAAAAGCAACATTGAAACCGCCCAAAAACAAAGTAACTTTTGTATTCGATAATTATTAAGTGTAACACACGTATCGCATGACTTACATTCGACCCCCTGGAAAAATAAAATAAAATAAAGTATATTAAAGTCAACAATAAGTTATTTGAAGAGCCACGTAGTTATCAGCATCAAAGTCATCACTTGACTCAAAGCGGCCACGTTCCTCCCAATCTAGAATGCGTTTGTCATTGTAGCAATCCTCGCACCACTCTGGGGGTAATGCAAACAATGGGAGATGGGGGCAATGTGGGTAATGTTTTATACACCTTTGCAACGGTTGCAAGGAAAATGAAATATGTAGGTAAGGGAATTTTGAAACCATCACTAATGCCAGTAATGTGTCAAAGAACAGAATATATATGTCAGATAATCTTGAAAAACTTCATCGACCATTCGACAATTTTTTAAACCAAAAATTTGAGCACTATTAGTAACTGAACTCTACTAATCTCTACTAATCCGGTAGTTAGTGATGGAAGAAATAAGATTGAACTCTGGTAAGAACATAGAACCTAAGGCTGTGATAGGAGATTAAACCTGAATAAGCTGCACGTAAGTTAGATTTTGGGCTTAAACATGTAAACACAAACCCAGATATGGCATTAACAAAAAACAAACAAGTGAATAACGATTGCCTAGCGATTGATATGGCTACCAGCCGTCATTATCGTTGGCTTTTGCTGGTTGGTGGCCTAGCTCTGGTGGGTGTACATCGCCGAGATGATTTGCTGTGCAGGAGACGGAGTTATGGCGTCCCAGTCAATATGTTTGTGGACATCTGCAGCGAACCGTCGGAAATGCTCAAAACCTTCGTTGAAAGCCACAGACATTGCCTGCCTATGCTTGTCGCCTCCTTTGTGGATGCTCAAAGATTCGTACGTAGCATCCTCCAGGGTCATTTGCAAATCCTCTGCTTTGAGCTTTCTTCTTTGGCCATGAATTCTGTGCTTCTCTTTTCTGTAACGCGCTTTGTTCACTTGGCGCGTCAAATACGCCAACTCCTGGCTTCTGACACACTTTTGAGTCCAATAATGAACCAAGGAGGAGTCGTGTTCCAGTTTGTTCTTCATACCATTTATTTCCAGAGCAGGATCATCCGGAGTCGCCCTCGGTTGCCGAGGAGGTTGGAAGTGGCAGCGGTGGTAGAGGGGACCTGAGATAATTGGGGGCATATTCCCATGACCCATCGGAGTCCCCCTGATTTGCATTGCCGTGTGAACTGGTTGACATGTTGACAAATCTTCAGTTTCTTCAGACTGGGAGATTCGTTGTATGCACAAAACACAACTCCAAAGAAGAGTCAGGAAGAAAACAAGATGTTGATGTACGACAATGAGTATCCCATAGCCATACGACACCGTTTATATATGATGTCCTGGAGTATTCCGCAATTTGTTTTATCTGTTTTCCCCATCTGTCACATCAGTTTTGTTTTTTGGTTCAGGAATGAGAGTATTTGATTTAGGTTGAATTCGGATTAAAGCCTCGTATTAATCACAGATAACATACACATGAATTTTGAATTTTCAACTTTGAATGAGGTGGTAGCATTTGTCGAATTATTATCACGATGTTTTCAAAGGAAGGGTGAGAGAATGGTCACTGACGTGCACATGTGCACCTACCGAAGGTTGATGTGGTCAGGTCCCGCCATGTGTTGTATTTCGTTATTTTCATTACATAACTAGGGGAAAATTATTGAAGACATGGTAATAACAAGGAGAATAATCGGAAAAAATGCCCCAAAATTGATACCAGCTCCTTGTGGCATTACACAACTGAGGGAAGCTATAAATCGTCGAAAGTGTTTTTTCAACTCACTTTCGTACTCAATTTCATAAGATGTGATAATACAGAGTGTACACTTCATCTTCGGAATATGGTTTGAACTCGCTTTCGCTTCAACCGTAACATTATGTTTTGCAAACTTTTTCCGTCTATTTCCTTCATGTTTATTATCTAATTTAAAATAACACAACTATTTGTTACATTTCCTTCGTATGTAATTTTTGGGAAAAATTAGTCTTATTTTATCCTTTCAAATGACACACAATATTTTTATTGTTATTTCATTGGTCATATATTATATATTTCACACGAATAAGCACACCTCATATTACCATTTTAGGAACAACAACTCCTGGAGGGAGATCCAATCAATGCTAAAAACTATCCCATTCCTTTTAGGCATTTTGTAAAGAGAAATTAAATATGTTGACAGAAAATAATGTAAACATACTTCAATTAAAGCATACCCATTTAGCTTTACAAAAGTACGCATAATCAACCAAAAGCAGTTTCCCATATTTTTCACTCGCTCTTTCTTCACGTCTTACAGCTTGGATACATAGAAGATTGTAACACCCCGACCCAAAATAAGTTCACTATTTAATTGATTTAATTTAATTTAATTTAATTTCTAATTTTTCACTCGAGTAAGGGAAAAAGGGTCAATTTTTATCCGAAGAGAGTTTGGAGCAACGAGTGGTGTTTTTAGGAAGCTCGTACTTAAACTGAAATCCGTAGACACGGAGTGGACTCAATTCGGACTTGAAACGAAGAAGATACGATCGAAAAATCGTTGAGGATTTAATTGATATTTTTTCAGAATATTTTTTTAGATAAAATCAGATTTTTAGTTTTTTTTTTCTCATTTCTCTCTCTCTCTCTCTCCCGTGCGTTCTCTTCTCTCTCTCTCCCCGACTCCGTCGCTCTCCCTTCCTCTCTCTCTAACTCAGGCCACCGGCCACGGCAGCGCACGAGACCGGAGCCAAAAGGACCGGCCGGACCTCGCCTTCGAACCCCAGCCCATCTCCAGCCGGAAGCCGCCGTCGAGACCGCCGGAAAACGCAGCAAGCTGCTGGAAAAATTTCTGAAATTTTAGAAACTTCAACACCTCCGTTCTCCTTCGTTTGTCCACCGAATTGGACGAGTGAGGTATGAAAATTCATCTATTTTTCGTGCTCTAGCTGCCTGTTGGTTGGGTTTCCTGAAATTTTGAGAATTTACATGTTAAATTTCGAACTTTAGCTTCAGCCGATTTTCAGTTGGCATTTCCAGCCACTTCCGGCCATTTTTTGGCCTTCACCCAAGAAGAAATGTGGTTCCAAATTAGGTGTATTATCTAGGATAGGAGTTTGGAACCAAAATACTAAGTTTTTCCGGCCGCCGGAATATTGATCAAGCCACCCACGCGCGGCGGCGCGTGGGGTGTCGCGTAGGCAGTCCGGCAGAGGCCACATTTTATCCTAGAATGATCCTTACGTTGTCACGAGCGCGTAGGAGTTTACGGATCTCATTTGGATATCGTTTGGGCCTCAAACGAATTTTACATAATCCGTGATTTTCGGGTTTGATGTGTTTGGACCGTTAGATCAAACCCAAATTCACGTGTGTTGTTCCTGGTATTTCTAGGATCGCATAGGAATTCGCGGATCGTGAATCGGAGCCCGGATGTTCCAATTCAATGATTTAAAGTTTATGTTTTACGTTAATCGTTCGATCGATCGTGAGTTTTGACTGTCCATTGACCGAGCGTCTTCCGAGACTTTTCCAGCATTTGAAACTCTTAGGTTGACCCTAGGAGTGTCTCGTTCCTCGTGCATACTAGAAACCCGGGAAAAATTAGGATTTTATTTTAAAAGTCTTATTTTGAAGAGTTGGATTTTAATATCGTATTCCTATTCTGAAATAGGTAATCCAACTTCGCCTTCAAGAGGCAGGACCCTCTCTCGGGGTCACGCAGCTTGGGACTACTTGTGAGTGGTCTTTGTTTTCAAATAATAGCATGGTTTTATAATGAAATTTATATGCATGGAGATTTAAATGATTTTATGCAAACCCATCCTTTTGTATTCAATTATTCATATGTTGGATATGTTGTGTTATAAAGTTATTTGCAATTTATATGGGTTTTGACATATAAGTATCTTGAAGTATATAAGTATATTATTGGGAAAGTGTTGGCTTGTTGAGATTGTGTAAGGTACTTTGGGGTGTTGTGAGATGAAGAAAAGTATGAGTTTAGAATGTCAGGATGGAGTGCTATAAGCACTACCCTGTGTACCTCCCCTGAAATTGGATTGTGATTATGGAAATTGGGATACTTGGAAATGTCGGAACCCGGGGCATACCTTAACGGGTGTCGCTGTAGACCTTTAATTGGGTAGTCTGCGCGTAGGACTGTTTAGGGCGTACGGGTCTTGATTCTTTGTCCGTACGTGCTGGCTGAGAGCTAGTCCCCCAGTTGGACGGCTTGTCCCTAGCCACATAGTCCGTTTGAGGGCTGATAATTGTGAGCTAGTCAACAATCCCCTGTTGGATTGTTTCCCCGGACAATTAGGTGTGTCATATATATATATATATAATATCTCTTATATTATATAACTATTCCCTTGTTCTTGTTTTTGAGTGAGGATACTTCCCCGCTCGTCGTGCCAATGGGCACGGGTTTTGAGAGTTTGATTTGAGATTTATAATGGAAGGGATGGATGGGTTGATTTGAAAGTTTCACTGAATTTCGGATTTAGCTCGGGTTTGAGCAAACTATATATGTATGAATATGATGGTATTTAATGTATTGATTTCATGCATGGTTTTCTAATAGTGGGGTTATACTACTTTGGTTTGAATTGAACTAAACTTTGTTTTGTCCACTCACAATTTTCTGTTTTGCGCCCCACAGCCAATAGTTGACTTGGAACGAGCAGGAGAGTTGTGTCGCGTGCCCTTAAACCGTGAATTTTGGTGCTCCGAGCTTTCATAGAGCTTCGGTACCTTGTAAATTCGTTAAACTTCCTTCCCACTTGTATCTTCTTTGAAATCTGTTAGATGCTCTGTTATTGCCCAGTTAGAAATTGGTATTTTGAGGCCGGAGGCCATGGTTTGTAAACGCTATGTATTGTGTAATGCATGCTGGCTGTTGGGATGTAAAATAACTGTGTTTTTAACAGGTTAAAATTTTTGGGATATGTCCTGTTTCCAGGGGAGACTCTGCCAAAATTTTGGTAGAAAGTCTCGGTTATTAGTAAGTGGGCCCGGCATTCTGCGGATGCGGGATTTTAGACCGGATCCGTCTCGGTTTCCGAGGAGATTCGGGGGCGGGTCCTGCCAGCTGGTATCAGAGCATTAGGTTTCTTTTCTTGTGACTTTCATGCTTCCTTTGCGTGTTGGTACTAATGATTTTGTGGGTTCTTTGGTTAGAATCATGCCTCCCCGTGGTGCCAGATTCAGAGGTCGTGGTCGTGTACCGAGATATGGACCGAATCCTCCACCTCCATCTCCATCTCCGCCACCCTCTCCACCACCTTCACCTCCGCCTCCACCACCTGTTGGAGAGCAAGCTGGAGAAAATATGTTGGACTTGCAACAAGTTATAAATCAGTTCACGAACCAGTTCACCACACAGCTCGCCCAAACTATGGCTACTGCCATGCAAGGGAGAGGAGCACAGGAAGGTTCAGATATAAAGAGAGTCAAAGAAATGGGAGCTAAAGAGTTCTTTGGTAGCTCTGATCCTACGGAAGCCGAGGCTTGGCTCACGGATGTGGAAAGAGTTTTTGAGGTTCTACAATGTCCGGATGGGGATAAAGTGAGATTGGCGTCCTTTTTACTGAAAGGGAATGCGTATCATTGGTGGAAAACGGTCAGGAGAACTGATATGACTTGGGAGGATTTCCAGCGCGTCTTCTTCTTGCAGTTCTACCCGCATTCTTATCGGAATGCAAAGAAGATTGAATTTCAACAATTGACTCAAGGAAATATGACAGTGTTTGAATATGAGCAGAAATTCAATGAGTTGTCAAGGTTTGCACCGGACATGGTAGCCACTGGAGAAGAAAAATGTATGCGGTTTGAATATGGTTTATGGTTGGAGATTCAGGGTAAAGTTACTGCTACCCCACATACTTCTTTAACGAATGACTGTTTGGGGGATATGAACCAGCAATTCCACATTTAAGACCACTTACTGAAACGATATAGGACCCAAAACCATAAATAGACTTCAAATAAAAACAATACAAAGTTCACACAGTTTCACCTTTACATAAAAACACTAAAAACCAAAACAACAATTTATTAATAAAACACCTATCATACCATGTATATACACCTTAAAAACAAACAGTGATCAACTGGAGTTTGCGCTGGATGAGAACAACTCCCTCTTCCATTTGCAGGGTTCACAGCAGTTCCAAGCATCTACGTTGTGCCAGTCGTCGCCACAGCAGTTTCCACCCCCGATTACCCTCACAGTGAATGCAGTCTTGTAAAAATCCTTTGTCTGCAGTAAATTTTTGAAGCATAGGAGGAGTCACGGTGCCACACATTGTATACCGAAGCAGTTCGATTGGTTATTGAATCCCTGCAACCTTGGCTGTTCAGTTTCTTCGTTTTTCCTGAGATGGCACAAAAACTCCAGCGCATTCTCCTTGCCCTCGCTAGGGTTCAACAGCCCTAGCAAGCCAAAAAGGTAGGAGGCTTCCTTATGCCCTGCCATAGCTGCCACCCGCAGGTTCTTCAGCTGCCTCATCATCATTCTTCACGAAGAACTCTTGAATAGCTTCTCTGTAAATGATTTCTGGATTGTTATGTTCTTTGCACTTTTGCAAGAACTCAACAATTTTGCCTTCCTCACTTGGGTACCAGTCCTGATGCCACTGGTACTTATCCACTGACACCGTTGTCCAAACCTCAGGATCGTTGAGCATTTCTTTAAATAACTTGCAGGTTGCCGCCATGTTGTATAGATCTTCAGAGGAGTTCTTTGCAACCGCGAGCAGCACCTTAAACCATGCCAAATATGGAATATCCATCTTGGTTGTTGGAGAAGAGGGACTGAAAAGGGTCTGTGGAGAAGAGGACTGAAAAGAGTGTGTGGAGAAGAGGGACTGAAAAGGGTGTGTGGAGGTTTTAATAATCAAGGTGTCGTTTGGGGACGAAGAAGGAAGTGGCGCATATAAACCCAACCGGCGTGACCCACTTGACAATGGACGAAGACAAGGGTTTAGATCAGTTTCAATTATATTATTCGTTTCCCAAGCGCCTGACTGAAACGACAATTGACACTTATCGCTGAAGCTGGAGGGACTCAATTGGTTTCGCGCCCTCCCATATTGAGAGCATTTATGATACCATTTGTCACCGGCAGTAGTCACAAAATTATAAATGCTTTTCGTCATAATTATTTTGCTAAAATCACATCACCACTTTTGAAGCAAATGTGATACTTAATTTGTCTGCTTATCACCTGTAAAGAAAATAAAACAACTGTGTTCTAGATACTAATAATGCAAATATGACATCACCACGGAAATTAGGTATCTCAAGTGGTGACTCCCCAGTCCAAGTGAACAAATTCATGTTGGCGGGAAAATTAGTAAGGGGACTGCTGTATAAATAACAAAGTTATATATTCTACCTCACATTGCACCACCAGTTGGTCCAAACAACCCTCAACTCACCATGGGTTCACCTACGAAAACCCCCCCATACTTATAACAACTCCACCAAAAAATGCAGACGCTATCTCAGAGAAGAATAAGAACGCTGAAGATGTTCCTGTTGGACCTGCGAAATCCATCAACTTTTCATCCGAGGACCACGATGATGTAGGTCGTATCGGCTAGATGTGGTACGATGAGTTGTTGACTGAAATAAAACGTCAGAAGATGCATCTAAGATGGTATGAAGAAACATTGGGGAAGGAGAAAAGTGAAGCGAAATTACACCTTCTATCAGTCATACTAATGAAACTGAGGGTTAGGCTTGTGAAAGGAAAAGGTTGTCGAAGGTTCAGGGGGTCGAATGAGGCATTGCAGATGAGGGAAGCAAAAGCACGTAAAGGATTTGACCTGTTCCGAGAGTATGCAAAATGTGTTGTCCCAAGCTACAACTTGGGATCGAATCACCATGGAGTAAACCGTCGCTGGACAACGTTCATTTTCGTTATTTTCAGTTCAGTTTGTTTGGAAAAACATGCGTAAACATTCATTTTGACTGCTTTTGTTCCAAGTTTGTGTGCGCTCCTGAAGGTGTAACCATTTTGCTTTGGACACTTCAGATGGTATCTTCTATGTATCCAAGCTGTAAGACGTGAAGAAAGAGCGAGTGAAAAATATGGGAAACTGCTTTTGGTTGATTATGCGTACTTTTGTAAAGCTAAATGGGTATGCTTTAATTGATTATGTTTACAAAATGCCTAAAAGGAATGGGATAGTTTTTAGCATTGATTGGATCTCCCTCACAGGAGTTGTTGTTCCTAAAATGGTAATATGAGGTTTGCTTATTCGTGTGAAATATATAATTTGACCAAGGAAATAACAATAATAATATTCTGTGTGTCATTTGAAAGGATAAAATAAGACTAATTTTTCCCAATCTTTAGATACGAAGCATAAGTTAATTTTCCCAATGAACAAACTCTTGTTTATGATGCAACTCCCCCGTTTGACTTAAAATTAAAGAAAAAGTTATTTTTAGTGGGTTCAAATACAACCTGTACGCAACCGTCAACATATGTTGTTTATACTATGCTGAACCATAAACCATAAATGGTGCCACACTGTGTTTTCAAATGTGGTTTAGGTACCATTTAATTAGTTATTTCATGATATATTGTTATTTTCTGTAGTTTTAGGATATCTTTTATTATTTATGTGTGATTTTAACGCAGCACAAGCAAGTAAAGGTTTCAAACGAAAACCTTGAGTAACAAGGAAACTGGATTCCACCAGAAAATTAAGAGAAACTCTCTTGGAGTAATTGTATTAAATCTCAAGTGCCCAAAAACATTAGACGAACCCGTCTAAATACACAACTCTCAACCCTTGTAACTGCTAGGGGAGTTATTACAATAAAACGGAAAAACAGAATTAATTCGGAGACTTAACTACGTAACTCCGAAACTGAAAAATAGAATTTATTTTGGGAATTAACTACGTAACTCTGAAACGGAAAAACACAGAATTTATTTGGATAATTAATTTCGAAACTTTGAATGCAGTTTTTAAAGGCCAAACGACCCTAGAATGCCAAAATCCATCGTATGTCACAGCAAAGCTGTGAGTTTGACTCGTGGCTTCGTTCCCTTTCCGAAATGGTATTTTGCGCCCAAATTCGGAGCTGGAACGACAATTCTGCAAATTCCCACCACATCCTTTTTCTTGCTCAACCGCGATAAAATCTGCCATCTGTTCTACATCAAATTTTATAATTAATGAGTTTACTTTTGGACCAAGTTGCGTTGGTGCCCAACTGGTGGTGCAATGTGAGGTTAAATATATCACTTTGTTATTTATACAGCAATCCCCTTACTAATTTTACCGCCAAAATTAATTTGTTCACTTTGACTGGGAGCGGCCACTTTAGAAACCTACTTTCCGTGGTGATGTCATATTTGCATTATTAGTATCAGATACACTAGTTTCATTTTCTTTATAGGTGATAATCAGACAAATTAAGTATCATATTTGCGGAGCTTTAAGTGTTCGCGCAGCGTGGTTGAAATGTAAGTTACCTTGAGAACTTGTGCTGTCATATTTGCATTATCAGGATCATAAACACAGTTTTCTGTTTCTGGACTGGTGATACGCGTTCATATTTAGTTCCATATTTGGCAAGAAGCAACTGCTTAGTTGTTAATGCTAAAATGCAAGTTAGCTTCACTCATTCTAATGTCATTTTTGCATTATTAGAACCATATACAATGTGATCATTTACTTTACTGTTAATGGTGTGTTGATATTTAGTTTCAAGGTTGGCAAAATGAAACTGATTACTTGGTCATGTTCAAATGTAACTAAGTCATTTGCTTCAAAAGTGGTGATGTGATTGTAGCAAAATAATTATGACGAAAAACATTTATAATTTTGTGACTACTGCCCGTGACAAATGGTATCATAAATGCTCTCAATATGGGAGGGCGCGAAACCAATTGAGTCCCTCCAGCTTCAGCGATAAGTGTCAATCGTTTCAGTCACAGAGCTTGGGAAACGAATAATATAATTGAAACTGATCTAAACCCTTGTCTTCGTCCATTGTCAAGTGGGTCACGCCGATTGGGTTTATATGCGCCACTTCCTTCTTCGTCCCCAAACGACACCTTGATTATTAAAACCTCCACACACCCTTTTCAGTCCCTCTTCTCCACACACCCTTTTCAGTCCTCTTTTCACAGACCTTTTCAATCCCTCTTCTCCAACAACCAAGATGGATGTTCCACATTTGGCATGGTTTAAGGTGCTGCTCACGGTTGCAAAGAACTCCTCTGAAGATCTGTACAACATGGCAGCAACCTGCAAGTTATTTAAAGAAATGCTCAACGATCCTGAGGTTTGGACAACGGTGTCAGTGGATAAGTACCAGTGGCATCAGGACTGGTACCCAAGTGAGGAAGGCAAAATTGTTGAGTTCTTGCAAAAGTGCAAAGAACATAACAATCCAGAAATCATTTACAGAGAAGCTATTCATGACTTCTTCGTATTGAAAGATGATGAGGGCATGAAGAACCTGCGGGTGGCAGCTACGGCAGGGCATGAGGAAGCCTTCTACCTTTTTGGCTTGCTAGGGCTGTTGAACCCTAGCGAGGGCAAGGAGAAGGCGCTGGAGTTTTTGTGCCATCTCAGCAAAACGAAGAAACTAAACATAAAATCTTGCAGGGATTCAATAAGCTTGCGACTGGGTTGGTATACAATGTCTGGCACCAAAACTCCTCATCCGCTGCTTGAAAAGTTCACTACAAACCAAAATGTTTTTGAAGACTGCATTGACTATGAGGGTAATCGGAAGTGGTATGAGTTCGGGGACCGCAGTGCCGACGACTGGGACAATGTAGATGCTTGGAACCTTGTGAACCCTGCAAATGGAAGAGGGAGCTGTACTTGCATCAAGCACGAACTCCACTTCATAATTGCGTTTGATATATAAGTCTATATACATGGTATGATAGGTGATTTATTAATCAATTGTTGTTTTGGTTTTTTGTGTTTTTATGTAAAGGTGAAACTGTGTGAACTTTGTATTGTTTTTATTTGAAGTATGTTTATGGTTTTGGGTCATATATCGTTTCAGTAAGTGGTCTCAAATGCGGAATTGCTGGTTCATATCCCCCAAACAGTCATTCGTTAAAGATGACAGATAGGCATATGGCAAGGAGGTTGCGTGTTGTCAACCCGGAAAGGGATTATCCTTTCACTCACTTCGTTGACAAGTGGATGTCTGACACATCCTTGATCTTCTAAGATACTTTGATGATCCCATAAATACCCCAAAAAAGTCCCCCTAATTTCCTGATTTGTCTTGCGTTTGAAACTATATTTGCAACAAAATAGAAGTGTAATTAAGTCATCCGGTAATCCCTTTTCACTAACATAATTATTTAAATATCGCAATGTGGATCTACGAATTACGTGGAGGGTTTTTCCCAATTTGATTATAACCATCTACGACATTTCCCCATTATTTTCGGATTTGTCCAGCAATTTTTAGGATTTCTGCACCCAAAAAAAAAAAAATTGAATCCCATAGTACAGAAATCCCTATTCACTAACATCAAGAATTACATATCAATTGTCACAAAAAACATTTTGCCAAATAATAACCCAAAACTCCTGACGAAGTATTCATCCCCACACAGAGTTAGGAAATTTCCTAATTTTTTCCTTAATTTTCCTGTATTTGTAACGATTTTTGGGAAAAAAACTGAATAAAATATACAAGAAATGCCAAGTGGAGGCGCTGGAGTGGGGAGCTGCAAGCCTGACCGTCACGCGACGCAATCCCATGCCGCCACTCGCCAGTTTTTCTATTTTCTAATATTTTCCACTTAAATATTCAATTTTTAAACGACTTCAAGGATGTAGGGGCTTTTCGCCTGCGGTTTAGGGTTTACTGTCGAATGCTTAGGGTTAAAAAATATTATTCCATTCTAATCCACTTTGCAGACCTTTCCGTTTCGAAGCTATGTGGCTAAAGCATGAGGGATTTAAAGACTTTCTTGCCCAGAAGTGGGAGACTCTAATTGGTTCTGCCCTTGATAAATCTTATGCTTTGGTTAGTCACCTCCAGCAGTGGAATAATAATACCTTTGGTCATCTAAAGAAAAGGAAGGCTAGGCTTTTAGCTAGGCTTGCTGGAATTCAACAAGCCTTATGTAGTGGTCCTCAACCCTCTCTGAGTGAACTTGAACTCTCCCTAATTGATGAATTTAATGGTTTGCTTGAGCAAGAGGCTCTTTTCTGGCAACAAAAATCAAGAATTCAGTGGTTACAAGAGGGTGATAGAAACACCAAATTCTTTCACATCTCTACTATTATTCGAAGGGGAAGAAACAAAATTGAACGGCTTAAAAATGAGGAGGGCATTTGGGTTGACAATGCTGCAGGTTTAAAAGCTTTGGTTGTTGGCTATTTCTCAAATTTGTTCTCTCAATCTATCTCTCTGTTTGCAGATGTTAATCTCTCGAAGTTATTCCCTAGCATCAACCCTTTGGATTTGCAAGGTTTACTGAGGAGTATTGATGCTGAAGAGATCAAAGGTCACTTATTTGGCATTGGTAGTTTGAAAGCCCCTGGGTTGATGGCTTTCCTGCAAGCTTCTATCAAAATAATTGGGATATTTGTGCTACTGATATTATAGATATGGTACGGAAAAGCTTTCATGATGGTTCTGTTCCCGAGGGCTTAAATTACACTTTGATTACTCTTGTGCCTAAAGTGGATAATCCTCACTCCATGGTCCAATTTAGGCCTATAAGTTTATGTTGTACGTTGTATAAAATTATCTCCAAGATTATTGTCAGCAGGTTAAGGCCCTTGATGACTCAATGGATCAGCCCTAACCAGGTGAGTTTTGTGCCTGGGAGACATATAACTGATAACATTTTAATTGCCCAGGAGCTGATGCATAAATTCAGGACCTCTAAAGGTAAGAAAGGCTTCATTGCCTGGAAGGTTGACCTTTCTAAGGCTTATGACCGCTTGAATTGGCAATTTATTGAGAATGTGCTGGAGGAATTAAGTCTGCCTTCCCCTTGCATTAATCTGATTATGGCTTGTGTTAACTCTGTTAGATACCAAGTTTGTATTAATGGGGAACTTACTGCAGCTTCCCACCCTAGCAATGGCATAAGGCAAGGAGACCCCCTCTCCCCATATTTGTTTGTTCTTTGCATTGAGAAGCTATCTCATATAATCCTTGAGGGTGTGGATAAAAAACGATGGAAACCTGTGAAGACGTCCCAATCTGGTCCCACTGTCTCTCACTTATTCTTTGCCAATGATTTGATTTGATTTGCCGAAGCTAGCACCTCGCAAGCTCGCATTATGAAGGGCTGTCTAGATTTGTTCTGCCAAGCTTCTGGCCAATCCGTCAACTATGAGAAATCAGCCATTTTCTGTTCTCCAAACACGAATCGCGATCTTGCTTGTGAAATTAGTAACATTTGTGGTTCCCCCTTGACTGAGAATTTGGGCAGGTATTTGGGCATGCCTTTGTTACATTCTAGAGTCACGAATCAGACTTTTAATGGTATTGTTGATAAGGTGCACAAGAGGTTGGCCTCATGGAAGAGTAAGCTCCTCCCTTACGCTGTCGTGCCACCTTAATTCAAGCTGTCACAACTGCCATTCCTGTCTTTGCAATGCAAACAGTCAAATTGCCCATGAGCACTTGCACTGCTTTGGACAATCTCCATAGGAATTTCTTTTGGGGAGGATCGGCCACCAAAAATAAAGTTCATCTTTGTCAATGGGACTTGGTTTGCCGTCCCAAGGCTAAGGGAGGATTAGGATTTAAGAAATCTGTCAATATGAACCAAGCTTTACTTGCGAAGCTTGGTTGGAGAATTCATGTTAAAGCTCAGGGGTTATGGACCAAGATCCTTGAAGCTAAGTATCTGAAAGGCAAATCCATTCTTGATCCCTCTTTGGAGAGTAGGAAAATTGGTTCTCCAACCTGGAAAGGCATATTGTATGGTGCGAATCTTCTTAAGCAAGGCATGAATTGGAGAATTGGGAATGGTAACTCCATTCAGTTTTGGAAGGACCAATGGCTCCCTGAGGGACCACTGCTGACGTCATGCAGGAGCCCTCAATGTCGTTGACCTTAATTGCACTGTGGACAACTTCTTTAAAAACAATTGGTGGGATATTGATAAATTGAGGACTGTTGTAAATGAGGACATTATCCACAAGATTATTAACTTCCCTATTGGTGCTGGAAGTGATTTACAGGATACTCAGGTTTGGAGTGCTGAATCCAATGGAGTTTTCTCTGAAATGAGCTTATGATCTCCTGTTTCGTGATGGTGAAAGATCTGACCTTGGTTGGGACAATTTGTGGAAGCTGAATGTGCCTCCAAAACTTAAAATTTTCTTTTGGCTGATCCTTCATGGGAGAATTTTAACTAATGAGCAAAGAGCTAGAAGACATCTTACTACAGATTCCTCTTGCAGGATATGTGATTGGCCTTCTGAATCTATAATCCACCTCTTGAGAGATTGCCCCATAGCTCAAGAGGTTTGGAAAACTATTAGAATTCCTACCCAAGTGTTCCCCCTTGCTAATGCTCCTGTGAAAACCTGGTATGTAGGCAACCTCTGCTCTAAGACCACTTGGGGAGAAGGAATTCCTTGGCACACTATTTTCATATTTACTTGCTGGTTCATTTGGAAATGGCGTAACCAGCATATTTTTACTGCAGATGGGGGGCTCCCTCATAATCCTAGGCATACTATTTATTTGGCTGTGAAGGATTGGCTCTCTCCTGAAATTCAGGAAAGTTATTTTTCCTCAAATACAGGTGGCTCTTGCTTGGGATCCTCCAAGAAATTGTGATTTTAAATTGAATGTTGATGGCACGCGCAAGACAGTTACGAGTGATATTGGTGCTGGAGGAGTGATTCGCAACTCTCCTGGTGATTGGATTGGTGGTTTCTCGGTCAATTTAGGAAAAGGTCAGATTATGGAAGCTGAGTTATGGGGTCTTTTCTTTGGCTTGCAGCTCGCCTGTGAACCTCAAAATTTCACATATTTTGATTGAAATGGACTCTGCGTTGGTTGTGGCCCTTATTATGAATCCTGCGACAGCTGGTACTCATCCTCTTGCTGGTCTGTTATATGGCTGCTGGGATTTAATGAAGAAGATTAGTATTTGTGCTATTCAGCATGTGTAGAGAGAAAGAAATTATGTGGCTGATAGGCTTGCGAATGGCAGTTATAATATGGACTTAGGCATTCAGTGGTTTGACTCGGCACCTCCCTGGATTGGCGAGGCTTTGGCAGATGATATGTTGGGGGTTTCTAGAACCCGTTCTATTCGGTTGTTGTAGTTTGTTTGTTTTGGGGTTCTTCCCACCTGTTTCATCAAAAAATAAAAATAAAATATTAAACCAATGCTTTTCTTTCCCGCTCATGGGTTAGGGTTAAAAAAAAAAAACATTCCTGCAAATTTTGAATTTGCCGCTCACAGTCACGGATTGTTACAACCAAAACAGGACAATTCAAACTTCAAACTCCATATTAGTTCTCCCCACAAAAGAAAATACCATTCCTTTTCAGATTTGAAGGAAAATTAATTGGGGGTTTTGAGCAAATTTTTGGAAGGGTTGTCATCTTCTGTTATCTTCATTTTCCCTTTTGGGCAAAGCCAGTTCAAATTCTTCAACAAACACTCAAGGAAAGAGGTGTCGGCACTGCAATGCTGAGATGGTTATGCTAATTTCCAAATCTGAAAGGAATATGGGCAGACCGTATTGAAAGTGCTTCACAACGTATGCAAGTATTATCTTCCCTAAGCCAATAACACTAACTCAGATCGGCCATTGCCTAAGCCAACGAAAACTGCTACAGAGTATCAGATTTGGGTCTACATTGTAATCCGAAAATGAAAAATGTAACTTTCTTATGTTTTTTTAGGGAGCTACAAGGTGTAGTGGCTATGAATGGGTGACTGGAGGCAACATGCCAACTGAATCTCAAATTGAAAACCAGCTGGATGTGAAGGAACTTAATGCATATGCTGAAGTCATCCGTATGGTGAAGGCATTAAAAAGATCCTCCTACTGTTGTTAGTTCTATCATTTCTGAATTTGGCAGTTCAAGTGATGAAGAAGTAAGAAACTTTTTGCGTTTGGAAATCTTCAAGCAATTTCAAGTATATATTTATAAATTGTGTTCTGTTTTGGCTTTTCAAGTATATATTTTGTAATTTTCTAATCCGGACAGCTATGAAATATGAAGAAGTGTTTGCAAATCTACTATTATGAATTAATCATTGAGGGTTTATGGTTCAGCATAGTATCAACAACATGTGTTGACGGTTTCATACAGGTTGTATTTGAACCCAATAAAAATAACTTATTCTTTAATTTTAAGTCAAAAGGATCATAAAGAAGAGTTTGTTGATTAACAAGTAAGACTCAAAACTACCTTTTCTAAACCTTCGTACAAACGGGAAGGATGCCCTCAAGCATGCGAAGAAAGCTCTTCGAGCTTCCCTTATATGATAGAAAGGTTAGTTCTCTATCTCGCAAATTGAGCCAATACCAAGCAATATGAATTTCTTCAGTTCAACTACTGTTACCTACATAATTACAAACCGCCCACCCAGTGAAATGAAGTTTGCAAGTTTTTTATACTACACCCACCCAGTTATGTCATATTGCCTCTCCTAATTAAGCACATGCGTTAATATCCCTGCAACAACTTCACAACGAGCTTCAACCGATACAAGGGCATGGCATGATGGGAAATATTGGCTAGTTCTACATTGGAGGTCAGAAACTCGCAGTATTTTAAAATGTACATCCCATAGTCGCCCCTGAAACATAGCGAAGCAGCTGTCATTCATTGTACAACAAAAGCGCACTTTCATAACACAATGTGTTTAGGTCGAATATGACTCACCCTCCTACTTGTTGGGGGGGGGGGGGTGCATCCAAAACGCGACTAACTGGCCACTCAGTTTAAGAAGTAGACCGTCGCCAATATATCCAGCTTCGAGTAACAACCGGGGTAGTATTTTGGACACCGGCTACATAGCCCGTTGGATGGCTTGAGTTCTGCACAGATCTACTTTTGAATCATATACCCTTATCTCACACTCTTTTAAATCGATAACAAGTAAAATCCAGTGCTTTTTCCTTTCTAGGTTGAAGGGCAAAAAAACTTGATTCACAGACCCCCATGATTTAGCAAACTTATGCCCTTCGCCCTTCACCATTCCCACTAGACCGTTGCTGTGCTTCCTCTCATCCTTTCCAATATACGACTTCATTTGCGTGTAATCTAAGGCAGCACATTTCTGCATAGTGGCACACCAGTTATGCATCATAAAGGATACGGAATTTCAAAACAAACAATGCTTATGAAATAATACAGACCTGAAAAGTGGTGTCCAGGATCGTCCAGGTAAGAACCCGCCCACTTGCCAGACCCTGCTTGTGCCGCTCCCGTAGCAAATGCAAGGCCATGTCAATGTTCTACATAAAGGGTTGTTTCCATTATTAAATCAATCAATTACTACATAGCAAGGGCTTATCGACAAAATCCCAAATCAATCAATGCTTACCGAGTCATCCAACCAACCGTCCTTGGTCAGCAACCGAACAAAAAAGTTATGCGAACCTCCATAGCTTCGTCTCCACATAACCGCACATGTGAACTATATTTGTTAATCATTGTTATTAGCAATTCCGTTTCACCAGTGACTCAATAGGTAATCATAATAAACCATTTACATTTCACTAAGGACGGGCAAAGGGAACTTACTTTACTTCTTGTCCCCATTCCCAGCAGAATTTTGTCACCTCCAGAAGGGAATCACGAGGAACAGGCCTTAGGGGGTTAGCAATTGGGTCCTTCGAAATATTGGGAATCTCCCGACCTTGCCATGGAGTTTCCCTTACCACTGCCCTTGGCCTCTTCGTCACAGGACCAACCGTCTGACTCCTTCCCCGACCCTTCTTTCGCCCCACCCCAACTATAACATCTTCGCCACATTCACCCTCCGCAGTGGACATGTCAATCTTTCGAGGAGGATTCGTAAGGAATTTAACAAGGGTGACACACACCACATCTGGATCATCCCAATTTATATCCGGGGTTGTATATTGCACCTCTTCTTTCGCATTTTGTACACACTCCTCTCTCGATTCGGGTACTCCACCTTCCTCGGTTTTATCACTCTCCTCATGAAACCAACATACTATTGAAATCAATTATTAACTACACACTTGTTTGCTTTGAAATATATAAGCGTTCAGCTTTCTAAACTCAGGCACTTTATTTGTGGATTCCCACTGGCAAATTCGAGGGACTAATGCAGTTTCCTCGAATCCGCCTACAATATCTAAGGGGGGGGGGGGGGGGGAATTCCCAATTCAGCAATTAATTCATACGCCCAAATCTACAACAAATATCTTATCAAAGTCAGTACTTAGTCACGAACTTAAATTTTACAAACACTAATTTTGAACTAAATCATACCTGGAAAGCATAGCTCAATCCCTTTATATTCCACGCAGGTCTGTTAATTCTTTTAGGCTTCTCATCCTCCACGTTTTTCTTCCCTTTCCTCACTAAACTCCGCACCGCCTTTTTCGCTTTTTCTCCCCTTTCCCCTGCCCATGCTTTTCTTCATCTCTCTCTTTCTTCCCGGAGCAAACAACAGAGAATCTTGCAGACACTCAAACGATATAGATCACCACGGATATTTGTTGAATTCATTCATTTTATGAACCAAATGTAAGTAGTCCTCATTTATCTTTACATTTTGGGGTCTACCCATTATCACAGACTCCACAAAATACAGCAGTCCCAATTTGAACGAGTCCTCGCTTCCTCTTTCGGACTTTAGGAATGCATTTTCTAAGTCCTGGCCAGGAATGTGACTCCTGTTGGTAAAATGCGCTTTCATAAATCGCTCATGATCTTCCCCGGCAGACGTTATGTCAGGCTCGCTTCCACATTTTAGACCACTTATTAAACAAAAATCCTTTAAACTGAATTGAGCAACATTGGACCCTATTGCATAACTAAGGCCCATCATGTCCTTCACACCAGTCCTCCGACTCGCCGGAGTGCCAAACCATGCACAATTTGACCACTAAATGCAATTTTATGGAGTCCTAACAGGTGCCCAAAACAGCTCTCTCTACATCTTTCCATAAGCGACTCACTGAAATGCGCGCCAAAATTACACAGGACTATTTGCGCCATACACAGATTATTCACCTACGCAGAATAGACCTCTGACTCCGGGAAACAAAGCTCAAACCCACAATCCATTTTATACCTCCAAAAGACACCTTTTGGTTAAGAAACAGAACTGATACGTGCTGACAATATTATGACCACATTAACATACAAAAGTGATACCTACTCACAATATTATCTACACATTTTTAAACCTACAAACACTATTTTCAACACATTACATAATTGATACCTACTAACAGAATCTTCAACATATCAAGTTACAAAACTGATACACTATTTTCAACACATTAAGATACATAATTTCACCTACAAACACTAATTTCAACAAATTCAGATACAAAATTGATACCTACTACAAGATGCATTGCTCCTTATGCATCCCAAATCATCTCATATTCAGAGTTAAGATTCAATTTTCTCTTATGCGTTCTACTTCAACTGGTACTTATTATTATTTGTTTGGCAAGCCCCATTAAATCCCTAAAATTATGCCCAACACATGCCCAAAGTACATGCCCAAAGTAGGATTACAATGAGGAACAGATGAAGATTCCTCGAATTTTACGAAAACACAACAAACAACCAGAATGCAAACAAAAATACGAACTACAACACACAACACAAATTACTCAGGCCAATTTATATTTTTGCAAACACTCCATAGAGACAGACTACTCTTACCCAGAAAAACAAAGCCCTCAAATCCTCCCTAAAGTCCTAAAGCAATTTCAATTAAGTGAATGCAGTATAACATGCAAACTTTAATATCAAAGGAAGGGAGGAAATTCGACAGAAACGTACCGATTCAGACGTTCAGAATGAGAATTACTCGATGACGGAGGTTTTGCCACGACAGAAGAGCAAGTCAAAAAGAAACAGTACACAAAAGAGTTTCTGTGAGAAGAGATGAGGAATAGAGAACTTGATGTCTGGTAGGTATTTGGGTGTTATGACTAGGGTTCATTCATAACTCCATTGACAAGAAAGGCGCCACTGTTAGGAATAAGAAAGGCACGATTTTTTCGAACCAGGCGCGACCTTACACCTCTGCTAAGGAGAAACTGCAGCCTACGCTAATGCACCATAAGCTCGCTTTTTCTCTTCAACCGTTCAGATGCATTTCAATGGCTGCGATTTATTCTTATATAATGTTCTCACATAAGCATTCTCACCTGATCCAGAGTTGCCCAATAGCTGAGATTATAAATAAGGGTTAAGAGTTAACTATCAATCTACCCCCTAAATTTGTATGTTACTTTCAATTTGCACCCTGACCTTTTTTTTGGAAAATTAAGGATACAAATTATTTTTTTTTATCACCAATTCTCCCCCTACCATCTAAATCAACTTTTTGACATCCAATAGTCCGTCAAATTGTCAGTGTTCAAAGGGTAGTTTCTTCTCTCCACCCTAATAACACCAGTCAGCCCCTTCCCAGATCACACAAGTCGTCGATTTTAAAAAGAAATAAGAAAAACAAAAGTCACTAAGGGTCAATTCACACGACTATCAATAAAGGAGGGTTTGTTTTGGGGAAGCGGAGATTCGACAATTAAGCACTGAATAGATGATTTGAAGGCTGAGGGTTTCAAATCAGTGAGATTCTTGAAACGGGTTTTGTGGATGAAATATCACTCCAATTATGCGTAGTAGTGGTCATCCTCCAAAGTACAGTAAGTCTTCTTTTTTCTCTTTTTGAATCATTGTGGTCCGATGGCGTCGGTAGAATAGTGTTTCTTATCTTCCTTCTATAAAATAGTTTAGCTGAGATTCTTCATTTTTTTTGGGGTGATATTCCTTTCTGAAAATGAAATATATTTGAGGTCCCAAGGGTAGTGCATGTGATTTGTCTGTGCTTGGTCTATAACTTTTGGTTTTGTCTAATGTGAGCAAGTTTTTGTTTTGTTAAAAGTAAATGTGTTGTTATGGCTATAAATGTAAGTTGTTGGTGACATTAAGTGTTGTTATGCCTTTGTAGTTGATCCAGATAACTTCACTATGAAGGTTCACCATGGAAGGAATTTTAAGAAGGGGAAATATTTGGGTGGTAGGTACAATGGATAGATAAACTGTATTGAGGATCATTTTTCAATGTTGGACATGTGTGACATTGCTACATCACTCAGATACAATCAGTTGAAAACGTGTTTTCACTATAGAAGCACAACAAAGGCTTTTCTTCCACTAGAAACAGATGGCCATGTACTTGAGTTTGTGCAACAAATTCCTTCATCTAGGATTCATAATTTGTACCTCTCACATAAGCCAAAACCCCCTCTTGTTAGAGAGTCAAGCATTTGCATCTACACCTACATTTCACTTTGATGGTTCGCTTCACCCAAATTTACACCAAGTTGATGTAGAAGCTGATGTGAATACTTCAAATTGTGGTCACTGGGGTGATGGTTGGGATAATTTGTGGGAGAGTGAACAAGATCCTAGTGAGTTTGTGGATGTGGCCATTAGAGTTGATGGTTTGAATGTTGACGATAAAAGGACAAGCTTTAATGTTGTGGTAGACACATTGGATGGTGATGATGATGATGAATTTGAAGATAATGATGAAGATCTTAATGAGAATTATGAAGATGTAGATGAAGATAGTGATGGGAATTATGAAGATAATGATAAGGATGTTAAAGAGGATTTAATTGCTGATGCAAAGAAGCATGCCGAATTGAAGTTTCAGTTCTTAGACTTGACTATGAGCAATCTGAGCAAGAAAAGGCCAACGAAGAAGTAAATGTAGATGATCGTGATTTTGATAAGTATGTGGTAGATGAAGGTGTTGAATCCTCACAAATAACTTGGGGAGGCATATAATGATGAGTACCATTACAATTCAGAGCATTTGAGAAGTCTTTCAGAAAAGGAAGAACATGATGAAGTTGAAGGGGTGAAAAATCGTAGCCGTAGAAGAAAACCTCCAAGGTTTAAGCAGTTCAAAAGAGAGACTGATCTAGTTGATCCCCACTATCATTTGGGCATGGAGTTCCTAAACATGGAATAATGCAGAGAGGCAATAAGGTATTATGCTATTGCAGTTGCTAGACCTTTGAAATGGACCAAGAATGATTCAAATAAAGTTAGATTAATTTTTGAAGGAGAGGCTATCCCAAAGTGTCCTTGGGTGCTTTATGCATCTCACGTGGGAAAGGGGCCAACTACGAGGATCAAGACGTACAAGCCTACACATACTTGTGGAAAGCTCCAAAAGACAAAATATGCAACTTTTACATGGTTGGCTGCTAGGTTTGATGAGCAACTACAAGATAATCCTAACATGAGTGTGGCCGATTTCATGAAGCCTGGAGGAAGCATTATGGTATTGATGTAACTGAAAATCAGGTTTTTAAAGCCAAGAGATTATCTAAAAAGAAGACACTTGGCAGCGTTGAAGAACAATACACAAAATTATGGGATTATTGTGAGGAGTTAAAGGCCAACAATCCTGATAGCACTGGATTAGTGAAGACTCAGTTGCAAGGTGAGGATCCTATCTTCCAAAGGATGTATAATTTTTTTGGAGCATTAAAGATAGGATTTGTTGAAGGTTGTAGGCCAGTGGTCGGTTTTGATGGGTGTCATATTAAGGGAAGTCATCCAAGATAGATTCTTACTGCAGTGGGGATAGATGCAAATAATGGGATGTATCCCATTGCATTTGCTGTGGTTGAAGTTGAGAATAAGGAGACTTGGCCATGGTTGATGCAGATTTTCTTTGCTGATATTGAGATTGAAAATGGCAAAGGCTGGGTATTCATTACAGATAAGCAAAATGGGTTAAGACAGGCCATTAATGCTTTGATGCGAAAATGCAGAGCATAGGCATTATGTAAGGCATTTGCACAACAATTTTAAGAGTCCTGGACATAGTGGATTAGCATTAAAGCAAAGGCTTTGGGCAGCAGCTAGGGCAACAACAATACCCAATTTTGATGTTGAGATGGATAAGATGTTATCTCAGTCACATGAGGCTTATAAGTGGCTTAAAAATAGGCCAACATCTAATTGGAGTAGATCACATTTCTCATGCAATGCTAAATGTGATATTCTTCTTAATAACTTGTGTGAGTGTTTTAATGCTGCCATTTTGGAAGCAAGGGATAAGCCCATTGTGAGTTTGTTGGAGAGAATTAGAATATATCTCATGTTAAGAATGGCTATACTTAGAGAATTAAAAGGTCTGCCTATGATAGGGCTTACGAAGGCTACATTTCTCCAGTGCCTAGTTCAGATCATTAGAGAAAAACTGGAAAAACAGACCCATCAAGCCCCATTTTTATCACAAACAACCAGGAAGGCCAAGGATTAGCAGACAAAAGGAAGCTGATGAGATACCAAGGGGGGCAACCAAACTGAGGAGGTATGGCATTGTAATAACTTGTACCAAATGTGGAGTGCAAGGCCATAATTCTGCTAGTTGTACAACACAGGTAAGACATTGTTATAGTTGCTCCAAACTAATTTATTAATTTCATACATGGAACTGATTTATTTATTTTCATACATGGAACTGATTTCAACTGCTTTCATTAACTTGTTGATTGTTTTAACAAGATTCTGCTAGAGGAAGGCGAAGAGGAACAAGTAGGCCAAGAATGGCAAGAGGAGTTGCTCCAACAAGTGAGGGTGTTAATGGAGGAGGTCAGCAACAACAACATCAAAGTTCAATCCAGCCTAGGGGTCAAAGTCACCCAAAGTTTGGTGTAAGCCAAATTCAATGTTTTATAAATCTGGATGGTTTTGATGGATTTAACCTTATTTAATTTATCAAATAGGTAAGAAGAGGAGGAATTGTCTCCCAAGTAAATCAAGCTTCTACTTCACAAGGCCCAATAATGGCAAGAGGAGCAGCTCCAACAACTGTTAGTGTAAGTGGCAGTTCATAGATAAATAATTTCATTTACTTTGATATATGTTAATTCAGTCCTTTTTTGTTTAATTTTATTTCACTTTCGATTATGTATAGGGTGGAGGAGGTCAACAACAACAACCTCAAATGTCAATGCCAACAATGAGTGAAATGAGAACTTTGATTGGTGTAAGTCAAATTTAGTATTTTAACAACAAAAGTTCTATAGAATTATGGTTGGTTTTGATGGATTTGACACTATTTATGTTGTCAAATAGGTGAGACGAGGATGATCTATCTCCCAAGTAGGGCTCGTCAATGGGCCGGGCCGGGCTAAGCCCAACGGGCCGGGCCAAAACGGGCCTACTTCAATCGAAAAAAATCATAAACTTAATCATAAGGGCATTTTAGTACAAATTTGAGATTAAACTCACTTAATTCCAATATTTTCACATCAAACCAAATTCATAAAACACTTAACAAAGTCACACAACTTAATAAGATTTTCTACAAAAAGAATAAAACCAAGTATTTTTTTTGAGGTTATTACATAATTAGATCATAATACGTTTTAAGAAATAATTTTTAAAAATAATAAGTATAAATTTTTTTTTTTTTAAAGGATTGTATGAATAAATATGCAAATGTTTGGTGATGTGGAAAAGTATTATTATATTTGGTGGTACGATTATGTTTCGTGATATGATTATATTTGGTGATATGATATGTTGTTCATCTTATTTATATATATATAATTGTTGTATTAATAATTGACACAAATTAAATTAATGTGCTAATCATCCAATTATAAAACTAGGAATGAGTAAAGAAAAGTAAATGAAATGAAACAAATTATATATGTGATTTAAGTGATATAATCCTAATCCTAAACTCTTGTTTATACATAATTATATATGTATGCGGGCCTAACGGGCCGGGCTTTGGTGGGCGGGCGGGGCCAGGCTCTCTTGGGCCTAATCGGGCCGGGCCGGGCTTCAAACACTCAAGCCCAAGCCCGGCCCGATCCAAGGCGGGCCGGGCCATCTCAAAGCCCATAACGGGCCGGGCCGGGCTTTTTTTCGATGGGCCGGGCGGGCCCCCATCGGCCCATGAGCCCGCGGGCCAAATGATGAGGCCTACTCCCAAGCACCAAGGCAACCAACTCCATATGTTAGTTCACAATTGAATCAAGGTGTTGCAACCCAAGTGAATCAAGCTTCTCAAGTCACTCAAGCTTCTTAAGTGACTCAAGCTTCCCAAATGAATGAACCTCACTCAGTCATGACCCCTGGAAAAAAAGTTGGGTACACGTATCCAGCCAAAAGGGCAAGGCCATGGAGAGTTTAGTTGCCAAATTGAAACGACATGACTATGGATGGAATACATTTTGGATGAATGAATTTTTTATTTTTTTTGTAAACCGATGGAAGGAATGAAGTTTGGATGGATGGATTTGTTTTTGTAAACATGGCCTGTTTAATTGTCACTTGGCTTGGATGGGTTTGATTTTGTATGACTTATTTAACTTTCACTTGGCTTGTAACACCCCTGACCCATTTTAATCATTTTGCTCAATTGATATAATTGTGAAATTACAATTTTGCCATCGGGATGTAGGGTCACTTTGATCAATTTTTTATCCGGAAAGATTTAGGGGAGATTAGTGGCACCATTGCGTAGAGCTCGTCAATACGAGTTCGTAGACAAGCGGCACGCCCAATTCTTGAGTTGTAACGAAGGAGGAAAAGTTTGAAAACGAAAAGAAAGTAAAGGGAATTTTTTAATGTGTACTGGAGCAAACAGTGCTACTCCAGGTACCGGGCAATTTTATTTTATTTTTTCTTTTTATCCTTCTTCCTCCCTCCCCCTCTGTTATTGTTCATTCGACCCATTTTTGGGTCGCCACCACCTCCTCCGACCACCAAACGCGACGGGGTTGGTACCAAAAGAACCAACACGTTGTCCTCTTCCTACTCCACCCCTCACCTACTGCCATTGCCGTCACATTTTTCCGGAAAATACCAAAAAGTCGTTGGTTTTTACCCAAAGTTTCCATCGCTCGCTCCGGCGATTCCGGCCACCAATTTCTTTGATCTAGGTATGCTTTTTCATCATCTCAATGTGTTATAGCTGATGGTTGGGTTGTTTAGGATCGATTTTTACGTTTTAGAACTCAAATTATCGCTTAAATTTTTGGCCAGTTTCGGCTCGTAATTCCGGTTATCTCCGGCCACTTTTTGGCTATGGCCCAAGAACAAAAGTTGCTCCACTTAATGTCCTGATCATGTAGGTATAGGTCTTGACTGGCGGTTTGGAGGTTTTCCGATCCCGAAATTGCTTTGGTGCGCTATCGACACGTGGGCCACTTTGTGGCTGGTCTTTGTGTTCTAAAATAATCCTCATGTCGTCCCGAGCACGACGGTATGCTTAGATTTGAATTTAGTTATCATTTGACTATCGATCGGATATCGCATATTAGGCGTTATCCGGGTTTGTTATGATCGGACCGTTGGATCGACTATGGGTTTGTTTTGTAAACAGATGCATTAGGCATGGATGGATTAGTTTTTGTAAACATATGGAATTGACTTTGGATGGATTTCTTTTGTAAGACAGTTTGGATGGCAATTTAGTCTTTCATCTAAGTACTAATTTGGATAATGTATGTAATTTCTGTTTCATTGTCAAGTTCAATTTTGACATTGTGTTTTTCTTTTCATTTCATTTCAACAATGGAAAGAAAATCATGAACTCGAAATCCTTGCAATTAACTTCACAAAATAACTCATCCATGCCACTTTCGTTACATTGCTAACACACAAAGTCACTCTTTTTCTATAGGCGCATTACATTTCATACAAAAAATCATTCCCTTTTCTAAAGTCATATCATTACAATGACCAAATTACCTAATTAAAATGGCAATTGAAAATATCAATGTTTGCCTTTATCTGTGCTAGACACCAACCACACAAACATCAAAAACAACAACACTGACACCCAAAACCAGGGGTTTTTCGTTGTCGACAATCAAGCCTTTTTTTTTTTTTTTCATCTTCCAATTTGTTGATCTTCCTTAGCAGCCAGGATATTATTTGCTTAGATCTCTCACACATTTCAAGATCACCCCATTCCCATAATCTAAAACCATTCTTCTGCATTAAACAACATAATGCTTAAAACAAGGGGAAACTAAAACCCAGCTTCATCAGATCTAACAAATTCGCAAGCAAAAATTGAAAAGCCTGTAGACTTACCCTTGCACACACATTAAACCTCCTCCCTGGATGTGCAGTGATCGGTTCATAATTGTATATCATTTTGTACCCTTCTAGCTTATGATTTGGTTATGTTATTGAGTTAAACTTGTGCTTTTAATCCATTTTCTGTTTTGATAAGTCCATAATTTCATAAACTTGCATGCCTTCTTTACTTAGTGATTTTGCTTAGTTTCTCTTTATTTTGAGTCACTTACCTCTGTTTGTGTGTTTTATAGGTTAAGAAAGCAAGAGATCACATTTGATGCAATCCATGCATGTTAAGGGCTGATTGGCATAAGAGGAATATGAGCTTAAAGACAAACATATTTTGGCTACAACCCATTTCCAGCCCAGTTTCGTAGGTCAACTTCATGGACTTGGATCATCATGCTATGGGGCTTGGATGAGGTGAAGATCTTCATGAAACTTGTTCCAATGGGTGTCTAGTACAACATATCCAAAGTTCCGCCCAATTGGACATTTTTGGAGTGCTTAGCCCGTCCAACACTCAACCTTGCTCAGGAGGATTTGCAGCTGCCAGCTTTTTGCCATGTGCCTCCTTTTAGCCATGTGCCTCTCCCTAGCTATAACTGAATTTGTACTCAACATAATGAGTGAAGTGGGGAGGCATTCCAGCTATTAAAGAGAAAGCAAGAGCATATTTGTGAAGACAAAAATACATCATGGAAAAGGGGACAAGGAAGAGACAAAGGTTAAAGTGCCATGGTGGAAAGGAGAGAGAGAAGAATGAGGAATGATGAGAGGCATTTTGCTTCAGCCTTTGAACATGGGAATTGAATTGGCAGATCACTTTGGAGCTGGAGATCAGCTTTTGAGCTACTAAAGAGAAGCATGTGCATGCATGTGAAGCAAAAGAAAGAAAAGAAAAGAAATGAAGTCAATTCCAATCCCTGTTTCGGCAGCCAACTTGCAGTGGCCAAAACATACACTTCTACTGCTCCGATGAGAATACTTTCTTCATAGAAGTTGTTCCAATGGGTGTCTAGTATAACATATCCAAATTTCAGCCCCATTGGATACGTTGTGAAACCTTAGGCCTTCCTACACCAAGTCTGGTTCAGAAGAATCGTTTTTTCAGCAAGCAAATGGCAAACCACATGGGTTGGCAGTAAAAGACAGCCACAACACCTTTGAACCCATGTGAAGAAAGCTGGAAGTGCAGCAAAAGAAGTATGGGATGGGATTGATTCCAACCACACTAACATGAACAAGATGAAGTGGGAGTTATGGGTTGTATTAAAGGAGGAATTGTGGTGTTGCATTTCATCATGATGTTCCTCCCTCTTAGCCCTATAAATAGAGACGCCTTCAAGCTTCAAATCACACCCCAAGGGGGGGAGCTCTCAAACACTTCTCTAGAGCTCCCTTCCCTTCTCTCCCTCAAATTCTCTTAGTTTCCTTTCAAGTTGTCAATTGTTGTAATAAAATGATTTTAGTAAATTTTCCTTCAAGTTTTCAAGTTCTACTTTAATTTTATTTGTAATGTACATTCTTTCTTAAGTATTCAAGTTTAATTAGTTTCCAAGTTTCAATTGTGGTTTTTGTTCTTATTCATTATGCTTATAAGTTAATATGCTAGTTTGAATGATTGATCACCATTTAGGTTTGCATGTTAGCTATCTTGGTTTGAATTAAGAGTATACACCATGCTTTAATTCGAATTGAACTATGAATAGGAAGAGTATGTATGGACATTCGAACAATAGGGATTAGATACATGCTTGGTTGTTTAAATTGTTCTTCTATGCTTAATGGGTTCCTAATGCTTAATTTTAGGTTAGACAACAAATGATCAAATTATGGAATTAGGAACACAAGGTTTTGACCAAACACCATGGGTTAATCATACTTTAGCTAGAATCAATCCGTTAATCTAATTGAACTTGGGAACTTATTTGCTTGAGTTATTTCCTTTATTTTCTTGTTTTATTTATTTTCTTTTTCATTTCTGTTTTGTGTAGGGGAAATGAATTGGATCATTCAATCACCAATTCTCGTGGGATCGACCTCGCACTTACATATGCTATACTACCGAACGGCTCGTGCACTTGCGATTATCACAAGTTGAGGATGCAGCTGAATCCATTTTGGTGCAAGTGAATCCGACACAACATGCAGCAGTCCAAGAAGTCTGAACTTTGGCAGTATTTCCACAGTAACACAGCCGAGAAGGCAACATCCATGCACTGCCATTTTCAAAGTGAGAACTTGAACGCTGTGATCCATGACCTCTGCCAGGTGAGTTGTTCATCATCCCTTCAATTTCACCTATGGATAGGTGAATGCTCAATCTGCAGGCCGAGACAAAATTTAGTCCTCCTAAGATTTTTCATCTCAAATTCCTTCATTAAATAAGTAGCAGTCTTTGTAAGCTCTTCAGGAGTTCCAACAAGGTTTAAATCATCCATGTATACTACAATAATAGCAAACCCATTTCTAGATCTTTTAATAAAAACACAAGGACAAATTGGATTATTTACATATCCTTCTTGTATAATATATTCACTAAGGTGGTTATGCCACATTCTTCTAGATTTCTTTAATCCATACAAGGATCATTGTAACTTAATTGAATACATATCATGATATTTTGGATCATTTACTTCAGGCAATTTAAATCCTTATGGGATTTTCATATAGATATCATTCTCAAGTGATCCGTATAGGTATGCAATAACTACATCCATAAGTTTCATATCAAGTCAATCTGTGACAACCAAACAAATCAAGAAACGTAATGTGATTGCATCTATCATAGGGAATATGTCTCCTCATAATCCATTCCAGGTCTCTGGAGAAACCTTGTGCCACAAGTCGTGCTTTGTATCTTACAATTTCATTTTTCTCGTTACGTTTCCTTACAAACAACCATTTGTATCCAACCGGTTTCACACCTTCAGGTGTTCGGACTATTGGTCCAAATACTTTACAATTTTCCAAGGAATTTAATTGTGATTGGATTGCATCTTCCCATTTTGGCCAATCCTTTCTATGTCGACATTCTTCAACAGCTTTTGGTTCAAGATCCTCATTATCTTTTATGATTTCTATAGCAACCACGTATGCAAAGACATCATCAATAATAGTTTTCTTTCTATCCCAGCTTTCTCTTATACTCAACTAATTCAAAGAGATCTTCTCTAATGTATGTACTTCTTCTTGTGTATGTGCCTTTATAGGGGCTATATCTTCATCAATTTTAAACTGATTAGTTTTTGGCTCATCAAGAGTACTAATTTGTTTTGGAATTTTATCTTCTTCTGGAATAGGCATTTCTTGTGTCCTTTTCTTTTAGGGATTTTTATCTTTAGCACCAACAGGATGACTACGCTTCAAGTGTGCCTTTATTGTACTATAACGTTGACCTTCAGGGACATCAATCCATGCTGGAGTATTTACAGCCGGTATATGAGATTTTGTTACTTTCTTTGTGTTAGTAAATGCATCCAGTAATTGATTTGCTATACTTTGCAAATGAATGATCCTTTGAACTTTACGTTCACTTTGATTTGTACATGGATTAAGATGAGACAATGATGATGCATTCCATGTAATTTCATGTCATTCTTCAAGAAGCGGCACATTTTCTCGCCCTAATGGCGGAAAAAATTGTCTCATCAAAATGGCAATCCACAAAGCATGCTGTAAACATATCACCCGTCATGGATTCAAGATATCTAATTATAGATGGAAAATCAAATCCAATGTAAATTCCATGACGTCGTTGAGGCCCCATCTTAGTTCGTTGTGGTGGAGAAATGGGAACATAAACATCACAACCATAAATTTTTAAATAATGAGAAATATTAGGTTGTTGGCCCAAAACAAGTTGTAATGGAGAATATTGATGATAAGCAGTTGGGCGGATGCGAACTAAAGATGCAACATGCAATATAGCATGACCCCAAGTAGAAGTAGGTAATTTTTATCTTAAAAGTAAAGGACAAACAATCATTTGAAGGTGATTGATGAAGGACTCTGCTAATTCATTTTCAATATGCGTATGTGCAACCGGATGTTCAATACCAATGCCAATGGACATGCAATAATCATCAAATGATTGAGATGTAAACTCACTAGCATTATCAAGACGAATTGTCTTAATTGGATAGTTAGGAAATTATGCCCTCAATTTGATAGAACAAGTAAAAAGTAGGCAAACATGTGACCATCTTGATGATGCGTCTATCAAAACCATAAAATAATGAAATGGCCCACATGGTGGATGAATAGGTCCACATATATCCCCTTGGATTCATTGTGAAAACATTGGGGATTCACTAGCAACTTTCAAGGGAGATGGTTTAATAACCAATTTTCCTTGTGAGCAAGCCTGACATGGACAATCACTAAATAAAAGAATCCTCTGGTTCTTTAATCGATGACCATATGAATTTTCAAGTATTCGACGCATCATTGTTGACCTCATATGGCCAAGTCGGTCATGCCAAAGCATAATTTGGATTACTGAACTTTTGGTTCATCATGATATTTGATTCTATTGCACTTATAGTTGTATAATACAAGTCAGATGAGAAAGCTGGAAGTTTTTCTACTACATGCTTTTGGCATGAAACAATAGAAGTAATAAAAAGATTTTCTATATTCCCCTCATTTGTAGTTTCAATATGAAACCCACTAAGACATATATCCTTAAAACTAATCAGATTTCTTCTAGATTTGACAAAATATAAAGCCTCTTTGATATAAATGTGTGTTCCTCCAGGCAATATTATATTTGCTCTTCTAGAGCCTTTGATTAGCTTTGCACAACCTGAAATTGTATTGACATTGTCTTTTACTAATTTTTAGGGCTGCACATTTATACCGAAAACCCGACCGAACCGGACCAATTTTGGAGGGTTGGTCCGGTTTTTTTAATTAAAATTATTGACATTAGCAGGAAAACTAGCCGACCCGATGAATTTCTTCAAACCGTCGAAACCCGAACCGGACCGCTTAAAAAACATTAAAAACAAAGTTAGGTTTCCTGCCCACACGAACTCTCCTTTTCCTATTCTTCTTTTCTCCCAGCCATCGCTTTCTTCTTTTCTCTCTCCACTTTTTCTTTTTTCTTCTTTCTCCATTTTTTCTTCTTTCTTCTTCCTCCCACCACTGGCTGCATCTTCTTCTTCTTCTTCTTCTTTCCTTCTTCTTCCTCCCCACGAAGTGGTCTTCAAGCCCTCAATCTCAGTTCAATCCTCTGCCTCAATCTTAGTTCAATCCTTCGCCGAACCAAACCGCACCGCACTGACTTCTCGGCGTGCCGATTGTAGTCGGTCTTACCTCTCCTCGGCGCAGTGGCGGTCTCCAAAATAGCTACGCCGATGACCTCCGGTTCGGTGGTCGGCAGCTCTTCCAAGCCACGGTTACCGAACCGTGTGCAGCCCTACTAATTTTAAGTTTGAAAAATATTTCTTATCCAGAAAAGTTGTATGTGTTGTTGCATTGTCCACCAAACATACATCTCCATCATGCATCTTGGAATTGCTCAAGGCATTGACATTTTCCATGTTTCTTCATTTAAAGAAAAATGCATATAATAAGTTTATGAATAAATATAATAATAACAATCAATATATATATAAATTATTAGATCAGATCTTTTATTGACTTGGAAGCATTACAAATGAAAAGTTGAAACTTAAATCATACATTCATATTGTTTTCTTGAATTAAAATAAAGCAACATAGCATTAGTCAATATTGGGGTTCCCATCATTGGCATCATCATCACTATCCTTTATATTTTCATCACCAACATTCGTATTTTCATCACCAAATGAATGGTGAAATGTGCCACTTGGTTCTGCAAAGAAATCTGACACATCCAAATGGGTGATATCCATTGGCTCAGTGAAATCATAAAAAATGTGGCTGAAATCGATGAAGTTTGTCTTTTTCTCTTTTCCCTTTCCCTTAATCGATGCTTGAAGAAGATTAACAAGGTGTTTTGCCGTACGATAGTTATAAGACCAATGTCCTTTCATGCCACACCTATAGCAAGCCTCATCTTTTTCTTGTTTTTCTTTATTGTTATTCCACTTCTAGTGGTATGGTACACTTTTCTTATTTGAGGCCTGATTGTGACCACCTCGGTTTCGAAAATCATAATGACCATGACCACGGCCACGACCACAGCCACGATTGCTTACATTCGCTTCAGGGAATGATGCATTTTGCATTTGTTTCAAGAAATGATACATTTTGCATTTGCTTCAAGAAATGGTTTTGAGCAAGTTGGATGAGAATGATGATTTTTTATCAAAAGCTCATTGTTTTGTTTAGCAACAAGGAGACATGAAATCAATTGAGAATATTTTGTAAATCCCATTTATCGATATTGCTGCTGTAGGAGCATATTGGATGCATGAAAAGTTGTAAATGTTTTCTCCAATATATCTTCATCAGGAACCGTGTCTCCACACAACCTCAGTTGAGAGACAGTTTGAACATTGCTGAGTTATACTCATTCATTGTTTTGAAATCCTGCAAGCGCAGGTGCATCCAATCATAACGAGCCTTTGGAAGTATTATACTCTTCTAATGGTCATACATTTCTTCCAAATTTTTCCATAAGATAGCGGGATCCTTCACCCCAATGTATTCAGATCTCAACCCTTCATGAAGGTAATGGCGAAGGAAAATCATAGCTTTCGAGCGATCCTCCCCGGATGTTTCATTTCCTTCCTTAATGGTATTTCCAAAATCCTTTGCATTCAAATGAATTTCAGCATCGAGGATCCATATCAAATAGTTATTGCCAGAAATGTCAAGTGCAACAAACTCAAGCTTCGTGAGATTTGACATTGTTGAATACGTCTAAAAAAATAAAAAATAAAAAATTCAAAACAAATTAATTGTCATGAAAAATTAAAATATGCCTCAATAATAAAAAGGTGATCATATTACTAAAATAAACAAATAAATGAACATATGCATAATTCGTCACTCAAAGCTACATGTTTGAGTTCTATACATTCAGGACTTCAAGATCTAAAATAATTATATAACTTAGAACTTCGGGTTTCATACTTCGACATGAGATTTGAATTTTATGTGTGTGACAAATAATTGTTTCGCCTATACGTACATCAACATCCACCATCCCAATTTCTCATTGCGATTCATGTCATTATTGTAGTTACCACGATAGACTCTCATACTTGGAAGATTTGATATTCCATTGCATCGCTTTATTTCGTTGCAGAGGTAAAATAGGTTGAATTTTTATATTATGAAGAAAAAAAACACCATGGAGGATCTTCGGCTGGAGACTTCAAAAAAATTGAACGTGCACCAATACAAGCTTGGTTGTTGTTTATTATGCATTGGAGGTAGGAAATACAAAATCAACTCTTCACGGCTAGGTTGTTCCATACTCCAATTTCAAATATGACAGTTGCTCCATTAGTTATGTAGATAGGACCGACATGAAATTTGAATTTTTTGTTTTGTGTGACAGAAAATTGTTTCGCGTGCCTCATTTAACATACGTTCTTTGACATCCACCATCTCAATCTCTCGTTGGGATTCATGTTATTGGCCTAGTTACCACAATAGACTCTCTCATTCTATAGAGTATCTTAAATACTATTATATATATTCATAAATATTCTATTTCATTTACCTTTTGTGCAGCTTTAATATTCCTGCATACACCGTTCAAGACTTATGATATTAGTCTTATGCTATATACCCAAAAAACGAATGAAATTTTTGGTTTAAGCATCATTGTTATATACCTAAAATCTATTTTGTCTAAGCCTACTCTTCTTAATCCTTCTTCAAATTCAAGTTTAAATGTTCGAGCCTCTTCTCAATCCTTGCCTCCACTTCCATCAACTCACTCGTGGTCAATAAAAAAGGTTGCTTACAATCTTAGAGAGAAGTCTGAAGCTGCGCGTACGTTAGCCTTGCTCGCCCTCAATTCCGCCTTGACTCTTGACAACACTCCATCTGACAATTTAAAGTTCTTTCTGAAAAAGTATATCTCTATTCATGGAGAATCCTCCATTATATGGACAGAATACGAGTTAATTAGGAAAGATCACAGTGCCGATCTTCAGCCCTAAAAAACAGCAAACCTACCGTATATACATCAATCTAATTATACCCTACAGCTAGTATATCCTAATTAAGGAAAGAATCTGCTGGTATTAAATCTGTATAAGTCAAGGCTGTCAATCTGCTGGCATTAAGCGCGTAGTTATTTCCTTTGACATCCCCCCTCAAATTGATGCTGGTAAATCAACAAGCATCAATTTGCTAACGAGGAAATGATGGCGTCTACGTGTCATGGATTTGGTGAAGATATCTGCGATCTCCGGAGAGTAGTGGAGACATGTGGAAGGGTGATAACCTGATGATCATAGGCTTCCCTGATTGAGTGACAGTCAACCTCGATGTGCTTGGTGCATTCGTGATAGACGGGGTTGGCAGCAATTTGGATGGCACTAGTGTTGTCAGCATGTAGTGGAGTAGGATGAACTGGACTGAAACCAAGCTCTGAGGAGACCAAGCAGCCAAATGATCTCGGAGCATGCAGCAGACATGGCTCGGCACTCCGTCTCAGGAGATGATTTGGAGACGTGGTCCTGCTTCTTGCATTTCCAAGAGATAAGGGCATCACCAAGAAACATACACTAGCCGGTAGTAGATTTCCTGGTGTTGGGCAACCGGCCCAATCAGAATCACTATAGGCTTGTAGCTGAAGTGAAGAACCTTTAGGGAAGAATAAGCCACGACTAGGTGTTCCAAGAATGTAGCGAATGATGCGGCGGACGGCAGATAGATGAAGATGCCTTGGGGCTTGCATGAATTTGCTGAGAGTGTGAACAGCATAAGAGATGTCTGGTCGGGTAATGGTTAGATAGATAAGACTACCAACCAGCTTCCGATAGATAGTGGGGTCCTCAAGAAGCTCCCCTTCGTCACGTCGATATTTCACATTAAGTTCCTTGGGGGTGTCAACGGAAGTAGTGTTGGTGAGGCCAGCTAACTGTACCAGATCCTGGCTATACTTGTGCTGATGCAAGAAGAGACCGTGAGGTTGATGATGCACCTCTAAACCCAAGAAATAGGTGAGCTGGCCAAGGTCTTTCATGTGGAATGTAGAATGCAACAAAGTTCTAAACTCGGAGAGATTGCCTCCAAGTTAGAGCCGGTGACGATATCATCCACATAAACAAGGAGGACAACGATACCCATGGATGTCCTTTGTAGAAAAAGGGAGGAGTCATACTGACTTTGAGTGAAATAAAAGCCGAGCAAAGTGGATCGAAACTTTTCAAACCATACTCTCGGTGCCTGCTTCAAACCATACAACGAACGTTTCAGTTTGCAAACATCATTAGGGGAGGAAGTAGGCATACTAGAGGGAAGTTTCAGTAAACTTCTTCCTTGAGATCACCACGTAGGAAAGCGTTCTTGACATCCATTTGATGCAAGGGCCAAGATTGGGATGCAGCAAGGGCGAGGATAGTTCGAACAGTGGTCATTTTGGCGACCGGTGCGAAGGTCTCATCATAGTCAAGACCATATTCTTGTTTGTTGCCAAGTGCCACTAACCGAGCCTTATAATGGTCTATGGACCCATCGGAACGAAGCTTTATAAAAAAACATGAACTTACTACCAAGGGGTTTCAAGGAGGAGGGACATGGAACAACGTCCCAGGTTTGGTTTTCCTCAAGTGCAAGAAGTTCGGTTTCAACAGCTTTCCGCCAACACTCATGCTCCATTGCCTGTTTATAAGACGAGGGAAGAGAAATAGAAGACAAGGTGGCTGTGAAGGATGAAGGAGGAGAGGAACCAAACCTATATGGGGGTCGACAAACCCGAGTACCTGTGTCTAGAGGGGGAGGTGCAGTTGCTGGAGCAGGAGCAGCAGTCGGGGAAGGAGCTTGAGGGGGCTCCTGGAGGTGCTGAAGGCTGGTGGGAAGTGGCAGATGAGCGTCGTTGATACACTAGGAGAGGCTTAGAAGGGACTGAAGCTGCAGAAGAGTTAGTAAACATAGGCAAAACAGAAAATGAAGGAGAAACAGGATCCTGATGTGTGGGAAAAAAAATACTTATTTTCTAGAAAGATTACATTTCTAGAAACTCGAATGGGATGCAAATTTGGATCATAGCAAAGAAAACCTTTCTGGTGTACTGAATATCCTAGGAAAGCACACTGAATCGATTGGGACGTGAGTTTTGTGCATTCATGTGCAGGAAGATGAACATAACAGACACAACCAAAGGTACGAAGGTTAGAATAAGTTGGAGGGTGACCAAATAACCTGGTGAAGGGAGAGTCGTGGTTCAATGTGGGAGAAGGTAACCTGTTGATGAGATGGACAGCAGTGGAGAGAGCTTCACACCAAAAATGAGATGGCGTAGATGACTCTAACAGGAGAGTGTGAACAACATCAAGAAGGTGACGGTTCTTCCTTTCAGCCACCCCATTTTGTTGAGGTGTTGAAGGGCAAGACCGTTGAGAGATGATGTCGTGATCTTGTAGGAAGTCCTGAAACAAATGAGACATGTACTCACCCCCATTGTTAGAACGAAGGATTTTGATATGGGCCAAAAATTGGGTCTGAATATATGCATGAAAAATCTTAAAAACAAAAAAGACTTCGTCTTTAGAATGAAGAAAATATATCCATGTGAAACGGCTATAGTCATCAATAAAAGTGACAAAGTATTTGTAATTAGCATGAGCAGTGACTTGTGCCATACCCCACACATCACTGTGTATCAGATTGAAAGGTTGGACTACATGTGGTGTGTGAATAGGAAATGGCAGAGTCTTACTTTTGCCAAGTCTACAAGAATTGCAATCAAATTGAACAGGACTAAGAGATGTGATTCTTTATTCCCAAGAAAACCAGATTTCAGGAAAGCATGAAGTACATGAGAGTTTGGGTGTCCAAGAAGTTTATGCCACGCTCGGTACTCAACATGAGCAGAATTACAAGTGATAAAAGGCAAAGAAAAAAAAGAAGACAAAGGAAATTGAAGAGGAAAAAGACGTCCCACTTTAGGCCCCCTCGCGATCATCCTCCCTGACTGTTGATCCTGCACAACACAACCAAATTTAGAGAATTCCACTTTACAATCATTATCAACCAACTGACCGACAGACACAAGATTGGTGGCAAGGACAGGAGATACAAAGACACTAGTGGCCGTGATAGGTAAATGATTGCCATCAGCAGTATGAATTTTGAGATTTCCAAAATATTTGTTTACATTGGTAAGAGAATTAGCATTGTTTGTCATATGATGGGAAGCCCCGGAATCAAAGTACCAAGGAGATGATGTAGAGAAGGGTTTACTTGAGAGTCCTAAAGCTGAAAATGCAGAAATGATCATTTGTTGAATCATGTCAGGGGTCACAGGTTGGACAGGAGCAGGAGCACTTTTTGTCAAAGGTGCTGGATTCACAGAACTACTAGCACTAGAAGAACCATCCTTTTTGGGGGTCGAGTAGGGCATTCTTTGATGATATGGCCATCCTTTTTGCAGTAGTTGCAGAATTTTCAGGGACAATTTGCAGCATAATGGCCAAATCCCTTGCAACAGAAGCACTGAACAGTGCTCATATCCCTGCCTCGTGGCTTACCTTGTGCTGCATAGGCCACAGGAACAGATGTAGACCGCCGTTGTTCCATGGTGGTTTGAGTGAGAAGGCGTTGTTCCTCGCGAAGGAGATCATTGAGGCATGTATCCAAGGAGGGGACAGATTCTCGGTTCATAAGATTGGATCTGGTGCCTTCAAATTCAGGTCTCAGTTTCATTAGAAATTGATCCGTTTGAGTAGTTTCATGGACAGATTGAACAGAACTAAGACCTTCGGATGGTAAGTCAGCATAAACTATATCAGTGTATTCAGCCCAAAGATTAGTGAATCTAGAGTAAAAATCAGAGATAGAAAGACTATCCTGTTGGAGAGTGGCCAATTCATGTTCAAGCTGGAACCAACGAGCAGTGTTTCGTTGACTATAGATCTTCTTCAGGTAAGTCCACATCTAGAGCAGCAGTCTGAGATGATTGAAGGTTCAAGATGATATTGGGTTCGACAGATCCTAAAATCCATGCCATAACTTGAGCGTCCTTGACTTCCCACTTGGCGTGCTTGTCTTTGTCTTTGTTTTTGTCAGAAGCTGGGTTACTTCCATCAACATGTCCCCACATCTCCTTACCTTTGACGAAAATCCTAAGGTGAAACACCCAAGCATAATAGTTCTTGCCATTGAACCGAATCACAGAAACATTAGACTTATCTGAAGACATGAGGTCAAGAGAACTTGATCAAGAATAACCGAGACTAAGGGACTTGAGAGCAAGCGACAATTTAGAGCTGTAGCTCTGATACCATGACAATTTAAAGTTCTTTCTGAAAAAGTATATCTCTATTCATGGAGAATCCTCCATTATATGGACATAATACGAGTTAATTAGGAAAGATCACAGGCTGATCTTCAGCCCTAAAAAACAGCAAACCTACCGTATATACATCAATCTAATTATACCATACAGCTAGTATATCCTAATTAAGGAAAGAATCTGTTGGTATTAAATCTGTATAAGTCAAGGCTGTCAATCCGCTGTCAATCTGCGAAGCTGCGAATCTGCTGGCATTAAGCGTGTAGTTATTTCCTTTGACACCATCATCACCAGCAGCCACATACTCCTCTGAGTTCTCTTCCCCCATCCCCATAAGTGATCTTCTTCACTCTCCGAAGTCTTTGTAACGCCCACATCCTTCTCCCCAATCTTGTTTGTCCAAGTAATCGCAGACTTCTTTTTTATCGAGTTAATCTTATTCATCTTCCCTTGTACTTATAGATGAGATTTGAATTTTATATGTGTGACAAACAATTGTTTTGCCTATATGTACATCGACGTCCACCATCCTAATCTCTCATTGCGATTTATGTCATTGCCATATGTACTACGATAACCTCTCATACTTAGAAGATTTGATATTCCACTGCATCGCTCTACTCCGTTAGAGAGGTAAAATAGGTTGAATTTTTATGTCCTGAAGGAAAAAAGAAATCATGGAGGATCTTTGGTTGGACACTTCAAAAAAATTATACATGCACCTGTAGGAGCTTGGTTGTTGTTTATTATGCATTGGAGGTAGGAAATACAAAATCAACTCTTCACGATTGTTGTTTTCTTGTGTCTGATTCAATCAGACATGACGAAACAAACCACAATCTAAACAACAAAAACAAACTATAATAGCACCACAAGAAAACAAAACCAGAAAATCAAATAAAAAAGACATGCCCAACACCAAAGGTAAAAAGAAAATCATAGCAAGGAACCAAAAACACAAAGAGAAGAGAAAACATACCAATACATGAAGGAATCCAACACCAATCAATTAAAAAGCAATGAAAAACACAAAAACAAACAAGAAATAAGTCTAAAATGCAAAAGAATTCAAGAGAGTATGAAGAACAAACAAAGTGCTTATCTTTTGAAACCAAATTGGAGCTTGAAGTCAAAAGTTCCATAAATGATGGCCTCAAATCAACACGAAGGACTAAAAAGAGTCGAAAAAGAGAACAATTCGGTAATAACAAGTGATTTCGACGGGCTAGAGTGAATTCCCAATGTGAAACCCTAGAGTGAGGAAGCCAAAGATTTGAGTGAAAAAACAAGAAATTGAGGTTAAAGAGAAGGAAGAACCTCTAGAGATCACGTTGCCACAACAAAGTGGGAAGATTTAGGAGTGAAAATCGAAGAAAATCAAGGAGAGAAGAGCGGAGATACGAGCTGCGCTCGAGCGGAATGAGGGTGGATGACGAACTGAAGCACGAACCAGGTTTTAAACTTGAAAAGCGCGACGCCTGCTTGAGCAGAACTAATACATGCTCGAGCGGCATAATGCATAAAAATGGTCCGCTTGAGCAGAAATAAGGCGCTCAAGCGCCAGAATCCATGTGTGAGATTTTGACTTTAAACAAATTGAAGAAATTTGGACCAAAACTCCCTCTCGATATATGCTATATGCAAGAAACAAATAAAAAATAAACAACACACGTATGATGCATGATGCGTGAGCGTTGTAATCATGAATGCAAATTCATGGTGAATAATGAATTCGATCCTAATAAGAAGTTTATGCACCTTTATCTAGGATAAGTCTCAAACTTGTTTATACTAGTCATATGCATGAGGATAAATAGGGTTATATTTCAAAATATAACTCAGCATCTCTATTTATTTCTCGCATACAAAAGATATAATTTGTTGTTCTTCATCGACTTTACGTTGCCGAATAATTTTGACGTAGCACCATATAACATTTAGTTGCCGAATCTTAACCTCTTATTGAAGTCCATAATTTATAGGTTATGTCTAACCAACTTACTTCACCCAAGCAGTGATAGGCTTCTAACTCGGTATCACTGCAACAAAATTAAAAACTTTTCAATTTAAAAATTAATCATATAAAAAATTGAATGAACGTTTTGTATAGTGAATCAATAATTGCACTTACCAGCTAATTAATTTTCTCAGATCATCCTTCGTCATCTCATGAATTAAATCATCACTGCATGATGCAAAAAATGTAATAGCAATGTATATTGCACTCTCATCCGGAATTTGATGCATTTGAAAGTCGTGTAGGTAGAGATCCAACAACTTCTCTTTCTTACATTATGTGTGCTCATTTTCATAAATGTGAAAATGGCTAATCTCACTCCCAGTAAACCTATCATTTAAGACACTAAATACAATAGTATTTTTAGCTAATACCTCGCCCTGGGCACAGGATAGGCCTTCTACACATGTTTTACCGAGAGAACGGATAAGCATACCTAGCGCCACTACCAATCACTACATACTTCTATAAGATTTGTTTTATCCCTTTTTTATAATGTACCTCAAAAATTTGAGGAATTTGTGCATCCCATCCCACAACTAAAGAAGCTATGACATTAGTCTTACACTATATACCCAAAAAACCAATGAAATTTTCGGTTTAAGCATCATTGTTATATACCCAAAACATATTTTGTCCAAGCCTCCTCTTCTCAATCCTTCTTCAAATTCAAGTTTAATTGTGCGAGCCACTTCTCAATCATTGCCTCCACTATCATCAACTTACTTGTGGTCAATAAAAAATCTTGCTTACAATCTTACAGAGAAGTTTGAAGCTACTGAACGTTAGCCTTGTTCGCCTTCAATTCCGCCTTGACTCTTAACAACTGTCCATCATAACCAGCAGCCACATACTCCTCTGAGTTCTCTTCCCCCATCCCCATAAGTGATCTTATTCACTCTAAGAAGTCTCTGGAACGCCCACATCTTTCTCCTCAATCTTGTTTTTCTTAGTAATCGCAGACTTCTTTTTTATCGAGTTAATCTTGTTCATCTTCCCTCGTACTTATACATGATATTTGAATTTTATGTGAGTGACAAACAATTGTTTTGCATATATTTACATCGACGTCCACAATCCCAAGCTCTACTCCGTTGTAGAGGTAAAATATGTTTAATTTTTATATCCTGAAGAAAAAGAAAACCATGGAAGATCTTCGGTTGGAAACTTCAAACAAATTGTATGTGTACATGTATGACCTTGGTTGTTGTTTTTATGCATTGGAGGTAGGTAATACAAAATCAATTCTTAACGATTGTTGTTTTCTTATGCTTCATTCGACGAGAAATGGCGAAACAAAATCTATAGACCAACTTAACCACAATCCAAACAACAAAAACAAACCTTAATAGCACCATAAGAAAACAAAACTAAAAAATCAAATAAAAAAGACGTGCCCAACACCGAAGGTAAAAAGAAAATCATAACCAAGAACCAAAAACACAAAGAGAAGAGAAAATATACCAATGTAGGAAGGAATCCAACATCAATCAATTCCAAAGCAATTAAAAACACCAAAACAAACAAGAAATAAGTCTTAAATGCGAAAGACTTTAAAAGAGCATGAAGAATAAACAAAGTGCTTGCCTTTTGAAGATCAAATTTGAGCTTGGAGCCCAAAGTTCCGTAAAGGATGGCCTCAAATCAACGCGGAAGGACTAAGGACAGTAAAAAAAGAGAACAACTCAGTAATGACAAGTGATTTCGACGGGATAGAGTGAAATCCCAATGTGAAACCCTAGAGTGAGGATGCTTAAGATTTGGGTGAATAAGCAAAAATTTGGGGTTAAAGAGAATGGAGAAACTCTAGAGATCATGTTGGCACAACAAAATGAGAAGATTGGGGAGTAAAAATCGAAGAAAATCAAGGAGAAAATAGCGGAGATACGAGTTGCGCTCGAACGGAATTTGGGGGATGACGAACTGAAACGCAAACCAGGTTTTAAACCTGAAAGCGCAACTCTTGCTCGAGCAGAACTAATACGCACTCAAGCAGCAGAACATAGAAAATTCGTCTACTTGAGCGGAAATCAGGCGCTCGAGCACAGCCCATATCTCCGCTTTTCTCTTCCCCCCCCCCATATATCATCTTTTTCACCCTTACCAATCACTACATACTTCTATAAGATTTGTTTTATCCCTTTTTTTATGATGCACCTCAAAAATTTGAGGAATTTGTGCATCCCATCCCACAACTAAAGAAGCTATGACATTAGTCTTACACTATATACCCAAAAAACCAATGAAATTTTCGATTTAAGCATCATTGTTATATACCCAAAACATATTTTGTCCAAGCCTCCTCTTCTCAATCCTTCTTCAAATTCAAGTTTAATTGTGCGAGCCTCTTCTCAATCATTGCCTCCACTATCACCAACTTACTCGTGGTCAATAAAGAAGCTTGCTTACAATCTTAGAGAGAAGTTTGAAGCTACCGAACGTTAGTCTTGTTCGCCCTCAATTCCGCCTTGACTCTCAACAACTCTCCATCGTAACCAGCAGCCACATACTCCTCTGAATTCTCTTCCCCATCCCCATAAGTGATCTTCTTCACTCTCAAAAGTCTCTGGAACGCCCACATCCTTGTCCTCAATCTTGTTTTTCTTAGTAATCGCAGACTTCTTTTTTACCGAGTTATTTTTGTTCATCTTCCCTTGTACTTATACATCATATTTGAATTTTATGTGTGTGACAAACAATTGTTTCATCTATATGTACATCAACGCCCACCATCCCAAGCTCTACTCCGTTGCAGAGGTAAAATATGTTTAATTTTTATATCCTGAAGAAAAAAAAACCGTGTAGGATCTTCGGTTGGAAACTTCAAAAAATTTGTATGTGCACCTGTATGACCTTGGTTGTTGTTTATTATGCATTGGAGGTAAGTAATACAAAATCAATTCTTAATGGTTGTTGTTTTCTTGTGCTTAATTCGACAAGACATGGTGAAACAAAGTCTGTAGACCAAATTAACCACAATCCAAACAAACCATAATAGCACCACAATAAAATTAAACCAGAAAGACATGCCCAACACCAAAAGTAAAAAGAAAATCATAACCAAAAACCAAAAACACAAAGAGAAGAGAAAACATACCAATGTAGGAAGGAATCCAAAACCAATCAATTCCAAAGCAATGAAAAACACCAAAACAAACAAGAAATAAGTCTTAAATTCGAAGAATTCAAAAGAGTATGAGGAACAAACAATGTGCTTACATTTTGAGGACCAGATTTGAGCTTGGAGCCCAAAATTCCGTAAATGATGGCCTCAAATCAACGCGGAAAGACTAAGGACCTTCAAAAAAGAGAACAATTCGGTAATGACAAATGATTTCGACGAGATAGAGTGAATTCCCAATGTGAAACCCTAGAGTGAGGATGCCGAAAATTTGGGTGAAACCCTCAAGCTCTCTAAATTAGAAATTGAAGATGATTCTAAATTCCTGATTCAAATCATTCAGATATCAAATTCCAAATCCCTGGTCTCTTAAACAAGTGCAAGCTTTCTTGCAGTTGTTGCTAATTGAAGACATATTCCCTTCACAAACTTAATGTTGACCATTTTCTGATCAAATAAAGCACTACTACTATGAAATAGATTTTTTTTTTCTTCAAGGGGTATCAAGATTACAAAAGTGAATTGAACAATTAATTTGGCATAGAAATCAATAGTATCCATATTACACATTTTAACTGTTCCTTTCACATCTCATCAAAGCTATATTACAAGCATAATGGCGACATTCTTTTGACAAGATAAAATTGTAATATTACAAAATAAAATAGACACCTTAAACAGAAATTATGAGAAAAATCCAACTATAAAACAAAAACAAAAAAAAGACTAGCTAGCCTAGGCTACCACAATAAACAAATATAAAAGTTCAACTTAAAACACACTACACCACTAAACGAAAACTATGAGAGAGAACCCACAAACGGGGCACACCAATGCTTCCTAAAATTATCAAAGAAGGCCTCCATTCCCATTCCCTCAACCTCCGTGAAAGATTGCAGCGGATCATCGTCATCATCATTAAACTACATCAAACAATTTAACCAATTCAATTACATAAGCAAGTGTTTATCATATTCTTATGTCTGTAATAATTCAACTAATTTAACCAATTATAGGCAAGTGTTTAACAAATTCTTCTATTTTCGGGAATTCAAACCAACAAAATATAAATGAGCTTGGAGTTCACAACTTTCAAATACATACGCATTCAAACCAACAAAATTATACTAAGCGATTTTTCTGTTTATGGGAATTCAACCAATACAGACCAACATATTACTAATGAAAACCAACCATATAATTGTACAAACAAAGACTAAGATTCATAGAAAGCAAATTCTTGGTGAATAATGAATTCGATCATAACCTGAAGTTTATGCACCTTTATCTAGGACAAGTCTTAAACTTGTTTATACTTGTCCTATGCGGGAGGATCAAAAGGGTTATTTTTCAAAATATAACACAGCATCCTATTGATTCCTTGCATACAAAAGATACAATTTGTTGTTCTTCATCGACTTTCAACCACATTCCAAGGTTATCATCATTTAATACCCAAAGCCCTATTTCATCAAAATTTGAATAATTTTGACATAGCACCGTATAACATTTAGTTTCTGAATCTTGACCTCTCATTGAAGCCCAAAATAAGTGATAAGTTATGTCTAACCAACTTACTACACCCAAATAGTGATAGGCTTCTAACTCGTTATCACTTGCAACAAAATTAAGAATATTTCAATTTAAAAATTAATCATATAAAAAATTGGATAAACATTTTGTATAGTGAATCAATAATTTCACTTACCAGCTAATTAATTTTCTCAGATCATCCTTCGTCATTTCATGGATTAAATCTCATGGATTAATTTTCTCATATCATCCTTCGTCTCTCATTGATTAATTTTCTCAGCTAATACCTTGCCCTAGGCACAGGATAGGCCTTCTACATATTTTTTTACCGAAGAACGGATAAGCATACTAACTCCACTACCAATCACTAAATACTTCTCTAAGATTTGTTATTTCCCTTTTTTATGATGTACCTCAAAATTTTGAAGAATTTGTACATCTCATCCCACAACTAAAGAAGTTACGACATTAGTTTTACACTATATACCCAAAAAATCAATGAAATTTTCGGTTTAAGCATCATTATTATATACCCAAAATATATTTTGTCCAAGGCTCCTCTTCTCAATCCTTCTTCAAATTCAAATTTAATTGTGCGAGCCTCTTCTCAATCATTGCCTCTACTTCTATCAACTTACTCGTGGTCAGGAAAAAAGTTTGCTTACAATCTTACAGAGAAGTTTGAAGTTGACGAACATTACCCTTGTTCGCCTCAATTACACCTTGACTCTTAACAACTCTCCATCATCACCAGCACCCACATACTCCTCTAAGTTCTCTACCCCCATCCCCATAAGTGATCTTCTTCACTCTCAAAAGTCTCTGTAACGTCCACATCCTTCTCCCCAATCTTGTTTTTCCTAGTAATCGCAGACTTCTTTTTTATCAAGTTGATCTTGTTCATCTTCCCTCATACTTATACATGATATTTGAATTTTATGTGTGTGACAAACAATTGTTTCGCCCATATGTACATCGACGTCCACCATTCCAAGCTCTACTCTGATGCAGATGTAAAGTAGGTTTAATTTTTATATCCAGGAGAAAAAAAACCTCCAAGGATCTTCGGTTGGAAACCACAAAAAAATTGTATGTGCACCCGTATGACCTTGGTTCTTGTCCATTATGCATTGGAGGTAGGTAATACAAAATCAATTCTTAACGGTTGTTGTTTTCTTGTTTCAAACTTGTTTATGCACCTTTATCTAGGACAAGTCTCAAACTTGTTTATACTAGTGATATGCTGGAGGATAAAAAGGGTTATATTTCAAAATATAACTCGGCATCTCTACCTGATTCATCGCATACAAAAGATACAATTTGTTGTTCTTCCTCGACTTTCAACCATATTCCAGGATTGTGATCATTTAATACTCAATGTCCTATTTCATCAAAATTTGAATAATTTTGACATAGCACCTTATAACATTTAGTTGCAGAATCTTGACCTCTCATTGAAGCCCAAAATAAGTGATATGTTATGTCTAACCAACTTACTTCACCCAAACAGTGAAAGGCTTCTAACTCGTTATCACTTGCAACAAAATTAAGAACATTTCAATTTAAAAATTAATCATATAAAAAATTGGATAAACGTTTTGTATAGTGAATCAATAATTTCACTTACCAACTAATTAATTTTCTCAGATCATCCTTCGTCATCTCATGGATTAAATCATTTGTGCATGACGCAATAAATGGAATAGCAATGTATATTGCACTCTCATCCGGAACTTGATGCATTTGAAAGTTGCGTAGGTAGAGATCAAACAACTTCTCTTTCTTTAAATTATGTATGCCGATTTTATAAATGTGAAAATGGCTAATCTCACCCCTAGTAAACCTATCATTTAAGACACTAAATACAATAGTATTTTCAGCTAATATCTTGCCCTGGGTACATGATAGGCCTTCTACATATGTTTTACCGAAGAACGGATAAGCATACTTAGCTCCATTACCAATCACTACATACTTCTCTAAGATTTATTTTTTTCCTTTTTTTATGATGTACCTCAAAAATTTGAGGAATTTGTACATCAAATGCCACAGCTAAAAAAGCTATGGCATTAGTCTTACACTATATACCCAAAACACCAATGAAATTTTTGGTTTAAACATCATTGTTATGTGCCCACAACATATTTTGTCCAAGCCTCCTCTTCTCAATCCTTCTTCAAATTCAAGTTTAATTGTGCAAGCCTCTTTTCCATCATTACCTCCACTTCAATCAACTTACTCGTCGTCAATAAAAAAGCTTGCTTAGAATCTTACAGAGAAGTTTGAAGTTGCCGAACGTTACCCTTGTTCGCCTTAATTCCGCCTTGACTCTTAACAACTCTCCATCATCACTAGTACCCACATACTCCTCTGAGTTCTCTATAAGTGATCTTCTTCACTCTCAGAAGTTTGTGTAATGCCCACATCCTTCTCCCCAATCTTATTTTTCCTAGTAATCACAGACTTCTTTTTTATCAAGTTGATCTTGTTCATTTTCCCTCATACTTATACATGATATTTGTTGTGTAGATACAGCTGCACCAAAATGGATTCAGTTGCATCCTCAACTTGTGATACTCGCAAGTGCACGAACCGTTGGTAGTTTAGCGTATGTAAGTGCGAGGTCGATTCCACAGGGATTGGTGATTGAATGATCCTGTTTAGTTTTCCTACACAAAATAGAAATGAAAACAAAAGAACATAAAACAAGGATTTTGTACAACATTTGAGAACATGGGGAATTTGGAATAGAAAGTAAGGTGTTTGGGAAGCTTGGGGAATTTGGAAGGGAAGAGAAAGGTGTTTGAGAACTTGGAGAATGTTTGTGAACTTGGAGAATTTGAGAACTTAGGGAAGGGAGAGAAATGTGTTTGTGAAGTGTTTGAGACATGGAGACTTTTGGAAGAGAATGGAAATGTGTTTGGGAAATTTGGAGGAGAGAAAGGAAACATGTTTGAGAACTTTAGAGAATTTGATGAAGGAATGGGAGAAGTGTTTGGGAACTTTGAGAATTTTGGAAGAGAGTGGGAATTGTATTTAGGAAATGTTTTAGAGCATGGAGAACTTTGAAAGAGAATAGAGAAGTGTTTGGAAAATTTAGAAGAAGAGAAAGGGAAGGTGTTTGAGATTTAGTACAAAGAAAATTTGGTAGAATGATCTTATTACAACAATTGAGAACTACAAAGGGAAACTAAGAGAATTTAAGGGAGAGAAGGGAAGGGAGCTCTAGAGAAGTGTTTGAGAGCTCCCCCCCTTGGGGTGTGTTTACAAGCTTAGGAAACCTCACTATTTATAGGCCTAAGGATGTTGAAAATCTGAATTATACAATTGAATTATGTAAACACACTAACTTCACCTAACACACTACACTTAATTCACCAACTTAACCTAACACACAATTGCATTTGAAAACAATTCTTCTTGTCATTAAGCTTTGTGTTGCATCATCCACTTCAACATCTTTCAATTCATTTGGCTGCTGCCAAATTCCACTCAAAAATAAGTATTGAATATGCTTCACCAAACTTTCCCACAATCAACAACACATCATCATGCATATGTCATGCATGACAATGCATTGCAGCCAGCTTGTGGGCTCGTTTTGGGCTTGTGGCTTCATTCTGAAAAATCTGGAAAAATATGGATCTTGAAGCTCTTTGTCTTATCTTTCCAAGAATATGCAGCCCAACTCAAGGAAAAATCGGAAAGGCCTTCAAATGTGATTTTTGGCCCAGTAACGCAGATGCTGCCGAATTTGACCTTAAGTTGCCAAACCATGTATAACTTTCTCTAGAAGACTCGGAATCATGAACCGTAAAATTCTACAGAAAATAGACTTCTGTATATTTCCAATGATGTATGGCTCATTATCTGGTTCTTCTTGAGTAAGTACAGTCCAATCCGTGAAGTTGACTGATCTGCAGACACCGTTTTGAGCTAATTTGTCTCCAAAATGCAATTAGTGAGTCTCAAGCTTATTACACTGAAACAAACACAAAACTTATTAAAAGCACAAGTTTAACTCAAAAACATAACTAAATCATAAGTTAGAAGGGTACAAAATGATATGTAAATATGCACTGATCAATATTTCAATTTCATGTGTGTGACAAACAATTATTTCGCCTATACGTACATCGACCTCCACCATCTCAAGCTCTACTCTGTTGCAGAGGTAAAGTAGGTTTAATTTTTATATCTAGAAGAAAAAAACACACAACCAAGGATCTTCGGTTGGAAACCTCAAAAAAATTGTATGTGCACCCGTATGACCTTGGTTCTTGTTCATTATGCATTGCAGTTAGGTAATACAAAATCAATTCTTAACGGTTGTTGTTTTCTTGTCTCAAACTTGTTTATGCACCTTTATCTAGGATAAGTCTCAAACTTGTTTATACTAGTCATATGCGAGAGGATAAAAAGGGTTATATTTCAAAATATAACTCAGCTTCTCTATTGATTCTTAATACACAAAAGATACAATTTGTTGTTTTTCATTGACTTTCAACCACATTCCAGGGTTATCATCATTTAATACCCAATGCCCTATTTCATCAAAATTTGAATAATTTTGACGTAGCACCTTATAACATTTAGTTGCAAAATCTTGACCTCTCATTGAAGCCCAAAATAAGTGATATGTTATGTCTAACAAACTTATTTCACCCAAACAGTGATATGCTTCTAATTCGGTATCACTTGCAACAAAATTAAGAACATTTCAATTTAAAAATTAATTATATAAAAAATTGGATAAACATTTTGTATAGTGAATCAATAATTTTACTTACCAGCTAATTAATTTTCTCAGATCATCCTTCGTCATCTCATGGATTAAATCATTAGTGCATGACGCAATAAAAGGAATAGCAATGTATATTGCACTCTTATCCGGAACTTGATGCCTTTGAAAGTCGCGTAGGTAAAGATCAAACAACTTCTCTTTCTCAAATTATGTACGCCCATTTTCACATTTATGAAAATGGCTAATCTCACCCCCAGTAAACCTATCATCTAAGACACTAAATACAATAGTACTGTCAGCTAATACCATGCCCTGTGCACATGATAGGCCGTCTACATATGTTTTAGCGAAGAACGGATAAGCATACTTAGCTCCACTACCAATCACTACATACTTCTCTAAGATTTGTTATTTCTCTTTTTTATGATGTACCTCAAAAGTTTGAGGAATTTGTACATCTCATCCCACAACTAAAGAAGCTATGACATCAGTTTTACACTATATGCCCAAAAAATCAATAAAATTTTCGGTTTAAGCATCATTGTTATATACCCAAAACATACTTTGTCCAAGCCTCCTCTTCTCAATCCTTCTTCAAATTCAAGTTTAATTGTGCGAGCCTCTTCTCAATCATTGCCTCCACTTCTATCAATTTACTCGTGGGTAAAAAAAAAGCTTGCTTAGAATCTTAAAGAGAAGTTTGAAGTTGCCGAACGTTACCCTTGTTTACCTCAATTCCGCCTTGACTTTTAACAACCCTTGATCGGTGCATAATTACATATCATTTTGTACCCTTTTCAATTATGATTTGGTTATGTTTTTGAGTTAAACTTGTGCTTTTAATAAGTTTTGTGCTTGTTTCAGTGTTATAAGCTTGAGACTCACTAATTGCATTTTGAAGACAAATTAGCTCAAAACGGTGTCTGGAGATCAGTCAACTTCACGGATTAGACTGTACTTACTCAAGAAGAACCAGATAATGAGCCATACATCATTGGAAAGCTACGGAAGTCTATTTTCTGTAGAATTTACAGTTCATGATTCCGAGTCTTCTAGAGAAAGTTATACATGGTTTGGCAACTTAAGGTCAAATTCGGCAGCATCTGCGTTACTGGGCCAAAAATCACATTTGAAGGCCTTCCCGATTTTTCTTTGAGTTCGGCTGCATATTCTTGGAAAGATAATTCAAAGAGCTTCAAGATCCATATTTTTCCAGATTTTTCAGGATGGAGCCACAAGCCCAAAACTAGCCCACAAGCTGGCTGCAATGCATTGTCATGCATGACATATGCATGATGAAGTGTTGTTGATTGTGGGAAAGTTTGGTGAAGCATATTCAATACCTATTTTTGAGTGGAATTTTGCAGCAGCCAAATGAATTAATTGAAGTTGAAGTGGATGATACAACACTAAGCTTAATGACAAGAGGAATTGTTTTCAAATGCAATAGTGTATTAGGTGAATTAAGTGTTGTAAGTTGGTGAAGTGAGTATGGTAGGTAAACCTATTGTATAATTCAGATTTTCACTTCCCCTAGGCCTATAAATAGGGAAGTTCTCTAAGCTTGTAAACACCCCAAGGGGGGAGCTCTCAAACACTTCTCTAGAACTCCCTTCCCTTCTCCCCCTCAAATTCTCTTAGTTTCATTTTCTAGTTTTCAATTGTTGTAATGAAATATTTGTGCTGAAATTCTCCTTAAGTTTTTCTTTGTTCCACTTTACTTTTCATTATGTAAATTCTTTTCTTTAGTTTCAAGTTTGATTAGTTTCCAAGTTTCAATTATGGTTCATGTTCTTATTCATTATGCTTATAAGTTAACATGCTTGTTTGAATGATTGATCACCATTTAGGTTTGCATGTTAGCTATCTTGGTTTGAATTAAGAGTATACACCATGCTTTAATTCGAATTGAACTATGAATAGGAAGAGTATATATGGACATTCGACAACAGGGATTAGATACATGCTTGGTTGTTTAAATTGTTCTTCTATGCTTAATGGGTTCCTAATGCTTAATTTTAGGTTTGACAACAAATGATCAAATTAGGGAATTAGGAACACAAAGTTATGACCAAACACCATGGCTTAATCATACTTTAGCTAGAATCAATCCGTTAATCTAATTGAACTTGGGAACTTATCTGCTTCAGTTAGTTATTTCTTTCTTCCTTGTTTTATTTATTTCCTTTCTTTTTCATTTCTGTTTTGTGTAGGGAAAATGAATTGGATCATTCAATCACCAATCCTCGTGGGATCGACCTCGCACTTACATATGTTATACTACCAAACGGCTCGTGCACTTGCGAGTATCACAAGTTGAGGATGCAGCTGAATCAATTTTGGTGCAGCTGAATCGACGCAACAAGTTTTTGGCGACGTTGCCGGGGATCGGTAACATTGTTTGATTCTATTTGGTTTTCCTACTTTTTATTATTTTTATTTTTTGTATATAACTAGACAGTTTCATGTTTTAAATTTAATGACGTTAATTGACAAGTTGTGTTTGTAGTCCAACGGACAAGGACAATTGCCTGACAAGCAAGAGAACTGGGTTTGAGTCCCAGCTTACACAACACAAAAAAGAAAGAAAAGGTTCAAGTAGCATGTTGATTATTTCTTGTTTATGGTTTCATTCACTTGTTCTTAATTAAATATCTTGTCCAAGTTTACATAAACACCATATGACTCTTGGACTGATTAGTGAATGAATGGGTAGATATTGAAGACAAACACCATGTTTAAATTCTACTTGGTTCTTTATTGTTCTTCTTGTTCTTAATGGGTTCGGAATTTGTGTTTAGACTAAACACCATAGCTAAATATTTTTTCCGAATACTTGATTACAACCACACACCATATGGATAATCATATTTGAGAAAGAACGAACTCCATAAGCTAGTTTGATTTACTTTGTTGCTTGTTACTTTGAAACATGGAAGTGTTGATTTTTCCTTTTCATTTTTTAGTTTTTTTTAATTTATTTCCTAATCCTTTTAATTCCGTTTCAAGTTTTTGTTTGTGCTTGTTCTAGCAATTTATGACAGCTTCATAAAAATGGAGAGAGATGGCAACCTCAATCATAAGAATGAGAAGTGTGGAGCAGTGGGAGAAGTCGCGACCTCCAATTGCATCACGCTCGACCTAATCGCTTCAAGGGGGAGCATCTCAATCCTTTCTCTTTACTTGTTATTATTTTAAATTTCTGTTTCTTTTTTATAAAAAATTAAAAAAAAAATTAAAAAAGATTTTTCATATGAGCTGACTTATGGTAACTCCAGGAAGCACTTCCATCAATACAGTGTCTAGGAGTTCTATAGGCGACACCTTCGGTGTCTAAGAAGTTTGGGTTTTAAGCGGGACCATTGTGACCCCTCCAACCTTCCCGGATCCCCTGGCTGTGTTTTTCTGAGGCCCTTAACTGGTCATCCGTGAGTTGCTTGTATATTCGTATGCTTTTAAATTAAGTTTTATTTTTTTTATTTTTTTTGTTTTCTTTTTTGTTGAGTCTTTATTTTTGTTTTGTTAAGTTAGTTTATGTATTTATTTATGTGGTATGGTTAGTTAGATTATTTCTAGAGTGTTAAAACACATTTTTATTTCACTTGCAAACAAAGAAAAAACCAAACAACAAAAAAACAACAAAAAAAACAACAAAAAAAACAAACAAACAACAACATTCAAGTAAATTAAAAATAAAAACAACATCTTCATCATCTTCATCTTCATCTTCATGGCATGCCTCTATTTTCTCGCACTTGTAGAATCTGCAGCAGCTCTACATGGTCCTCATTCTTTTTCTGCAATGCTTCCACATGTTGATTGGCACAGGAGAGCCGCTTCTGGAGTCCGCCACCATAGCCTTCAAGGAAGCTACTTCCTCGCTCAGCGCGGCACACTCCCGTGTCCTCGCCATTAATCGCATGCCTAAATTGGTAGCCGAGACCGCATGGAGCACCGTTAAATCGTGGGACTCCTCCACCGCAGCCTTGTCGGACCTCTGTGCCACATGCAGGTGATCTGCCGATGTGAGTTTACTGCCAATCATGCTGCCCAGCAACACTGCTCTCTGTTCGGCACCTGCCTCAGAAAAGTTCGGTATTACCTCAGCAAAGTTTGAGGCCGTGCCGTGATGATATGTGGAGTTTGGGAAGACAGGGTTTGGAGGAGCCCTTATCCCGGGGCATTCGGTGGTGCAAGTGAGAGCTCAAGGTTGAGATCATCAAGGTGAGTGCATGAGGATGCCATTTGTTTTGCTTCTGAATTTTTTGATGTTTTTCCTTGAGTTTGCAGGAAGAAATGCTGGGTATCATCCGCTTGGAGAGATGTGGTTTAAATAGGTATATGCTGATGAGAGAGAGCCAACACCATTTCGGATTTTGTTGCGTAGATTCAGCTGCACCAAAATGGATTCAGCTGCATCCTCAACTTGTGATACTCGCAAGTGCACGAGCCGTTGGTAGTTTAGCATATGTAAGTGCGAGGTCGATTCCACAGGGATTGGTGATTGAATGATCCAACTCAGTTTCCCTACACAAAATAGAAATGGAAACAAGAGAAACAAAACAAGAAGAAAGAAAAGAACTAAGACAAGATGGTGAGGTTTTAGAATCCACCCTAATTGTTCTAATCATGTTATGGCAGCAAGTAAACAAATTGATTCACTCATGAAGATGCTCACAAATAAGTCCATGGTGTTTGGATCAAATTGCATTGAACATCACAAGGACCCCAAGCATGGTGTTTACATTAGGAGACCTAGAAACCAAATCACATGAGTTGCTAATGGATGGAATGAAGATGATCCCCAAACCTTCCCAACAAGAGCAAAATGCATAAAACCTCAGGTGATCAATCAAAGGATGCAAAAACACCTCCATTAAAATAGTGAAGAAGAATTCATGAATGAAATCAAACTTTATAAACTCAAACCATGATACAAGACTAGCAAGATGTTTATTACAACTAATAACAGAAAAACAAAGAAAATACAAGAAGAAAATAAAAGACAAAGGGAGGAGAAGAAGATAAGGGCAGCATGCTAGAGATTGAAAAGATTCATCTCCATGGCTGCCAGGAGGCCAAAGCCTCCCAGCTGCTGCCTTCTCCCTTCTCTCCCTTTGTGACTCTCAACTTTCCCTCTCTTTGTGTACAATGGAAGTGTAAATTATGGAATGAAATTCTAGTCCTCTAAGCTCTCTAGAGACTCCCTATTTATAGGCACAAGGGTTAGGTGAATCAGATTATACAATTAAGTTCACCAACCACACAAATTTCACCTAACACACTTGCATTAGATAATCAGAAATGGTTGTTGCACTTCACCAACAAATCCCACCAGCAGCCATAGCTCATCATTATGTCAGCATGACCAAGCATCCATCAGCTGTTGGATAGATTTTACTCTATCTATTTCTCGCAAGTGCACGAACCAATTATAGTATAGGAATGCAAGCACGAGGTCGTTCCAGAGAGACTTGGATGAAAGACACTTATTACTACTACTTAGACTCACAAGTAATCCTAAGACTAAACAGAATTTAAATGAGGTTGTGTTGAGTTTGTTTGGAGTAACAACTACAAAAAGGGAAAGCAAATAGCAAGTGACTGAAAACTACTAAAAGGGAATGCAAAATAGCAAGTGATCAGCAAGTAGATGCTTAGAAATTTAGAGAGAAAGGAGACAAGCACTAGGGTTTCAACTTCACCATGACAATCCAATTTCAAGCAACAAGTTAACAATCACCTAAGTTGATTACAATTTCTGGAGTTCGTTCTTTCTTATATATGATTATCCATATGGTGTTTGGTTTTAATCAAGTACTCAGAAACACAACTTAGCTATGGTGTTTAGTCTAGGCTATGAATCTGAATCCATTAAGCTTAAGAAGAACACAAAAAAACCAAGTAAACATTTAAACATGGTGTTTGTCCTAAATGCATTACCCACTCATTCACTAATCGGTTCAAGAGTCATATGGTGTTTATGTAAACTTGAACTAGATAACCAACATGCATGTGTTCATAGTGGCCAGTTATTTAAACATGCATAAAGATTCAACTAAGAACAAGTGAATGAGACCAGAAAATTAGAAGTAATCAACAAGAGTAACATTAACTTGAAAACATGAAATTGTCTTGTCAGGTTACATTGAAACCCTAGCTATGGATTTAGCTGCTCATAATGAGAAAGAAATTAAGACAGAAAATGAGAAAACATAATGAATGCAATAAGAGTAGAAAAACCCCTTTTCTGAAGTTCTTGTGGTGTCCAAGGCTTCTCCAAGTGCTTCTCCACGTCTAATGCTTCTCCAAGAGCTTCCTCACTTCTAGAAGGATGTATGAAGGATATGGAGGTGATTTGGGATGAGTTTGAGTGAGTGGTGATGGCTAAGAAAGATGAAATTCGTAGGGAAATGGAAGAGAGGTTTGCTGGAGCTGTTTTGGTGATTTGGGGCTGTTTAGAGCTTTTGGTTGATTGCTGGAGTGTTTGGGATTGTGAGAGTGTTTGAGGATAGTTTCTGAATGTGTTTGGGAAAATGATGGAAGTGTTTGAGGGAGGATGGAGTGAAGGATGGCTGAATTGTGGGGTTGTGAATCCCAGGCTTGCACCTAGAGTGTATGGGAGTGTTTAAGGATGGATGGAGAGGGTTTTGTGGGGTTGTGAATCCCAGGCTTGCACACCTTGAATCTGGAAATGAATTGGTATTTATAGGGGAAGGGAGGTGAGAAATCAGAATTGAATATGGCTAATGGACTCAACACTTGCATTAGATAATCAGAAATGGTTACTCCACTAAATCCCACTAGCAGCCCTAGCTCATCCTCATGTCAGCATGACCAAGCTTCCATTCAGAAACCAATAGCTCATGCCTAGCTCACCATGACCAAGCATGCAATGAGCTCATCTGCAGTCAGCATGATGTGTAATTTGATGGGCTCACGGATTGGGCTTGGATCAATCAAATGTCGACTTTGAGCTATCAATCTTCAAGTTCAGAATGTCATAGATCCAACCACACAAGTATTGGCCCAATCCAAGCTCGGAGGAAGAAGATAAGTCCAAAATGAACTTGTAACTCAGTCACCAGTTTTACACATTATTTTCACCATTTTACTTCAAATGCCTCAAGTGATACCTAGAGCTCAATAAACTGAATAACAAACACAAAAGAGGTTAAAAGCACAAGGTTAACTCAAAAACATAACTAAATCATAAGCAATAAGGGTACAAAATGATATACAATTGTGAACCGAACAAATACCCCCAGACCTAGATTTTGCTAGTCCTCGAGCAAAACAAAACAAAACAAAAACAAGAAGTTAAGTAGACCACTTCCGCAGGTAACTCGATTGCATTGAGCATATGCAACAAGCCTTTAAACCTCTAGGCATCCCTAGTAGGAGGAGTTGTGTCTCCTAAGGGTTTAACAGAAACGATACAAATAAACGCTTTACCTGACTCTACAAAACAAAGTGGTTAGAAAAACAAACTTTGAAATCAACTAATGAAAATTAAAGAAAACTTTTAGTCATACCTCCAACACCATAGAGTTGCCAAGATAGGTGATCAATCAGTGTGTAAAGTGGAAGCTATAGCTCAAAGGCACACGGCTTCAAAGCAAGCACACTCAAACCTTGAATAGAGAACATGCTTCAACTCTAATTCTCACAAAAAACACTCAATCACTCAGAACCTATGGTTTAATTCTCTCAAGAAAGCATAAGTGAGTGTATGAAATAGAAGCACAAATTTGGTTAGATCTCATGAAAGGAATCAAATACTAAGAATAGAGATATACACATACTTACCAGCACCCATGAATACATCCTCAAAGATCAGCTAGGTCTTTCACAAGGTTGTAATGAAAGGCTAAGGTTTAGGGGAAATGGAAGAATTGGAAGGAAAAACAAGTAACTTAAAAACATACCAACGTTGCAGCTTCATTAATCTGCAAGGCAACATTGATTTTAGAATGGCATGGCTGCAAACTTCATGGTTTCACTTGGCATGGACTTTATTTTTCACACTTAGATCACATTGAAACACATTCATCTTTGCTGATTTGATATGCATCTTCTTTAACTTTATTGCACAGATACACACCAATTTCCATTTAGGTATATGGCAGCAACTTCCTTGCTTCAAACTTTATCTTGGCACACCTTGGTATATTTCTAAGTTATAGGGTATGGCTACAATAAGTGAAATATCTCAGATTGACATACAAAGTTAGGGAAATGATGAGGGTGGTAGAAGAAAAAGGCTTGAAGTGTTTGGCTACAAGAGGGCTGATGGAACACACATATAGGTAGGGTGAAAAGAAAGCACACAAAATGGTTATACACACATAGCCTAGCATCACTTCAATGAGTTCATTCATGAATGAGAGCAAGCACATGATATCTGCAAACGAGAATCATCCTTAGTATTCAATCAAAATGGAACAATGAGATCAATTAGAGTGAATTGAAGAAAATAAGTATGGATGAGAAATAGAACACTTTAAACCCTCTCAAGAAAGCAATTAGGCTCGATATGGCTCACTAGGGTAGTCTCCACTATTCTCCTTCAAGAATTTGAGCATGGTACTTTAGCCACCAGAATTCTAAGAGCAAAAGCTTTGTGAAGTGCAAAAATTCTGATATGAAAACCTCAATGGCAGCTCCATAATATTGATTGCATGACCTTCTAAAAAATATGAACAAAAACTGAAAAACACAATGAAAGAAAAGTGTAAACATGAACGAAAATTGAAAACCTTCCCCCCAGACCTGAATTGAACATTGTCCTCAATGTTAAAGCATAGAAAAGAAGATTGAGAACATGCAAATGATAAAGGGAAAAGTTAAGAAGAAGGTATAGAGAAACTCCCCCTTGATGCGATTAGGTTGACCGCTAACAAACACCTTCTTCTTGAACACATGGGTTGCCTCCCAAGAAGCGCCTTAGTTAATGTCTTGGCAAGACATTATGCAAACAGCTTATGATGAGTTGGGGGGTTTCGGATCAATCGTCTCAAGATAGTTCACCCAACTTCTTCTCCTCTTCCTTTTCCTTTTCTTTTTCTTCAAGTGTGCAAGGGGTGTAACTTTGAACATGCCATTGGATGGTTCCAACTTCGTAGAGCTTGGATCAAGGGGCTCAAGTGGTAACCCAGAAATTGGTGGAAATGGCTGGAACTCTTCTAGGGCAGCTACCACTTCTTGGAACTCAGATTCATCATCAAGGTCACCTAAAGGTTGTGTCAAAACAATTTCTAAAGCATCATCAGATTGTGCCTGCACAAACTTAGACAAAACCAGGGAATCCAAACAATCATTTGAAAAACAATCAAGTGAATTACAAGGATGAGTTAAGGATTCAAACACTTTGAATTCTATGGTTTGGCCAAGGACTGTCATTTTCAGGATGCCATTTTTCACATCAATAAGAGTGTTTGCTGTGGCCATGAATGGTCTTCCAAGCAAGATAGGCAGCTCACGATCATGAATGGGTGCATCTTCCATGTCTATCACTACAAAATCAGCAGGCAATATTAGCTTATCAACTTGAACCAAAATATCTTCAACAATACCTCTAGGATATTTCACTGAACGATCAGCAAGTTGTATGCTGAGTGTGGTGGATTTTAATTTTCCCAAACCAAGTTGCAAGTACACTGAATAAGGCATTAGATTGATACTTGCACCTAAATCCAACATGGCTTTCTCAGCTCGTTTATCTCCAATGGTTATGCCGATGGTAAAACCACCTGGATCCTTGAGCTTAGGAGGAAGTTTTCTTTGAAGGACAGCACTCACATTTTCAGACACCAACACCTTCTCATGAGGACTATACCTTCTCTTGTGTGAGTTCAACTCCTTAAAAAATTTAGCATAAGTTGGCATGTTCCTGATCACATCAAGCAAAGGCAAGTTAACATTGTCTTTACTAAGTATATTATAGATTTCAGTAAAAGACTTATCCTGTTTGCTTTTAGCAAGACGTCCAGGGAAAGGAATTGGTGGCACATAAGGGTTCTCGGCCTTGTGCAATATAGGTGAAATTGTTGACTTGCCAATGGGAACTGCTTCTTTTGGTGTCATCTCTTCCTTGTGTTCATCACCTGCATTCACAACATCATGATTAGTAACTTCTTTGCCAACTTTATTATCAATAACCTTACCACTTCTGAGAACTGAGATTGCGTTGGCTTGCTCATGATGCTTGGGATTCACATTTGGCTGACTAGGGAATTTTCCAGGTTCTCTTTGGTTCAAAGTATCTGCAATTTTTCCCAATTGAATCTCTATCTTAGTAAGGGCAGCAGAATGTTGTTGAAGAGCACCATTAGTAGTTTGCTGGAATTCCAAAGTATTTTGGGCCAACATCTTGACTTGTGTCCTCCAATGAACTTGGTTTAGGCTGGAATGATGAACTTGCTTGATTTTGATTTTGATTGTCGCTCCAAGAGAAATTTGGGTGATTCCTCCAACCAGGATTATAAGTGTTTGAGAAGGGATCATTTCTTGGCCTTTGGTTGTAAGAATTCATCATGTGGGCTTGTTCTTGGACAAACTCAGGATAAGCATTACTAGCTGAACACATGTGAGTTGAGTGTCTTTGAGAATTGCAAATAGCACAAACTTCAACTTGAGGAGCTTTAGGTACCATATTGAGCACAGCATCAAGCTTCCTTTGTAAACCAGCCACCTGTGAAGCAAGCTCATTGTTAGGACTAATCTCATAAATACCAGCTTTACCTCTTGTATCTTTGTGTTGAGCATTGGATCCCAACATCTCAAATATGTCATATGACTCTTGAGCATTCTTTTTCTTTAAAGCTCCACCTGCAGCATTATTGACAGTAGATTGACAAGTTTCGGTTAGTCCATCATAAAAAATTTGCATTTGTAAGTATAGAGGTAACCCATGATGTGGACATTGCATTAGAGTTCCTTTGAAACGCTCCCAGCATTCGTTGAATGGTTCGCCGTCATGTTGTGAGAAGTTGAAAATCTTGGACCTCAAGGTGGCTGTCTTTTGGGCAGAGAAAAACTTCTCCAAGAACTTCTTAGCAACAGCATCCCAAGTGGTTAGTGATCCAGGGGTTAGCGACATAAACCAAGTCTTTGCTCTATCTTTCAAAGTGTAAGGGAAAACCCTCATCCTCAGATTTGCTTCAGACACATCCTTCAAAGGTAAAGTACAAACAACAGTATAAAATTCTTTAATGTGAGCCAAAGGATCTTCGTTAGGTAAACCATAAAAAGAAGGAAGCATTTGAAAGTGAGAAGATTTAAGCTCATAGTTTCTAGCCTCTCTGGACAGCAAGATGCATGAAGGTGAATTTGGTATGATTGGTTGAGCAAGATCCTCCAAAGCAAGTTGGTCATTAGCTGCCATCTTTTCTTCTTCTTCTTCTTCTTCTTGATCTGAGTTAAAGATGTTGAACAAAAAGTATTCTTCTGAGCTTGCTGAATTGGAGGTTTCAGCTTCTAAGGGATTGAGAATAGATTCAATGGCTGCCTCCCTTGCTTTGTGAAGCCTTCGTTCAAATTCAGCCAGTGATGGTTGTTGTGTACCACGGATTGGTTGGATCCGAATGGTTCCGGATTGAGAGTGTTTCTTGACCGCTGATACAACTTGTTCAAGAAATGGTTTGTTCGACATGCAAATACCTGAAAACAAAGAACAACTAAAGAAAGTAAGCAATAGAAATAAGACTCTTAATCAAGTCCCCGGCAACGGCGCCATTTTCTTGTTGGATAGATTTTACTCTATCTATTTCTCGCAAGTGCACGAACCAATTATAGTATAGGAATGCAAGCACGAGGTCGTTCCACAGAGACTTGGATGAAAGACACTTATTACTACTACTTAGACTCACAAGTAATCCTAAGACTAAACAGAATTTAAATGAGGTTGTGTTGAGTTTGTTTGGAGTAACAACTACAAAAAGGGAAAGCAAATAGCAAGTGACTGAAAACTACTAAAAGGGAATGCAAAATAGCAAGTGATCAGCAAGTAGATGCTTAGAAATTTAGAGAGAAAGGAGACAAGCACTAGGGTTTCAACTTCACCATGACAATCCAATTTCAAGCAACAAGTTAACAATCACCTAAGTTGATTACAATTTCTGGAGTTCGTTCTTTCTTATGTATGATTATCCATATGGTGTTTGGTTTTAATCAAGTACTCAGAAACACAACTTAGCTATGGTGTTTAGTCTAGGCTATGAATCTGAATCCATTAAGCTTAAGAAGAACACAAAAAAACCAAGTAAACATTTAAACATGGTGTTTGTCCTAAATGCATTACCCACTCATTCACTAATCGGTTCAAGAGTCATATGGTGTTTATGTAAACTTGAACTAGATAACCAACATGCATGTGTTCATAGTGGCCAGTTATTTAAACATGCATAAAGATTCAACTAAGAACAAGTGAATGAGACCAGAAAATTAGAAGTAATCAACAAGAGTAACATTAACTTGAAAACATGAAATTGTCTTGTCAGGTTACATTGAAACCCTAGCTATGGATTTAGCTGCTCATAATGAGAAAGAAATTAAGACAGAAATGAGAAAACATAATGAATGCAATAAGAGTAGAAAAACCCCTTTTCTTGAAGTTCTTGTGGTGTCCAAGGCTTCTCCAAGTGCTTCTCCACGTCTAATGCTTCTCCAAGAGCTTCCTCACTTCTAGAAGGATGTATGAAGGATATGGAGGTGATTTGGGATGAGTTTGAGTGAGTGGTGATGGCTAAGAAAGATGAAATTCGTAGGGAAATGGAAGAGAGGTTTGCTGGAGCTGTTTTGGTGATTTGGGGCTGTTTAGAGCTTTTGGTTGATTGCTGGAGTGTTTGGGATTGTGAGAGTGTTTGAGGATAGTTTCTGAATGTGTTTGGGAAAATGATGGAAGTGTTTGAGGGAGGATGGAGTGAAGGATGGCTGAATTGTGGGGTTGTGAATCCCAGGCTTGCACCTAGAGTGTATGGGAGTGTTTAAGGATGGATGAAGAGGGTTTTGTGGGGTTGTGAATCCCAGGCTTGCACACCTTGAATCTGGAAATGAATTGGTATTTATAGGGGAAGGGAGGTGAGAAATCAGAATTGAATATGGCTAATGGACTCAACACTTGCATTAGATAATCAGAAATGGTTACTCCACTAAATCCCACTAGCAGCCCTAGCTCATCCTCATGTCAGCATGACCAAGCTTCCATTCAGAAACCAATAGCTCATGCCTAGCTCACCATGACCAAGCATGCAATGAGCTCATCTGCAGTCAGCATGATGTGTAATTTGATGGGCTCACGGATTGGGCTTGGATCAATCAAATGTCGACTTTGAGCTATCAATCTTCAAGTTCAGAATGTCATAGATCCAACCACACAAGTATTGGCCCAATCCAAGCTCGGAGGAAGAAGATAAGTCCAAAATGAACTTGTAACTCAGTCACCAGTTTTTACACATTATTTTCACCATTTTACTTCAAATGCCTCAAGTGATACCTAGAGCTCAATAAACTGAATAACAAACACAAAAGAGGTTAAAAGCACAAGGTTAACTCAAAAACATAACTAAATCATAAGCAATAAGGGTACAAAATGATATACAATTGTGAACCGAACATCAGCTCATCCTTAGGTCAGCATGATGTGCAGCTTCAAGGGCTTACGAATTGGGCTTGGCTGAATCAAATGACAACTTTAAGATGTCCATTGTGAAGTTCAGAATGTCTCTGATCCAACCACACAAGTATTGGCCCAATCCAAGCTCCTAAGAAGAAGATAACGCTGAAATGAACGTCTACCTCAGTTTCCAGTTCTTGCACGTTTTTGCACCATATTGCTTCATTGGCCTTAACATGCTTTAATTGCATGAATTATGCTCTCTTGCTCTATTGGCCTACAAAACACACAAAGAGAGGCAAATAACTCAAAATTCTAAGAAACTAAGCAAAAGAAGTAAGTAAATAGGGTACGTATATGTATGAAATTATGAGCTTAACAGATTTTCCCGGGCATGCTCGACCTAATCGCTTCAAGGGGGAGCACATTAACTTTCACTTTACTTTACTTCTTTTTTTTCCGTGTTTTTCTGGTGTTTTATGTTTTTGCCCGTTACTTTCATTTTCTAGTGTTTTGTGTTTTTCCCTTTCGGCTATCACCTTTGTCTTATTTTAGTTTGAGAAGTGTGCTTTCTTTTCCGTTTGTCGTTTTTGTTTGATTTAAGTTTGGGTGGTGTGTTTTCTTTGTCTCTTTCTTTTTCCTTCTGCAACTTTACTCTTTTATTTCTGAAACAAAAATAACAAAAACAAAAACAACCAAAAAAAATAAAAACAGTAGAAATCATTTCTTCAGAGCGCTAGGTGTTCTCGACCATAGGAGCTTTGAGTTTGGTCCTCTGGCTATCCTCCTCCTGGGCTTCACGCACAGTCTCTTGGGGCTCACCACTTGAGCCCCCAAAGATCGCAATCTTAGCTTGAGCATAACTACTCTCGCGATCTGCTTGCTTGCGTTTACCCGGTCGGTCTAGGTCCTCCAGCGCTGCTTTCGCATGTCGCGAGAATACAACTCTACCATCTTTGTTAGGTTTTTATTCTCGTCCCGCAATACTTCTAGCTGGTGTCGATTCACCTCCACTATCCTTGCCCTCTCCCTTTTCAAGCTTTTTATAGCATTCTGACACTCTTCAACCATGGGACTTCGCAGTAGGCGATGACCCAAACTTGCAACATATGCTGGACTCTGCACGCTCAGTGCCAGGGCATCACTCGTGACCCGGTTGTCATCCCTTGTCCCGAACACACGTATATCTTTAGGAGTCACTAAATTTCTACCAACTCCAATGGCAACATCGTTGTCCAGGAGTATTGAGTCATTGACAGTCACAGGCCCCCTTGCGGAGGCAAAGTAGGGTACCCAAACTGGTGCCGCTTTTGACCCCATGTCTAGTCGGTGGAGCTAGGTTGAGATCCAACGAAAATGGGTAGGAAGAGGTCATTTGATTTCTCACTTTTTTTCTTTTTCTTGCTTCTTTTCTCTTTTGTGTTTTTGAGTTTGTGTGTTTTCCCTTCTTTTTCCTTCTTATAGACATAGTCTTTGACAAACCCTAGCCATTGCAGTGTCTAGAGCATTTTCTAAATCTCCAGCATTCCTCCAGTCCCACCACCTTCTCTCTTTCCAACCACACCCAACTCATTTATCACGACGTGACCTTTCTGAACGGACGCGTTCAGGAAAGTCATCACGACTTTGTATGGCCCCGTAATTTCTGCTTGTGGAGTCTGGAGCGCCTCTATGCGTCGACGCGTGTCTCGCTCAGCTGCCTATGACTAACCAAGAGACGACATTAGGGACCACGTACTCTCTTTTCAGAAATCCCGCCTTTGCACTCCCAATTCACGTTTCATCTTTAAAATAAAAATTAAATTAAATTAAAACAATAAAAAACGTGTGGGCTTCGGATTTCATTTTGGGTCGGTTTTTCACCTTGTTTGGGTTTCAAGGTAGGTTAATTTCATTGTGGGCTTTGGGCTTTCAAAAAAATAAAATTGGATTTTAGTTTGCGTAAGACTGTCCTGTTTAGAGCTTACTATTTTGAGTGTTTTACTGTTTCGTTTTTTTTTTTTTTTTTTTTTGATTGTTTGTTTTGTAATTTTTACTTTTGTAATTATTTTCTTTTATTTTATTTTTGTATTTTGTTATTTTTTATTTGCTTTAATACTTTCATTTGTTATTATGACATTGCTTGTGGCTAATTTTTAAACATTGAGGACAATGTTCATTTCTAGGTTTGGGGGTATTAAAGTTTAGCAAATAAATTTTGCTTTTCCTAGCAAATAGGATGAGAAATTAATGCTTGTTTTTCTTTTATTTGGGGGTATTAAAAAAAAATTAATGCTTGTTTTTCTTTTATTTGTGTCTTATTTTATTTTTTATTTTGATTTTATTCACTTTCCGAACACATATGATGAGATTGTGATAAATGTTGCAAGACTTAAATGAAAATTGATTTTATTTTTTATTCTATTATTATTATTTTTTTAAAAAACTTAAAATTTTAAATTAAAAAATTAAAAAAATATATAAAATTTGGCATTGTTCTAGCATGATATGTTTGAAACCTTCTTTACACTTGCCATTTGTTTCATAATTTTCCAATTGAAGGATTTGCATGATCTAAATAATTGTATGAAGCATAAATTAGACTTATATAACCAACCATATAAAGTGAGCTTTTGAGCCTTGTACTTCATTTCATGAGTGTTATAAACATACTCTTATTTTCTTGTCATCTAAGTTGTTGTTTGATCTCATTATTCATTGATTTGGTTGAACACTTAAAAGTCATTCATTCTTATGCAATTTGATTTCATGACATTTAAGAAATGATATTAAGGCCCTCTTTAGATCGTTTGTGCCTTTCAAGCTAACCTTATGCATGCTTAAGCATGATTTTCCATTGTTAACCATTTTGAGCCTACATGTAAACCTTTTCTTTCATTTACCAATTATATTTCCTCACCTTAGCCTGAAAAACAAATATTTACCTTTCTAAGGAACTCATGAGCTTTAATTGGGATGTGTTTTTCATACTAGGTTTGGGAAGAGGTGTTACATTTCAAAAAATATATATTCACACAATTGGTGAAAGAAAAGAGAAAAGTTGTGATTAAATGGTAATTGATTGAAATTTCATTTTTGGGTTTCATTGGTATTTGGAAAGGAGTTTAAATCATTGTAAATGAAGGTATAAGGAGTTTTGATCATGTAAAAGAAAATATCTGATCGTGATGATTCGAAGTCTTGTAAATAATTATTTTATGCTCTTACATTTTTGAGTTCCTTGGACTTTGTATTATCCATACATTTCATTTCTTACTCACCTTATACCCTTGGCCCCATTACAACCTATGTTAAAGACCTAAATTGATCATAAATGTCATGTGGTTGAATTGCATTCATTTTCTACTTTTAAGTGTTTGACATCCTTCTTGAGATCATATTAATGCAAGTTCTTCATCTTTCTATTTCGAGTTAAGTCCCTTTTGGTTTAACTCTAATCTCATGTTTATAACTGAGTGTTGCATTATAACCCTCTTCCGAGTGATTCATTTGTGAGAGGACAACTTTGGTGAGATTTGAAGTTAAACTTGTGCTTTGTATGATTTTTTGAATTGTGTGAAAACTAAGATTGGGGAATTTGTTGCATTTGGATATCACACTACCACACTTTGAGCATGTTGTGTTTTGAACTTTGCCACCTTGTGAATAATTGAGCTTTTATTGTTAAAACGTTTAAGTCATGTGCATGAGTCATTTCTCTTCGAAAATGTTCGGAAAGATTATTTTGAGTTCTTTTTATTTCTGTGATTGTTTTTATTTTTATTTTTTTTGCTTTTGTTTTTGTTTTTGTTATTTTGCTTAAGGACTAACAAATCTAATAAGTTTTCTAACCATTTTGTTTTGTAGAGTTATAAATACGTTTGTGGGTATCGTATTTGTTAAACCCTCAGGAGACACAATTCCTCCTACTAGGAATGCCTAGAGGTTTAAAGGATTGTTGCATATGCTAAATCGAGTTACCTACGAAAGTGGTCTAGTTAACTTCTTGTTTTATTGTTATCTTTGTTTTCCGTTTGTTTTGCTCGAGGACTAGCAAAATCTAGGTTTTGGGGTATTTGATCGGTGCATAATTACATATCATTTTGTACCTTTTTCAATTATGATTTGGTTATGTTTTTGAGTTCAACATGTGCTTTTAATAAGTTTTGTGCTTGTTTCAGTGTTATAAGCTTGAGACTCACTAATTGCATTTTGAAGACAAATTAGCTCAAAACGGTGTCTGCAGATCAGTCAACTTCACGGATTAGACTGTACTTACTCAAGAAGAACCAGATAATGAGCCATACATCATTGGAAAGCTACAGAAGTCTATTTTCTGTAGAATTTTACAGTTCATGATTCCGAGTCTTCTAGAGAAAGTTATACATGGTTTGGCAACTTAAGGTCAAATTCGGCAGCATCTGCGTTACTGGGCCAAAAATCACATTTGAAGGCCTTCCCGATTTTTCCTTGAGTTGGGCTGCATATGATTGGAAAGATAATTCAAAGAGCTTCAAGATCCATATTTTTCCAGATTTTTCAGGATGGAGCCACAAGCCCAAAACGAGCCCACAAGCTGGCTGCAATGCATTGTCATGCATGACATATGCATGATGAAGTGTTGTTGATTGTGGGAAAGTTTGGTGAAGCATATTCAATACCTATTTTTGAGTGGAATTTTGCAGCAGCCAAATGAATTAATTGAAGTTGAAGTGGATGATACAACACTAAGCTTAATGACCAGAGGAATTGTTTTCAAATGCAATAGTGTGTTAGGTGAATTAAGTGTTGTAAGTTGGTGAAGTGAGTGTGGTAGGTAAACCTATTGTATAATTCAGATTTTCACTTCCCCTAGGCCTATAAATAGAGAAGTTCTCTAAGCTTGTAAACACCCCAAGGGGGGGAGCTCTCAAACACTTCTCTAGAGCTCCCTTCCCTTCTCTCCCTCAAATTCTCTTAATTTCATTTTCTAGTTTTCAATTGTTGTAATGAAATCTTTGTGCTGAAATTCTCCTTAAGTTTTTCTTTGTTCCACTTTACTTTTCATTATGTAAATTCTTTTCTTTAGTTTCAAGTTTGATTAGTTTCCAAGTTTCAATTATGGTTCATGTTCTTATTCATTATGCTTATAAGTTAACATGCTTGTTTGAATGATTGATCACCATTTAGGTTTGCATGTTAGCTATCTTGATTTGAATTAAGAGTATACACCATGCTTTAATTCGAATTGAACTATGAATAGGAAGAGTATGTATGGACATTCGACAACAGGGATTAGATACATGCTTGGTTGTTTAAATTGTTCTTCTATGCTTAATGGGTTTCTAATGCTTAATTTTAGGTTAGACAACAAATGATCAAATTAGGGAATTAGGAACACAAGGTTATGACCAAACATCATGGCTTAATCATACTTTAGCTAGAATCAATCCGTTAATCTAATTGAACTTGGGAACTTATCTGCTTGAGTTAGTTATTTCTTTCTTCCTTGTTTTATTTATTTCCTTTCTTTTTCATTTCTGTTTTGTGTAGGGAAAATGAATTGGATCATTCAATCACCAATCCTCGTGGGATCGACCTCGCACTTACATATGCTATACTACCAAACGGCTCGTGCACTTGCGAGTATCACAAGTTGAGGATGCAGCTGAATCAATTTTGGTGCAGCTGACTCGACGCAACAACTCTCCATCATCACCAGCAGCCACATTCTCTTCTGAGTTCTCTACCCCCATCCCCATAAGTGATCTTCTTCACTCTCAGAAGTCTCTCTAACGCCCACATCCTTCTCCCCAATCGTGTTTTTCCTAGTAATCGCAGACTTCTTTTTTATCGAGTTAATCTTATTCATCTTCTCTCATACTTATACATGATATTTGAATTTTATGTGTGTGACAAACAATTGTTTCGTCTATATGTACATTGACGTCCACCATCCCATGCTCTACTCCGTTGCAGAGGTAAAGTAGTTTTAGTTTTTATATCCATAAGAAAAAAAATCACGGAGGATCTTCGGTTGGAAACTTCAAAAAAGTTGTATGTGCACTTGTATGACCTTAGTTATTGTTCATTATGCATTGGAGGTAGGTAATACAAAATCAATTCTTAACGGTTGTTGTTTTCTTGTGCTTCATTCGACGAGACATGACGAAATAAAGTCTATAGACCAAATCAACCACTATCCAAACAACAAAAACAAACCATAATAGCACCACAAGAAAATAAAACCAGAAAATCAAATCAAAAAGATATGCCCAATACCAACAGTAAAAAGAAAATCACAGCGAAGAACCGAAAACACAAAGAGAAGAGAAAACATACCAATGTAGGAAGGAATCCAACACCAATCAACTCCAAAACAATGAAAACCACCAAAACAAACAAGAAATAAGTCTTAAATGCGAAAGAATTCAAGAAAGTATGAAGAACAAACAAAGTGTTTTCCTTTTCAACACAAAATTTGAGCTTGGAGCACAAAGTCCCGTAAAGGATGGCCTCAAATCAATGCGGAAGGACTAAGGACCGTCGTACAAGAGAACAATTTGGTAATGACAAATGATTTCGATGGGAAAAAGTGAATTTCCAATGTGAAATCCTAGAGTGAAGAAGCCGAAGATTTAGGGGAAAGAGCAAGAAATTGGGGTTAAAAAGAAAGGAGAAACTCTAGAGATCACGTTGGCACAACAAAGTGAGAAGATTGGGAAGTCCCCAATCGAAGAAAATCGAGGAGAAAAGAGCGGAGATACGAGCTGCTCTCTAGAGCGGAATGAGGGGGAATGACGAACTGAAGTGCAAAATCGGTTTTAAACCTGAAAAACCTGAATTAATATGCGCTCGAACGGCAGAACGTAGAAAATTGGTCCGCTTGAGCGGAAATCAGGCGCTCGAGCACAGCTCCATATCTCTGGTTTTCTCTTCCCCCATCTCTATATGTCATATTTTTCACTCTTAGAAGTCTTTATAAAACCCACATCCTTCTCCCCAATCTTATTTTTCCTAGTAATCGCAGTTCTTTTTTATCGATTTAATCTTGTTCACCTTCCCTTGTACTTATACATGATATTTGAATTTTATGTGTGTGACAAACAATTGTTTCGCCTATATGTACATCGACGTCCACCATCCCATGCTCTACTCCGTCGTAGAGGTAAAATAGGTTTAATTTTTATATCCAGAAGAAAAAAAAAATGGAGGATCTTCGGTTGGAAACTTCAAAAAAATTGTATGTGCACCTGTATGACATTGGTTGTTGTTTATTATGCATTGGAGGTAGGTAATACAAAATCAATTCTTAACGGTTGCTGTTTTCTTGTGCTTGATTCGACGAGACTTGGTGAAACAAAGTCTAAAGACCAAATCAACCACAATCCAAACAACAAAAACAAACCATAATAGCACAACAATAAAACAAAACCAGAAAATCAAATAAAAAAGACATGCGCAACACCAAAGGTAAAAATAAAATCATAGTCAAGAACCAAAAATACAAAGAAAAGAGAAAACATACCAATGTAGGAAGGGATCCAAACCAATCAATTCCAAAGCAATGAAAAACACAAAAACAAACAAGAAATAAGTCTTAAATGCGAAAGAATTCAAAAGAGTATAAAGAACAAACAAAGTGCTTACCTTTTGAAGACCAAATTTGAGCTTGGAACCCAAAGTTCCGTAAAAGATGACCTCAAATCAACGCTGAAGGACTAAGGACCGTCAAAAAAGAGAACAATTCGGTAATAACAAGTGATTTCGACGGGATATAGTGAATTTCCAATGTGAAACCCTAGAGTGAGTATGCCGAAGATTTGAGTGAAAAAGCAAGAAATTGGGGTTAAAGAGAAGGGAGAAACTCTAGAATCATGTTGGTACAACAAAGGTTGAAAAAGCAAGAAATTGGTGTTATCTCTTAAACGCTATTATATATATTCATAAATATTATGTGTCATTTACCTTTCGTGCAGCTTTAATATTCTCGCATACACCGTCCTTCTCACAAGACTTATAACATTAGTCTTATGCTATATATCCAAAAAAACCAATGTAATTTTTGGTTTAAGCGTCATTGTTATATACCCAAAACCTATTTTGTCCATGCCTCATCTTCTCAATCCTTCTTCAAATTCAAGTTTAATTGTGTGAGCCTCTTCTCAATCATTGCCTCCACCTCCATCAACTTACTCATGGTCAATAAAAAAACTTGCTTACAATCTTACATAGAACTCTGAAGCTGCTGTATGTTAGCCTTCCTGGCCCTCAATTCCGCCTTGACTCTTGACAACTCTCCATCATCACCAGAAGCCACATACTCCTCTGAGTTATCTTCCCCCATCCCTATAAGTCACCTTCTTCACTCTCAGAAGTCTCTATAACGCCCACATCTTTCTCACCAACCTTGTTTTCCCAGTAATCGCAAACTTCTTTTTTATCAAGTTAATCTTGTTCATCCTCCCTCGTACTTACACATGATATTTGAATTTTGTGTGTGTGACAAACAATTGTTTCGCCTACATGTACATCGACATCCACCATCCCAATCTCTCATTGCAATTCATGTCATTGTTGTAGTTACTACAATAAACTCTCATACTTAGAAGATTTAATATTCCAGCGCATTGCTCTACTCCGTTGGAGAGGTCAAATATTTTGAATTTTTATATCCTGAAGAAAAAAAAAACCATGGAGGATCTTCGGCTGGACACTTTTAAAAAATTGTACATGCACCTGTATGAGCTTGGTTGTAGAACGAGTTGCAGGTGTTGTTCTGATTTGGCATTCACACACTACACTTAAGGATGTCATTGTAAGCTTTGCACACTCTTGAATCATGTATGGAACTTAGATTGTGATTGTTGTATTTCTTTGGAACCATATACTTTGGTGATTCTTTGAGGATATTGTTTGGAAGGCTAGCTGCTTATTTTCTGTTTTCTAAGTTGTAGTTTTATTTTGTTTTGCTCGAGGACTAGCAAAATCTAAGTTTGGGGGTATTTGATAAGTTCATAATTTCACACATTTGCATGCCTTCTTTACTTGGTGATTTTGTTTAGTTTCTCTTTATTTCGAGTCATTCACCTATGTTTGTGTGTTTTGTAGGTTATGGCAGCAAGAGATCACTTTTGGTACAATCCATGCATATTAAGGGCTGATTGGCATGAGAGGAATCCATTGGAGCAAAATGGTGCAAAAACTGGAGATTGAGTTAGAAGTTCATTTCGGGCTTATCTTCTTCATCCAAGCTTGGATTGGGCCAATACTTGTGTGGTTGGATCAGAGACATTCTGAACTTCACAATGGACATCTTAAAGTCATCATTTGATTCAGCCAAGCCCAATTCGTAAGCCTATGAAAATACACATCATGTTGACATAAGGATGAGCTGATGGATGCTTGGTCATGGTGAGCTAGGCATGAGGTATTGGTTTCTGGATGGATGCTTGGTCATGCTGACATATTGATGAGCTAGGGCTACTGGTGGGATTTGTTGGTGAAGTGCACCAACCAATTCTGATTATCTAATGCAAGTGTGTTAGGTCATTACCATATTAAATTCAGATTTATCCCTCCCCTCTCCCTATAAATACCACTCCCATTCCACATTCAAGACACACAACTCATATCCTGAGATTCACAATCCCCTCTCACACATTCACTTCATACACACATTCAGATTCACCACAAAGTGAGGAGAGAGCTAGCTGCAAAGGAGGGAGAGCTTGGAGCTGTCCTGGAACTACCTTGCTGCCACCAACTAGTTCTTCTCTTCTCTTTAATCTATCTATGTATTTCTTATTTCTGTATTCTTAGTCATGTGTAACTAATCCATTTAGTTAGGGCTTAGGATGAAGCCATAGTCATGAATATTCAATGTTATGGATGATTTCATAGTTAATTGATTTCCTTGCTTTCATTGCCAAGTTGTTAATCTCCAGTTTATTATGTGATTGATGTATGTTTTCTTGGAGTAGCTAACTAGGATTTTATGCATCTAGCACAGGTTGGGAAGGGGTTTAGATTCACCAATTCTACTCTCCTTTCACAAGCAACACATGAATGGCCTAAGAATCATTCAAGGGGTTAATAACCATAGGTTGACTAGGACAGATACCATGTTCTAGGACTTGTGTGATTATCATATTCTCAGGGAACTTAATGACTCTTGTATGCTTTATTCTAAGTAGATACCATGCTTAGGTTGCATATTAGAGATCACGTGTTGTGTAGATACCATGCACAATTACATGCCTTAGGAGAATCATGCATCCTGCACCTAGATACCATAGGCTTGTATGCGATAATCTATTGTTAATGAAGCTTGAGTCAATTTCTACGCATTCATAACTTGGATAGGAAGACTAGTGGTAGATTCCAAGGCTCTAACACTTCTCAATCATTGTTTCACAACTTGTTGATTGCTGCCATTGTTACTTTCTAGCACTTCCATTTCATTATCTTGTTTTCATCTCAACAACAAAACCCCCCCATTTCGAGTGCGTGTGTGGTGCTAGGATTCTGTCCTAGACCTTGCAAATTGTTTGTTTCTTTGTTTATGTTCTTCCAGCATTCTAAGTAATTTAACTTGCAACCAAGTTACCATTCTCCGTGGGATCGACCTCGTATTTACATAAGCTATACTATAAACGGTTCGTGCACTTGCGAGAATTAAAGTTGCTATTTTTAATAACTCATTTTAGTTGTTAGGAATAGGCTCAACATATTGTTTTTTCTTATGAAATTCATAACTAAATACACAAAAATGATAAAAATGTTCCGAAAATTGCTACGAACTCATTGACACTTCATCTTCCTTACTGAATTCCCCGTTTTAGGGTTATTCATTTTTAAAAATAATTTCGAGCATTCACGGGAGATGCTTGTTGATGTAGGTTATATAAGTTGAAGTTAACAACATATGTAGCTAGGGTTAAGACGAAAGTGAGTTATCTAAACCCATTCAAAATTTTCATTATCAAACTGATGATTGGTAGCTTCCCCTAGTTTTATAACGTCACAAGGAGGGCGGAGTAATTTTCGGGGCATTTTTTCAATTTTTCTACTATTTATTGGAAAATTTTTAAGTTTTTTGCACTAAAAAAAGCCAAAATAATCCAAAGATGACACCTGGCGCGATCTCAACGCATCACCTTTCACCACTTGCACAAGTGTACGTCAATAAACATGGCCACATCCTTGCTTTTTACCATAAATTCTTATTTTATTATTTTTTCTTATGAAATTCATAACTAAATATACAAAAATGATAAAAATGTTCCAAAATTGCTACGAACTCATTGACACTTCATCTTCCTTACTGAATTCCCTGTTTCATGGTTACGCAACATTAGTATTTTATTATTATTTACCCTAAATTATTATTATATTACTTTTTAGCCTCCACATTTGTTAATTATATTAACTCTAAATTATTATTTTGAGTGCGAATAGACCATTTCTGGTGTTAATCAGTTTTCTCTTCTTTAATTTGTTAATTTTTTTTTCTTTATTAGGGTTAAGGGATGTTTTGAAAAAAAAAAGAAAAAATTACATTCCAACCATTGTATAACATCATAAAAAAGTCAATGAATAAGCCATTTGTATAGCTTAATTTGGATCCCAACCATCTCATTCATTCATACAAAATTGACGGATTACTGACTACTCGCAGAAGGTCCCATCAGATACTTTTCCATTGCAAAGCATGTTATTTGCTCCCCTGTTAGCAATACCACGATCACCCCAACCAACTGAACAGCGTAGCCGCAATTAGTCAGTCGTATTGGTCGGCTTCTTCTAGCAGCTTTGACGTGCTTATGCTCACTCATGTCACCACCATCGTCTAGTATCTCTCTCACACCATCAGGGGATACATAGTCCCAATTATAACTTGTATGAGTAGTTGCCGTAAATGCTCTGGAAATTTTCGAATCCTTCGTTGAATGCCATCTCCAGTTCACGGTGGTGCTCTTCGCATCGCATATGGTTCATCAAACAACCTTTAATTTCATCATTCATTACTGGATCCAACTCCTCTGCTTTCAGCTTCCTTTTATGACTCAGCTTCAAATACTTGTTCTTTTGGGAGAACGCTTTGTTAACTCTAATGTTAAGATCAGCCAAAATGGCCTCGTCTTCAACACATTTCTCGTGCCATGAATTGATCAGTTTGGAATTATAATCTAGCTTGCTACTGACTGCATGTATTGCCTCTAATGGATCATCGGAGTCCCCCTCACTCCCATATGATGTTGAAAATGGAAGGGGTCGGCGAGTACAACGTGGAAATGGAACTTCCGACTCCAATTTTTCATATTCGACTATGTTGTTGGCGCCTGGAGAGGATGACATGCTTGAATAATCCTATTTGTTTTTAGAGGATGAGGATTTCATATGCAATTTTGTTTGAGGAAGGGGACATAGCTTTATAGACCAACATACCAAAGCTTGCGTGTAGTCAACATATGTACTTTATTTCAATTTTTAACCAAGTTGTGTCAGGTTTTGCTTTTCAAGCATGTCAACCTCATTACACCACTATCAGTGGTTGAAAGAAACTCAATGGAAGTGACATCTAGTTAGTGAACCCAACCACAGTAGTTAGGATTAAACTTAGATTGTATCAGACCAAAAATTAATTTATACATTGTCAACCAAATATTTTTTGGCGGGAACCTTTTTATTGGTATTACTATCACCCCCTTCATAAAAACTCTCCCTCCACAAAAAACTGACTCCTCCATCCGAATCTCTCTCCATCAACTGAAACTCTTTCCCTCCATAGAATGGATTTACTAACCAAGTTTGATGTCAGCGTAATAAACACCCCTCCAAACAAAGACCGCCTTCAAAACACAAGTGAGTCACCAGACAAGCACCGTCACATTCCTAGACAGAATGACCATTTTGTTGGAAGTTTTGAGTCTGAAAGGGTTCTTGGATTCTGGAAGGAGAGGCATCTTCAACTTGGTGATGAAATCCAAAGGGTGATAAGTCCATAAAATTACATATTTATGTACTCTTTATACTTAGTTTTTGTAGGAGAATTTGGTTTTAAAAGGACTTATTACTTTATTTTCTCAATTTTCAGTTTTCAGAGCAAGTAATTTGTTTTCAACGGAAATACGACTTTTTGGTGGAGTTTTAGTACAAGACCAATTGGAGATGAAAGCTAAGATCTTGAAGATGATTGTGGAATTTTTCTAGAATTTTCGGAGCAGCCAATGGGAGCAGTCTTTGAAGTTAAGTCAGCATAAGATGCAATCCCGTCAAAACTGTGCTGCTGTGGAAGAATGACCATTTGAAGACTTTCCTGATTTTTCCTCAAGGCGTGCGATTTATGGATGGAAAGATAAGACAAAATCTACAATTTACTTATTTTTTCCCGATTTTTCTTGGAGGAGAAACAGCCCCAAACGTGCAAGCAAAGTAACTGACATGTTATCCCAGTCCAAGTAGGAAGAGGAGTCAAGTACTTACCCATTTTGGATTTATGTTTTAATTAGGTTTTTCTTTATTGTTGGGCTGCTGTAAAAGCCCAGCTAGGGTAAGAATAGATGTGGGGGTGTCTTATTTAAGCATGAGAAACAACTCCTTAGGGAGGACGCGAAGACTAGGAGAAATTGGAGACGCCGAAGAGTACCACCATTGGCTAAGTTTTATTGTTTCTTCCTTATGTTTTTGTTTATGTCGAATTCTATAATTATGAGTAACTAATTTTCTTTTGCTAGGGCATGATGTAGCCCTAGTATGATAATCTAGTTTTCTTATTTTACCTATATATTGATTGCCATTTGATGTTGGATTCTTAATCACTGTGCTTAATAACTTGGTTGATTATCTTGATGCTTGATCACCATCTAGACTTTTAATTGAGTAATTAGATGCAAATTAGAGTAAATACCATACTTAATTTGAGGCTTGCTTCATGTGATTAGGATTTGCAATTCGTCTAGGGCAAATACCATACTCCTAGGGTTTACATGCTTGTTCAAGGTTTTCACTAATCTTAATGAGTTTCTATGTGTTGATATTTGACCTAAATACCATAGGCGAATTGCATGTAGGAATATACGAGTTAGCCTAAATACCATAGGTAATTCATGAAAAAGGAAAACTAAGCGGCGACATCAAATGGTTAGTAAATAGGTAGGTGAATAAGAGGCTAGATTGGATTACTAGTGGTGAATTCATTGTCCTAGTGCTTTTATCAATTTGAATTTCTCATCCTTGTGTTTCGTGACTTTCTACTTATTTTGTCTTTTAATTTCGTTGTTAATTAAATCATTCTTTCAAAAACCCCTTTTGTGTTTACGTGAGTATGCTACGTGTTTAATTTCTTGATTATAAAATTAGAGTAGTTAAAGTATTTTGTGAAGGAAATTAGGTTAGACTAATTGGAAGTTGAACTCAATTCTCGTGGGAATGACCTCGTATTTGCCATGCTATATCACGATTGACCTTGTGCACTTGCGAGTATAATTTGTGTTTAGACTAATCTTTATAATCTCAATTTTTCAGGTTGTCTAAAATTCACAACAAAGGGCAAGGGCACGTTTGGAATTTGTTGAAGGCCAAATTGAAGATGACAAAAGGCAGGCCAATCTGGATAGGGCGAAGTTGCAGCGCATGAAGTGTAGACACAAACGACTTCAGAGTGTAGCTGTTCAAAAATACAAGAACTCATCTATTGCAGTGGAGTCAAAGAAGCGTGTGATGCAAGCTGGATTCGACTACTTCTGGTCCTATGCAAAACTCGTCGTTCCCAGGTTTGATTGGTCATCTATTACCGTTTTCCGACGTTAACAAATATACTCACCAAGGGAAGTAACCATTTTGGTTATCGTGTTTGAGCATAGGCAAATCAGTGGAATTGGAATTTTCGTTAAACTCTGCTTCAAACCTATTTTGATGCTTACTACGATGGAAGATTTCAACCTTAATATTTTGATGTCTTTAATTACGAGAACACCTTATGCAACGTGGCCATCTACTTCAGTCATATGTTGCTGCCATGTCCATTTTTGTGTGATCACGTATCAGATTTGGACATGGTTGCATCATATGCAATGTTGCCTTTATTTATTATATGTTAGGGCAAGGTTGATGGAAAAGCATTTGTGAGTGCGTTTGTGACAAGGTTATGGCATGATTTTGTACCAGTTATATATGTTTTTTTGTATTGGTTCATCTCCAACTATTGTTTTCTTCCTTTATATTATATGTTTGTGGAATCCCTCAAAGTTAACATATACTGTGAAAAAAATGCAGAGTGAATATATAATCACTCATATAGACTAGGATAAATATTCACTAATATTTTAAAATTGCTTGACTGGTGTGAGGTTTATCAAAAAAAGTATGGCATTATTTTATGTGATTGGGCATGATAGATATTTTGTAGTGATTCCCGATGGACTACTTATTGAATACCTATGACGTGTTCATAACTCTAGACGCAGTTGCATATGGACGACTTATTGAATACCTCTGACGTGTTCAAAGCTCTAGGCGCAATTGCAATGATGGCTTCAAAGCAGTGTGTAATTATTATATATGTACATTATTATAACAAAACAAAAACAGATAATTTTACATCCTTATATATGAAAGGAAACTAATTCTTGTCTTATTACAAATTATATAACGAATATTAATGAAATATACTTGTTAAAGTGAAAAAACATATATACTTAGGGTTAAGAGGAAAGTGAGTTCTCTAAAACAATTTGGATTTTTTCATTGCGAAACAGATGATTTATAGGTTCCCCTAGTTTTATAACATCACAAGGAGGCCGAAGTAATTTTCGGGGCATTTTTACGATTTTCCGACTATTTATTACAATTTGTTCAAGTTTTTTGCACTAAAAAAGCCAAAATAATCACAAGTTGACATATGGCGTGATCTCAGTGCATACCTTTCACCACTTGCACAAGTGTACGTCAGGAAACATGGCCACATCCTTACTTTTTACCCTAAATTATTATTTTATTGTTTTGCCTTACACAATTCATAACCAAAAAACACAAAAATGATAAAAAAAACTTCTGAAAATTGCTACGAATTCATTGAGGCTTCATCTTTCTTACTGAATTCCCCGTTTCGTGGTGACGCTAAATTATTATTATATTGTTATTTACCCTAAATTATTATTATATTACTTTTTAACTTCTATATTTATTAATTTTATTGACCCAAAATTTTTTTTTTTGGTAATTTTGCTGTGCAAAAAGACCATTTCAGGTGCCAATTAGTTTCTCTCTTCTTCAATTTCTTAAATTCTAATTTTTATTAGGGTTAAGGGATGTTTTGAAAAAGGAAATGAAAAAAATACATGCCAACCATTGTATAACATCAGGAAAAAAAATTAGTTTAGGATATGATAAGTGGGAAAATGTCTTTCCCAAGCACTCGGTGAAAAGATAGCTCACTCCATGCACGCCTTTTCGTTTACCAAATATTAAGATTGTAGTTGGGCAAAATATCTGTGTCAGTAAAATGCCATATTACCCGTCTATGATGTCAGGAAGTATTCCAGTATACAAATATATATACATAGATTTATATATAAAACGGTTTATGACTGCACAAATACCAGACAACATACATTAAAACCCAACATTTGGCCAACGTAGCCAGCCAACCTAGAACTCAAGAGAAGCAAATCCAGAAAGCATAAAAACCATAAAAACATACTACAACTAATTATAAGGGTATGGATTCCCTGGCACAACATACACACGCATCACCTTGAACCAAAAAACACTATCACGGTGCCATTTGCATCGATTGCAACAAGTCTAGAAATAAGGATTTATCTTTGCTTTAGTAGGCCAGCCTTCAATAACAAAGCACCATTCGTTGTTGTTAGAGGCGCTGGAGGGATTGAACTTAATCTTCCCATAGTAAAACATATCTACGATATGTCTTGCAAGAGAGAAAACTGAGCTAATCTTCGTCTCAAAGCATCCCTGGTTCCTTTCATATCAATGTTGTTACGTTGATTCAAATAACACAAAAATTCTAATGCATCCTCTTTTGACTGACCAATTCCAGACATGCCAAGTAGTCCAGCTATATATGCCGCTTCCATATGGCCTGCCGTGGCTGTAATGCGCATCCCATACAACGCTTCCACGTTACCCTGCATGAAAAACACTTCGAACGCTTATCTAAATATCGACTTAGGGTTCTCGAAGCCCTGCATTGTTGCAAGAAAAGCTGGACCGCAGGATTAGCATGGTACCAGCTAGGATGGTCTGGGTACTTTGCCATTGAAATGGTGTTTCACACTTGTGGAGTGTTTGCCAATGTCCTAAATAATGGGCACACAGATGCCATACGGAAGAGATCTTCCGATGATTGGGTTGCCACGTATAACATCACTTTAAACCAAGCCAACTCCGGGATGAAGGCTTGGGGCATCTCCAAATGGATATGCTTCCTTCTCTTTCCTCCGATTGTAGTGAAATATTTCGAATTCATTGAAATGTTTTTGGAATGGAACGATTTGAGGAGTGGAAGAGGGGAGAAAGAATTTATGGGGTTTAGGTTCTGTTTTAGGCTCTGTTGTTGTACCGTTTTGAAAATGTGTTTCCACTTGAGGTTTTTCTCACTTGACCCTTTTTAAAGAAACCGAACCCAATACCCTAAAACTAAACAGAAGAGAAGGAAAACGTCATCGAAATGCAAAGAGAGTCAGGACAGTCAAAAAGTTAATTAATAACCTAACTAACCCTAGTAATGTTATTAAAATGTGATGGATGCTTATCCAACTAGTTGCCTTAATGAAATATAATTAAAATAATATATTTAGAGCAGTTTCCCCTCAATTTTTAGATTGGGTTTTGGTAGTGAAATATTATATTGGTTTTTGGGGTAACGGTGCCACAATTCTGACGGTACATGTGTCCAGATCATGACCAACCCACCCACACACAGAAAATAAGGATATAATTCGATTTGGGCAGAGATGAGAGAGAGCTAAGTCCGAAGAGGTTTCAGTGAGAAAATCTGAGTGAGAAGGTATGAGTCCGAAGAGGTTTCAGTGAGAAGATCTGAGTGAGAAGAGGTACAAGTGAGAAGGTTCAACATGTCTTCATCTTCATCTCCTGCTCAAACAAAGAGGTGTCCGTACCTGTGGAGCTGCAATGGTGCTTCAGGTTTCAAAATCAGAATAAAAATCAAGGAAAGCCATTTTGGAAGTGCCTAACCTCCTATGTAAGTTTTCATTTCCAGAATATGTATGTGGATGAAAAAAAACCTTGGTCTAACTCTGACACAATTATTTTGCATATATGATGCCTGCAATTAGGGAGCCACCAGTTGCAATGGATTTGAATGGGTTGATGTAACCTCCGCTGAAGCAGAACAGCAAGATGACATGTATGATGCTACGATGCTGCATATGCTGAAGTCCATTAAGGACTTGGTATTAGTTTTATTACTTTTATCAATTTCCATATTATTTGTTCTTTTAATGACCAATATTAAGTGCACAGTTTCAAGGATTGTAAAAGTTCTCCCAAAAAGACATGTTGCACGCACCACCAATGAGTTTTCAAACCCATTTTGTAATTTTTGTTCTTGAAATAGGTGGATTGGCATTGAGTTTCAATTATTGTTTGAAACAAAAGCATTTATTTGTCTGAAACCCAGCAAGAACTTTCCAAGACCGACTTTAAAAAAATAAAGTCATACAAAGATGATAAAATCACAATACAGGGCGAATACGATGCAATAATAAGACAATACATTTTTTTACAATTGCATAATTATTCTATGTATATAGATTTTTTTTTACGTATACTGAAGGTTTATTGATTGTTTACTGCATGTATATCGCATGTTATTCATCGGATATTGGATGTTTATTGAAGATTTATTGATTGTTTACTGCATGTATATCGCATGTTATTGCTCGAATATTGGATGTTTATTGAAGGTTTATTGATTGTTTACTACATGTAATTCGCATGTTCTTGTCCATATTGAATGTTTATTGAAAGTTTATTGATTGTTTACATGTTTATTGAAGGTTTATTGATTGTTTCATGCATGTATTTCGCATGTTATTGTCTGATATGAATGTTTATTGAAGGTTTATTGATTGTTTATTAGTAGGAAGAACAACTGTTAAGTAGAATTTTCTATTCAATACGACTTCCTTATGGATGGTGAAATTGGGGACTGATGTATATTGCATGTCTATTGCGTATAGATTGAATGTCTATTGCGTGTATATTGCTTGTCTATTGCCTGTGTATTGTTGTTTATTTCCTTCGTAAGCAATAAACAATCAATACACACGCAATAAATATACGATATGAACGCAATAGACAAGCAATATAGACGCAATAGACATGCCATATAGATGCACCAATATACATTACTTTTATGCTACTGAGCTGCCCAAGACCAATAAATAAAAGAAAATCAATGAATTTATTAACCGATTATAAAGGAGAGAGGGATTCAAACCCGAGGTGCGTTACGGAACCAATGGGGAGTTTTTATAGCATTGCAGCTGGGGACTGATGTATATTGTATGTCTATTGCGTATAGATTGCATGTCTATTGCGTGTATATTGCTTGTCTATTGGCTGTGTATTGTTGTTTATTTCCTTCGTAAGCAATAAACATTCAATACACACGCAATAAATGTACAATATACATGCAATAGACAAGCAATATAGACGCAATAGACATGCCATATAGATGCAACAATATACATTATTTTTATGCTACTGCGCTGCCCAAGACCAATAAAATAAAGAAAATCAACGAATTTATTAACCTATTATAAAGGAGAGAGGGATTCAAACCCGAGGGCGGTACGGAACCAATGGGGGAGTTTTTATAGCATTGAGCTGGGGACATTTTTCATGTGTTTCTATAAAGAGGGCATGGTTGAATAAAACATTGGAGACGAGGGCATAGCCGCCTATTCCCCTTACAGAATTACCTTATTAAGATGCAACCCATTGCGATTAAGTGAAGGCATGGTTGGCTTAAAGATTGGGATCTGATATTTGGAATGGTTGCTTGGATAAATCATGACATATCACTTTTGTTCGCACCACTTTGCAAAACCCAAGGGAAGGTATCGTATAGTAGTGTAGCTCCTAAGTCCAGTGTGTCGTATCCACAGAGAGCGGTGTAAAGATAGATAGAGCTGAAAAAGAACAATTATGATTGAAAAGTTGATTTATGCAAGATTTGATTTAGAGAAAATTCAATTGATTAAAACACTAAGGCATTGGGTTTCCACTTTTAACATAAGCATGTAACTCTTAATAATTTGATCCACAAAAGATTTTCCATTGTAGTTGTTCAAAATAATTAAAGCTCTTTTTAATTTCCTTTAGAAGTATTCTAAGCATAATTTGTATCATTGGCAACAAACTATCAAAAAATAAACTTCATCAAAATTCTATTAGTCTTTAGTAATTCTCTTCTCTTTTAAAAGCATGAAAGTTTTTACTACACAATGGTAAAAACATGATTGAACCCATGAAATAGATTATCAAACATTTATTAATTAATTAAAAAGAAAACTACAAATTCCATTTGAACAAAACTACAAATTCATATTAAAGCTTAAGTTTGGATCAAACTAATAAAAATTATACACTTATATTAAAAGCTTTCTCCCTAGCCTTAGCTAGGGAGTTAGTTCCCCATAATAAAATAAATAGAAAAGTAGTAAAATACCAATTTCTAGACATAAAACTATAAATATACCCTATACTATTTAATGTATATAAACACACCCAAAATAAACCCAAAAATTTACAACTGTCGATTTTTTAAATTTAATAGCAATGTTGGATTATTGTTTTGCCCTTTTGCCCAAAATAAACCCAGCTCTGAGGCTCAATTAAGATAATCGACGATTGCTCCTTCAAAATCTCAGAGCTGGTCTGTGAGATCTCTCACTCGCTTTCTCACAGATCTTGCAGCTATTTCCAGATCTCATAGCTCAATGTCTCGCATCTCAGTCACAAGCAAGGTCGTTTTACAACTCAGGAGGTGGACTCGGGTCCTGATCCATGAGGCCGACTCTTTCCTCCACCACCGAATCGAAGATCATTAACGACCGTGAGACCGAGAGGTCTAGGAACTTCGGCTTCGTCACCTTCAACAACGAGAAGGCCATGAAGGACGCGATCGAAGGCATAAACGGCCAGAACCTCGATGGCCGTAACATCACCATCAACGAGGCCCAATCTCGTGTTGCAGACAACAATGGATTTCTCGGTAAAAATTAAAATGGGCGAATTTTCATTTCTAATTGTTTATGCTTAATTTTTGATTTTTTGATTAATTAAGCAGGGGATTGAGACAGAGATTGAGTTCCTTATCATCCGGCGAGTGGATCTGCACGGCATTTATATCGTTTGTGGTGATCATAGAGGTGTTGATTTTTTCTATGACCGATTGCTTCAGCGACCATCCCCGCCCAACCAAACGCAGTTTTGCATTCGACGATATGTCTGTCCTCTCCGATAAAACCAGATGTATGAATTTTTATTTATTTAAAATATTCAGAAGATTAAGAAAACTATATATGTGCAGAACTTTGAATTGTGAATGATTTCCTTTTGCTTTGGGAATTTTGGGAAAAAGAAGAAGAAGAAGAAGAAATAAATGATTAGTTAATAAGAATTTTGAATGCTGTTTGTGATGTTTACTTGCATGAAATCATGATGCAATTACTGTTAATGAGCTGGAGGTATTGTAGGAGCTATTTAAAAGCTGAGTAGTTCAATTATCGACTAGAGATAGATTCATAAGGTCAGCCAAATTTCTTTGAATCATTCAAATTCAATTATGAAGAAATCAGTTGTTTCTTTCTAGTTTCATGCATTGTAGTAATGATTTGAATGATGATTATGTTACAGAAAGAGTTTCAACTAGCACTATTCCCTATGGTGAAAATCTTTTCCTGGACAGGGTATATGCTTCATACCAACATCTTGAACTAATTGACTAAGATATATATATATATTATTCCCTGCACCTACTTACGCGAACCGGAATTTGCTTTTCCAGGTTTTTGATCTCTTTGATGAAAAGAAAATGGTGTCTGCGAATTTGATGAGTTTGTTCATGCACTCAATGTCTTCCATCCATATGCCCATAAAGATAATAAAATTGATTGTAAGTCTTACTGCTATAAGAGGCAAAGCTAAATGTTGTGTGTGTGTCTTTCTTGTTATCTTATATTGTTTGTTAATTACTTGCAGTTGCATTTAGGCTCTATGATCTGAGACAAACCGGGTTCATTGAGCGAGAAGAAGTGAGTCTTGTACTACTTTTTTACTATCTAAATCTCCAAGGAAATTTATGTTTTTATGGGTATTTTTACGTTTGATACCTTGTATGAACACAGACACGATATTTAAATTAAGCAGCCTCTGTTTGGTTTCAAGTTAAGCAAATGGTGATTGCCATAATGATGGAATCTGACTTGAAATTGTCAGAGATCTTCTTGAGTCTATCATTGATAATGTAAGCACTACGTAGTTGTGTAAGTTTGGATGTTGTTTTACTAGGTGGTAATCAGAGCTTCTGGAGAATTTAGTACTCACGACATCTTCTATGACATAATATTAACAGTGTACTTCTATTACATAGTATTAACAGTGTTCTTTTTTTCTTTCTTGTAGAGGTATTTCCTTTTGCCTTTGCGATTATATGTGGTGAAACTATGGAAAATTAGAGGTGGTTCCTGCAAAAGATATTGGATGTCTTGCTGGGTTTTTTTTTAAAATTTTTTGTATGAAATGGTATTGACAATGTACTTCTATGAAATAGTATTAACAATGTACTTCTATGAAATAGTATTAACAATGTGCTTCTATGACATGGTATTAACAGTGTACTTCTATAACATGGTATTAACAATGTATTTCTATGAAATGGTATTAACAATGTACTTCTATGACATGGTATTAATAGTGTACTTTTATAACATGGTATTAACAGTGTACTTCTATGAAATGGTATTAACAATGTACTTCTATGAAATGGTATTAATAATGTACTTCTATGAAATGGTATTAATAGTGTACGGAGGTTCGATGGAGAAGGGTCGTAAGGACAGCTCCTTGATTTTCGAGATAATTTTTTATTTAGTTTGGGTTTTTGAAAAAAATTTGGTTGGGCTTGTTTTGAGTTTTTTTTTGAGTTTTTTGTGTTGGGCTTATTTTAAGTTAATTAATGGTAGAGATGTAATTTATAGGAACTTCAACACTCATTTATTATGTAGTAAATGGTTTTTGGGTATGTTTATAAAGTGTATTCCATATGGGATTTTTTTTTTTATAATTTCAACCCCTATTCTGGGTATATTACTAAAGCTCCCTAAAATAAAACTAAAAACAGAAATTAAAACTTAAAAAGATGGAGGGAAGAGAGAAAGCTCAAGAGTTGTGGAGCTTGGTGTGTTTTCCTTCTACGACAACACTCTATTTATAGAGAATGGGAATTGCTCATGTTGCAATTTGCTTTGATTAAACTATTATCCCATCATGCCACTGCCGTAGCCTTCCTCTTAATTAATTCTTCAATTGATGCTCCACTTTCCTTGTTTATTTCACTCTAGTGCTGGCAACACCCTCCAAATCTTCATCCTTATTAGTTTGGCTGCTACACTTCAACAAGCATGTGTTTGTAATTGCTTGCTAGTGGCTGGCCACGCTTCATGCTTTTAATGTTATTTGTTTCAATGCCACCACCACTTCTTCCTTTGATAAATCTTCTTTGGCAAGTGCTGCACTCCATGCATTCTTTTTAATTCTTTTCTTATTGCCATTTGCCTACTAGCTTCCATTTGTTTATTTGTTCTTTCAACAAATGAGTTGCGTATGCCATGACACCATATGCTGGGTAAAACACAAACTTTCTTTCCATCTGCAGCAGCCACCCTTCATTTCCTTTGGCTGGTGCATTCATTGCTTCTTGTCCTTTCCTTTATGTCTTGGTGCGGCACTTCACTCATCTTTTCAATATCCGCTAGTAATTGCTGCACTTATTTATTAACTTGCTGCAAATCTCACCAAGAGCCTACAAAGAAAAAGTAGTAATTTTAATTTCCAATACTTTTATTAGCATAATGCCCAAATTTATAAAAACCAAACTTTAGCCTAAATAGCTCAAAATCAAATAAATTACACCACTAACAAATATATATTTAGGGATAAAACTTGTAATAATTATGTGCTTATCAACTTTGTATTGAATTACACTTTAAAAAGCCATCAGTCCCTATTCACATATGCAGTCTTCAAATCCCAATGCAATGCAGTTTGGTTAAAGTTATGTAAATGTCGTGAAGGAGTTAGGGCAATATTACACAGATGTTTGTTTCATTACATCAAAAAAAAAAATTACACTCCAGATGCACATTCTATGTATGGGAATGGCATGTGCCTAACTTCAAAAACGCATATGCCTATCCATTTAGATTGCCCACGTGCAATAGATTTACAGATCCATTTACTTTTCTCCTCACAAAGCCTCTGCATCTCCATTTCAGATTCTTCAATTTTCTGTCTATGCTCTGCATCCAACTACCATATACATTTAGCCCAATATGAGAATAAACGTAGCGTACTATTACACTAATCAAAATGAAAGCATGCATCCGCTATAATATGTGCCACTATTTTGGTTCTAATGTTATTGTCCAATAACTTAAACCTAAAATTATGTACAAAAATACACTAAGATTGAGAAAGACAATGAAGAATTGAGGAGCAGAGGTAGAATTCGAAAAGGACCCGTTGATCTGTATTGTGTATTTACATGAGTTTCAAATTGGAGATTCCCAAAACCAATTTAATCATCATGTACCTGAACCAATTTCAACTATTATCATGGCATGTAAGCATCTCTCCGTAATATCTCAGCCAACTTCAACCGGAAAAAAGGCATGTTCTGAGGTGCAAGTACCTAATGGAATCTCAGCGCTCAAAAGCTCAATGTACTTCAACACGAACATGCCACAATCGCCTCTGAAGCAAAACAAGAACTCGATCAATTCAAGTAATGACATTCTAACGTAATTGACAATTTCAAGTAATAAAATTAAATAAAAAGTTGTGCTCACTCATTAGATTGTTGTGGAACATCCACTCGTTCTATTGGCCACGGACACCACCAATCTCTCCTGTCGTTTGCGTAAACACCTTCTTCATAAAAGTCGATGGTGTTGAGAAGATTTGGAATCGTAATTGAAAGCGGGGCGAGTTCTTCCTTTAAGATCTCATATGGAATAAGTGAAACCATTGAATCGTACACTTTGATTTCACACTTAACCAGATCAATCATTACAGCCACCCAATGCTTATACTTCGTCAACATACAAGGGGCATACACCTTATACGCGTTTTGCCAATCCATCCCACACGCCGGAACCTTGCCATTTACCACGTTCAGGAAACTGTTTCTAATTTTCCACCCAACTTGCTCTTTTTTTCTTTTATTATCCGCAAAGCAAGTATGGATGTGATTCTGTGAAATAGAAAACAATCAAGGGTTAAACACCTGTTGTGTCGGATTCACTGCATCAAAATGGATTCAGCTGCCTCCTCAACTTGTGATACTCGCAAGTGCACGAGCCGTTCGGTAGTATAGCATATGTAAGTGCAAGGTTCGATCCCACGAGGATTGGTGATTGAATGATCCAATTCATTTCCCCTACACAAAACAGAAATGAAAAAAAAAATAAATAAAACAAGAAAAAAAGGAAATAACTCAAGCAAATAAGTTCCCAAGTTCAATTAGATTAACGGATTGATTCTAGCTAAAGTATGATTAAGCCATGGTGTTTGGTCAAAACCTTGTGTTCCTAATTCCCTAATTTGATCATTTGTTGTCTAACCTAAAATTAAGCATTAGGAACCCATTAAGCATAGAAGAACAATTTAAACAACCAAGCATGTATCTAATCCTTGTTGTCGAATGTCCATACATACTCTTCCTATTCATAGTTCAATTCGAATTAAAGTATGGTGTATACTCTTAATTCAAACCAAGATAGCTAACATGCAAACCTAAATAGTGATCAATCATTCAAACTAGCATATTAACTTAAAAGCATAATGAATAAGAACAAAAACCATAATTGAAACTTGGAAACTAATTAAACTTGAATACTTAAGAAAGAATGTACATTACAAATAAAAGAAAAGTGGAACTAAGAAAACTTGAAGGAAAATTTAGTAAACTCATTTTGTTACAACAATTGACAACTTGAAAGGAAACTAAGAGAATTTGAGGGAGAGAAGGGAAGGGAGCTCTAGAGAAGTGTTTGAGAGCTCCCCCCCCCCCCCCCCTTGGGGTGTGTTTTGAAGCTTGAAGGCTTCTCTATTTATAGGGCTAAGAGGGAGGAACAACATGATGAAATCCAACACCACCATTCCTCCATTAATACAACCCATAACTCCCACTTCATCTTGTCTAGGTTAGTGTGGTTGGAATCAACTCCATCCCATACTTCATTTGCTGCACCTCCAGCTTTCTTCACATGGGTTCAAAGGTGTTGTGGCTGCCTTTTGCTGCCAACCCATGTGGTTGCCTTTTACTTGCTGAAAAACGATTCTTCTGAACCAGACTTGGTGTAGGAGGGCCACAGGTTTCAAAACGTATCCAATGGGGCTGAAATGTGGATATGTTATACTAGACACCCATTGGAACAACTTCTATGAAGAAAGTATTTGCATCAGAGCAATAGAAGTGTACGTTTTGGCCACTGCAAGTTGGATGCCGAAACAGGGACTGTAATTGACTTCATTTCATTTCTTTTCTTTCTTTTGCTTCACATGCATGCGCATGCTTCTCTTTAGTAGCTCAAAAGCTGATCTCCAGCTCCAAAGTGATCTGCCAATTCAATTCCCATGTTCAAAGGCTGAAGCAAAATGCCTCTCATCATTCCTCCTTCTTCTCTCTCTCCTTTCCACCATGGCACTTTAACCTTTGTCTCTTCCTTGTCCCCTTTGCCATGATGTATTTTTGTCTTCACAAATATGCTCTTGCTTTCTCTTTAATAGCTGGAATGCCTCCCCACTTCACTCATTATGTTGAGTACAAATTCAATTATAGCTAGGGAGAGGCACATGGCTAAAAGGAGGCACATGGCAAAAAGCTGGCAGCTGGAAATCCTCTTGAGCAAGGTTGAGTGTTGGACGGACTGAGCACTCCACAAATGTCCAATTGGGCTGAAATTTGGATATGTTGTAGTAGACACCCATTGGAACAAGTTTCATGAAGATCTTCACCTCATCCAAACCACATAGCATGCTTATCCAAGTCCAAGAAGCTGACCTACGAAATTGGGCTGGAAATGGGTTGTAGCCAAAATGAGTTTGTCTTTAAGCTCATATTCCTCTTATGCCAATCAGCCCTTAACATGCATGGATTGCATCAAATATGATCTCTTGCTTTCTTAACCTACAAAACACACAAACAGAGGTAAGTGACTCAAAATAAAGAGAAACTAAGCAAAATCACTAAGTAAAGAAGGCATGTAAGTTTATGAAATTATGGACTTATCAAAACAGAAAATGGATTAAAAGCACAAGTTTAACTCAATAACATAACCAAATCATAAGCTAGAAGGGTACAAAATGATATACAATTATGAACCGATCAACACCTCTACAAAGCAAGTATGGATAATTTGTAATTATTAACTGCACTTGGTCAAGGCGTATGACATACCATGAAAAATACATCGATTGTTGTCCAGTTTTATATTTCTACAACCTCCAAATCTTGTTGTCGCTTCCGATGAGATACAACCCCAAATCAATGTGCTACACATGTTTTTCTGGTCAATCTCATAATCTATTTACATTAAAATAAATGCATAATCAATTAAACTTACATCTCCTGCCAGCCAACCGTCAGCCTTTACGAGGGAAGCGAAGAATTCAATCTCAGCTTCCACGTGGCCAAATTGCATCACTAAACTGTGAATATAACAAAGTTTTAGATCACAACAATTAAAAAATATATACACTAATGCCTTCTATCTCAAAAAACAAGGGACTTACTTTGGGTTATGGCGCCATTCCCAATAAAGTTTCAGGAATTTCACCGTATCATCATGCGGAATTGCCTTCATTGGGTCTAACATCCGAAGTCGGGTTGTCTCTGGCACAGTTTTTTCACCAATTCACTAGCTTCAATGATCTTCCACATAGGAATAATCCTCTTCCTCTTTCGTAATTGGACCCCTTGTTCCACAGCTTTACCTTTATCATTCAACCAAACGTTCAACTGAATCAGCAGCAGCTGTAGGTTGATCCAAATCAATATCCCCGAGAGTAAACTCAACAGTTGTCCCCGCCGTGCTCTCGCCAATGTCATCACAAACCAAAACAACTTCATCATCCTCTTCCTCAAGTTTCTTTATTTGCACTTCCTTTTCCTCACTTCTTTTTCTTTTCACTTCCTTGCCCTCCCTTCTCACTGATCGGTTCATAATTGTATATCATTTTGTACCCTTCTAGCTTATGATTTGGTTATGTTTTTGAGTTAAACTTGTGCTTTTAATCCTTTTTGTATTTATATTTCAGTTAATTGAGATTTAGGTAACAATGATGGCTTTGGATGGGAAATGATGCAAACCATGCATGTTAAGGCCTGATTTGGGGTGAATGGAAGAAGAGCTTAAAGACAAACTAATTTTGGCTACAGCCCTTGCCAGCCCAGTTTCGTAGGTCAACTTCTTGGCCTTGGATCAGCATGCTATGGGGTTCTAATGAGGTGATGATCTTCATGAAAGTTGTTCCAATGGGTGTGTACTATAACATATCCAAATTTCAGCCCAATTGGACTTATGTGGAGTGCTTATCCTGTCCAACACTCAGCCTTACTCAGGAGGATTTGCAGCTGCCAGCTTTTTGCCATGTGCCTCCTTTTAGCCATGTGCCTCACCCTAGCTATAACTGACTTTGTACTCAACATAATGAGTGATGTGGGGAGGCATTCCAGCTATGAAAGTCTAAAAGAGCATATTTGTGAAGACAAAAATACATCATGGCAAAGGGGACAAGGAAGAGACAAAGGTTAAAGTGCCATGGTGGAAAGGAGAGAGAGAAGAATGAGGAATGATGAGAGGCATTTTGCTTCAGCCTTTGAACATGAGAATTGAATTGGAAGATCACTTTGGAGCTGGAGATCAGCTTTTGAGCTACTAAAGAGAAGCATGTGCATGCATGTGAAGCAAAAGAAAGAAAAGAAATGAAATGAAGTCAATTCCAGTCCCGTCTTCGGCAGCCAACTTGCAGTGGCCAAAACGTACACTTCTCTAGAGCTCCCTTCCCTTCTCTCCCTCAAATTCTCTTAGTTTCCTTTCAAGTTGTCAATTGTTGTAACAAAATGAGTTTACTAAATTTTCCTTAAAGTTTTCTTAGTTCCACTTTACTTTTATTTGTAATGTACATTCTTTCTTAAGTATTCAAGTTTAATTAGTTTTCAAGTTTCAATTATGGTTTTTGTTCTTATTCATTATGCTTATAAGTTAATATGCTAGTTTGCATCAGAATTTCTGCCATACACACTGTCACGCAATTGGAATTTCTGGTCCAGAAGGTGCCATACTCAGATATCTTTAGAAGAATTGTGGAGACTACCCTAGTGAGCTAATTTGAGCCTATTCCATTCCTTGAGAGGGTTTTGTTGCGAGATTCAGCTGCACCAAAATGGGTTCAACTGCATCCTCAACTTGTGATACTCGCAAGTGCACGAACCATTGGTAGTTTAGCGTATGTAAGTGCGAGGTCGATTCCACAGGGATTGGTGATTGAATGATCCAACTCAATTTTCCTACAAAACATAAATGAAAACAAAAGAAGCAAAACAAGAAGAAAGAATGTACATTACAAGAAAAATAAATTAAAACTTAGAGAACAAGAACGAGAGCATTTGAGGAAGAGAAGAAAGTGTTTGAGAACTTTGAGGAGGGAGAAGAAAGTGTTTGAGAAATATGTTTGAGGACATGGGGAATTTGGAGAAGAAAGTAGAAGTAGAGAATTGTTTGAGAGCTTTGAGAAGGGAGAAGAAAGTGTTTGGAAAGTGTTTGAGAATTTGATGAAGGAATGGGAGAAGTGTTTGGAAACTTTGAGAATCTTGGAAGAGAAAGTTTGAGAACATTGGGAATTTGGAAGAGAGGAGAGATGTGTTTGAGAAATTTAGTACAAAGAAAATTTAGTAGAATGATCTTATTACAACAATTGAGAACTACAAAGGGAAACTAAGAGAATTTGAGGGAGAGAAGGGAAGGGAGCTCTAGAGAAGTGTTTGAGAGCTCCCCCCCTTGGGGTGTTATTACAAGCTTAGATAACTTCCCTATTTATAGGCCTAAGGGAAGTGAAAAATCTGAATTATACAATTGAATTTTCTAAACACACTAACTTCACCTAACACACAACACTTAATTCACCAACTTAACCTAACACACAATTGCATTTGAAAACAATTCCTCTTGTCTTTAGGCTTAGTGTTGCAACTCCCACTTTATCATCTTTTGGCACATTTGGCTGCTGCAAAATTCCACTCAAATATAGGTATTGAATATGCTTCACCAAACTTTCCCACAATCAACAACAATTCATCATGCATATGTCATGCATGACAATGCATTGCAGCCAGCTTGTGGGCTCGTTTTGGGCTTGTGGATTCAATCTGAAAAATCTGGAAAAATATGGATCTTGAAGCTCTTTGTCTTATCTTTCCAAGCATATGCAGCCCAACTCAAGGAAAAATCGGGAAGGCCCTTAAATGTGATATTTGGCCCAGTAACGCAGATGCTGCCGAATTTGACCTTAAGTTGCCAAAACATGTATAACTTTCTCTAGAAGACTCAGAATCATGAACCGTAAAATTCTACAGAAACTAGACTTCCGTATCTTTCCAATGATGTATGGCTCATTATCTGGTTCTTCATGATAAAGTACAGTCCAATCCGTGAAGTTGACTGATATGCAGACACCGTTTTGAGCTAATTTGTCTCCAAAATGCATTTATTGAGTCTCAAACTTAAAACACTGAAACAAACACAAAACAAATTAAAAGCACAAGTTTAACTCAAAAACATAACCAAATCATAAGCTAAAAGGGTACAAAATGAGATGTAATTTATGCACCGATCAGGTTTTACTTGTTTCTACTCTTACAACTTCCCAGATTCCTTTTATGTTGATCTCATTATATTCATCGAATACTAAGAACTATTTGATTTTTTGCAGATACTATGTTGCTTGCTGACATTTGTGGAAAGGATGTACCCATTGATATGATGTAGGCTATGTGTGTTTAAGTCACTAAAAGGCTTTGATATCCCTCCTTGTTGTGTGCTTCCTTTACCCAATTTTGCATCCAAACAGTTAAGCCTTTCTTTCATCACCCACATCACTCCTACCCTTGTATCTTAATCTAAGATACCATCCCTTGTTTAGCCATACCCTGTAACTGGAGAACATGTCAAGATCTCAACAAAATGAAGAAGCAAGGATGGGCGTTATACCAAGCAAATGGAGAGAATCAGTGTGTTAGTGCAATTCAAGGAGAAAAGCAAAAGAGGGCCAAATTCGTTTTAAAAAAAAATTAACAAAGCAAAAGAGGGCCAGTTCTTGATCAAAGTTCAAATTCAGTTCAATGGAGCACAAGTCATTGCCTTGAAGATTCACATAATGTAGCCATTTACCTTGCAGGAAGAAGGAGCACTCTTGGCATGTTCTTGAGTTCTTAGTTTTCATTTCCCTTCTTTTCATAACCCCTACCCTCAGCCTGACATTACAAGCTTAATTAAGACCTAGCTGATGTTTGGGGAAGTCTGGTTCATGAGTGCTGGTATGCAATGTATTCTTTCTATGTTCTTAGCATTTGATTTCCTTTCATGAGATCTTATTTCCAGAAATTGTGCTTTTGCTTTATGATTATTTCATATGTGAGATCTTGTTTCCCTTTACATAATGTCACTCACATATGCTTGTTGAGAAACTAAACCCTAGGTTCTTTGTGAAGATTTGAGCAGATCCCGGTGAGACCTAGAGTTGAGGAGATTTCTATCTATGTATTTGAGTACGGTGACTTCAATGCTGGAATTCTTTTTGCAGTGGCAATACACTATACACCCTGGTGTGAAGATCTGAAGTGGCATACCATTAGTTTTGAAAGTGTGATTGTGCATTCATTGGTTTTCCTTAGTTTGTTTAAAAGTGATTTTTTAACTATTAGTTGTCTTGCAGAATTTGTTGATGTTTGTGGGAGTCATCACTGTAAACCCTCAGGAGACACAACTCCTCCTACTAGGGACACCTAGAGGTTTAAAAGCTTATTGCATATGCTCAATGCAATTGTGTCATCTACGAAAATGGTGTAATAAGTTTCGTTTTGTGTTGTTTAAGTTTTAGTTTTGCTTGAGGACCAGCAAAATATAGGTTTGGGGTATTGATCAATGCATAATTCTTGGATCATTTTGTATCAATCTACCCTATTGTTTGGTTATGTTTTTAAATAAAACTTGTGCTTTTAATCCATTTTGTGTTTGTTATTCAGTCCATTGAGCTCTAGGTACCACTTGAGGCATTTGAAGCAAAATGGAGCAAAAACGTGCAAAAACTGGGAGGCTGAGTTGTAATTTCATTTCAGACCTATCTTCTTCATCGGGAGCTTGGATTGGGCCAATACTTATGTGGTTGGATCAGACACATTCTGAACTTCACAATGGACATCTTAAAGTAGTCATTTGATTCAGCCAAGCCCAATTCGGTAAGCCCAAGAAGTTGTTCATCATGCTGACTCCGAGATGAGCTCATTGGATGCTTGGTCATGGTGAGCTAGGCATGAGCTATTGTTTCTGGTTGGAAGCTTGGTCATGGTGACATGATGATGAGCTAGGGCTGCTGGTGGGATTTATTGGTGAAGTGCAACAACCATTTCTGATTTTCTAATACAAGTGTTGTATGCATTAGCCATATTGAATTCAGATATCCCATTTCCTTCTCCCTATAAATACCACTCCCATTCCACATTCAAGACACACAAAAATCTTGGAATTCACAATCCCTCTCTTCCAATTCCTAGCAGACCACTCATCCCAGCACAATCCCCTCTCAAACCTTCATCAACCACAGCCTCATACACTTCTCCCACAGATCACTCCATCCTCCACCATCCCATCAATTCCCAAACACAATCCACACCATCTACACCACTCTTCATCTCCTGTTGCAGCATACATGGTGGAAGCTGTGAGAAGCTCTTCAACAACATAATTCGTTCTTCGGGGTTTTTCTTACTCTCTCCATGTTATTTATGATTCAAATGTATTTTCCATTAATGGAGTGTAACTAATCACCATAACTAGGGTTTCAATGTAACCTGACAAGACAATTTCATGTTTTCAAGTTAATGTTACCCTTTGTTGATTACTTCTAATTTTCTGGTCTCATTCACTTGTTCTTAGTTGAATCTTTATGCATGTTTAAATAACTGGCCACTATGAACACATGTATGTTGGTTATCTAGTTCAAGTTTACATAAACACCATATGACTCTTGAACCAATTAGTGAATGAGTGGGTAATGCATTTAGGACAAACACCATGTTTAAATGTTTACTTGGTTCCTTTGTGTTCTTCTTAAGCTTAATGGATTCAGATTCATAACTTAGACTAAACACCATAGCTAAGTTGTGTTTTCTGAGTACTTGATTAAAACCAAACACCATATGGATAATCATACATAAGAAAGAACGAACTCCAGAAATTGTAATCAACTTAGGTGATTGTTAACTTGTAGCTTGAAATTGGATTGTCATGGTGAAGTTGAAACCCTAGTGCTTGTCTCCTTTGTCTCTCAACTTTCTAAAACATCTACTTGCTGGTCACTTGCTACTTTGCATTTCCTTTTTTCCAGTTTTCATTTCAACAAACTCAAAACAACTTCATTTAAATTCTGTTTAGTCTTAGGGTTACTTGTGAGTCTAAGTAGTAGTAATAAGTGTTTTTCATCCAAGTCTCTCTGGAACGACCTCGTGCTTGCATTCCTATACTATAATTGGTTCGTGCACTTGCGAGAAATAGATAGAGTAAAATCTGTCCAACAAGAAAATGGCGCCGCTCCGGGGACTTGATTAAGAGTCTTGTTACTATTGCTTACTTTCTTTAGTTTTTCTTTGTTTTCAGGTATTGCATGTCGAGCAAACCATTGCTTGAACAAGTTGTATCAGCGGTCAAGAAACACTCTTAATCCGGAACCATTAGGATCCAACCAATCCGTGGTACACAACAACCATCACTGGCTCAACTTGAACAAAGGCTTGTTAAAGCAAGGGAGGCAGCCATTGAATCTATTCTCAATCCCTTAGAAGCCGAAACCTCCAATTCAGCAAGCTCAGAAGAGTACTCTCTTTCAACATCTTTAACTCAGATCAAGAAGAAGAAGAAGAAGAAGAAAAGATGGCAGCTAATGACCAACGTGCTTTGGAGGATCTTGCTCAACCAATCATACCAAATTCACCTTCATGCATTTTGCTGTCCACAGAAGCTAGAAACTATGAACTTAAATCTTCTCACTTTCAAATGCTTCCTTCTTTTTATGGTTTACCTAATGAAGATCCTTTGGCTCACATTAAAGAATTTTATACTGTTGTTTGTACTTTGCCTTTGAAGGATGTATCTGAAGCAAATCTGAGGATGAGGGTTTTCCCTTACACTTTGAAGGATAGAGCAAAGACTTGGTTGATGTCGTTAGCCCCTGGATCACTAACCACTTGGGATGCTGTTGCTAAGAAGTTCTTGGAGAAGTTTTTCTCCGCCCAAAAGACAGCCACCTTGAGGTCCAAGATTTTCAACTTCTCACAACATGATGGAGAACCATTCAACGAATGCTGGGAGCGTTTCAAAGGAACTCTAATGCAATGTCCACATCATGGGTTACCTCTATACTTGCAAATGCAAATTTTTTATGATGGACTAACCGAAACTTGTCAATCTACTGTCAATAATGCTGCAGGTGGAGCTTTAAAGAAAAAGAATGCTCAAGAGTCATATGACATATTTGAGATGTTGGGATCCAATGCTCAACACAAAGATACAAGAGGTAAGGCTGGTATCTATGAGATTAGTCCTAACAATGAGCTTGCTTTACAGGTTGCTGGTTTACAAAGGAAGCTTGACTCTCTGCTCAATATGGTACCTAAAGCTCCTCAAGTTGAAGTTTGTGCTATTTGCAATGTTCAAGGACACCCAACTCACATGTGTTCAGCTAGTAATGAATATCCTGATTTGTCCATGAACAAGCCCACATGATGAATTCTTACAACCAAAGGCCAAGAAATGATCCCTTCTTCGAACACTTATAATCCTGGTTGGAGGAATCACCCAAACTTCTCTTGGAGCAACAATCAAAATCAAAATCAAGCGAGTTCATCATTCCAACCAAAACCAAGTTCATTGGAGGACACAGTCAAGTTGTTGGCTCAAAATACTTTGCAATTCCAGCAAACTACTAATGGTGCTCTTCAACAACATTCTTCTGCCTTGACCAAAATGGAGATTCAATTAGGGCAAATTGCAGAAAGTTTGAACCAAAGAGAACCTGGAAAGTTCCCTAGCCAGCCAAATGTGAATCCCAACCATCATGAGCAAGCCAAAGCAATCTCAGTTCTAGAAGTGGTAAGGTTATTGATAATAAAGTTGGCAAAGAAGTTACTAATCATGATGTTGTGAATGCAGGTGATGAACACAAGGAAGAGACGACACCAAAAGAAGAAATTCCCATTGGCACGTCAACAAGTTCACCTATATTGCACAAGGCCGAGAACCCCTTATGTGCCACCAATTCCTTTCCCTTGGACGTCTTACTAAAAGCAAACAGGATAAGTCATTTACTGAAATTTATGATATACTTAGTAAAGTCAATGTTAACTTGCCTTTACTTGATATGATCAGGAATATGCCAACTTATGCTAAATTTTTTAAGGAGTTGAACTCACACAAGAGAAGGTATAGCCCTCATGAGAAAGTGTTGGTGTCTGAAAATGTGAGTGCTTGTCCTTCAAAGAAAACTTCCTCCTAAACTCAAGGATCCAGGCAGGTTTACCATCGGCATAACCATTGGAGATAAACGAGTGGAGAAAGCCATGTTGGATTTAGGTGCAAATTTCAATCTAATGCCTTATTCGGTGTACCTCAACTAGGTTTGGGGAAGGCTAAAATCCACCACACTTTCAGCTTACAACTTGCCGATCGCTGAGTGAAATATCCTAGAGGTATAGTTGAAGATATTTTGGTTCAAGTTGATAAGCTAATATTGCCTGTTGATTTTGTAGTGTTAGACATGGAAGATGCACCCATTCATGACCGTGAGCTACCTATCTTGCTTGGAAGACCATTCATGGCCACAGCAAACACTCTTATTGATGTGAAAAATGGCATTCTGGAAATGACAGTTCTTGGCCAAACCATAGAATTTAAAGTGTTTGAATCCTTAACTCATCCTTCTAATTCACTTGATTGTTTTTCAATTGATAGTTTGGATTCCCTGGTTTTGTCTAAGTTTGTGCAGGCACAATCTGATGATGCTTTAGAAATTGTGTTGACACAACCTTTAGGTGATCTTGATGATGAATCTGAGTTCGTTGAAGTGGCAGCTGCCCTTGAGGTTTTGAAACCATTCAATTCTTCCATTTCACCCATTGTTGAGCCTCTTAAACCTCCACCACTAAACTAGTTCCCTCCATTGTCAAGCCACCTAAACTTGAGCTAAAACCTCTTCCACAACACCTTAAATATGTTTATCTTGGTGAGACAGAAACCCTTCCCATCATTATAGCTTTGACCTTTCACCATTAGAAGAGGATAAGTTGATCACAGTTTTGAGAGAGCACAAGAATGCCATCGGATGGACCATTGCAGATATCAAGGGAATAAGCCCTACAATGTGCATGCATCGAATTTTGATGGAGGATGCCAAGCCAACTCATGAGCCCCAGAGGAGACTCAACCCACATATGAAGGATGCTTGTAAAGAATGAAATACTCAAATTACTTGATGTAGGAATCATTTATCCTATCTTAGATAGCAAATGGGTGAGTCCTATCCAAGTTGTCCCAAAGAAGTCAGGCATCACAGTGGTCAAGAATGAGGACAATGAGCTGGTACCAACAAGACCAATCACAGGATGGAGAGTGTGCATTGATTATCGGAAGCTAAACACTGCCACTAGAAAAGGATCACTTTCCTTTGCCTTTTATTGATCAAATGCTTGAAAGGCTAGCTGGTCACTCACATTATTGTTTCCTTGATGGTTTTTCAGGTTACAATCAAATTTCAATAGCCCCTGAGGATCAAGAGAAGACAACATTCACGTGCCCCTTTGGAACCTTTGCGTATAGACGAATGCCATTTGGTTTATGCAATGCCCCAGCTACCTTCCAACGATGCATGATGGCTATCTTTTCAGACATGATGGAGAGGTTCATTGAGGTATTTATGGATGACTTTTCCGTTTTTGGATCCTCTTTTGATGATTGTCTTAACCACTTGTCATTAGTGCTTAAAAGATGCCAGGAAACTAATTCTGATTCTAATTGGGAGAAATGTCACTTCATGGTGAAGCAAGATATTGTGTTAGGCCATGCCATTTCCAGGCAAAGGTATTGAGGTAGACAAAGCAAATATTGATTTGATTTCTAATCTACCACCCCCTACTTCAGTGAAAAGGTGTGAGGAGTTTTCTAGGACATGCAGGTTTTTATCGTCGTTTTATTAGAGATTTCTCCAAAATCACTCATCCTCTATGCAATCTTTTGGCTAAAGATTCTGTTTTCAACTTTGATAAAGATTGTTTGAATGCATTTAACTCTTTGAAACTTGAACTAACATCAACTCCAATTATCAAGGCACCAGATTGGTCTTTACCTTTCGAATTAATGTGTGATGCTTCTGACTATGCTCTTGGTGTAGTTCTAGGTCAAAGAGTGAATAAGCTCCCTCATGTCATCTATTATGCAAGCCGAACATTAAATGATGCTCAGCTTAATTACTCAACAACTGAAAAAGGAGTTGCTTGCTGTAATTTTTGCTTTAGAAAAGTTTCGTTCATATCTTGTTGGTTCTAAAGTGATTGTATATTCTGACCATGCAGCACTTAGGTACTTGTTAACCAAGAAGGATGCTAAGCCACGCTTGCTTCGATGGGTATTGCTGTTGCAAGAATTTGATTTAGAAATCCAAGATAAGAAAAGGGTGTGAGAATGTTGTTGCTGATCATCTCTCTCGTCTCATCGATGGGAACCACAAGTTCGAGGATGTCCTGCCCTCAATGAATCTTTTCCAAGATGAACAACTATTGGCCATTCATGACCAAGAACCATGGTATGCTGATCTTGTTAATTATCTTGCTAGTGGTGTTTTGAGAGATGATCTAACTTTTCAGGAAAGAAAGAAGTTCCTTGCCACAGCCAAACATTACTTCTGGATGATCCATCTGCTGTTCAAACATGGCCCCGAGCCAAATCATAAGGAGGTGTATCCCAGAAATGAGCAGCAAAGTATACTCAAGTTTAGTCATGAATTTGCATGTGGTGGTCATTTTGGTGCCAAGAAAACAGCAGCTAAGGTTCTTCAATCTGGTTTCTTCCTGGCCCTCTCTTTTTAAAGATGCATTTTATTTATGTTCTAAATGTGATAGGTGTCAAAGAATGGGAAACATAAGCCGAAGGAATATGATGCCACTGAACAACATTTTGGTGGTGGAGCTGTTTGACATATGGGGTATAGATTTCATGGGACCTTTTCCTTCCTCTTTGGGTTATACTTACATTCTTGTTGCTGTAGATTATGTATCCAAATGGGTGGAGGCATTGGCTACAAGGACTAATGATCATAGAGTTGTCCTGAAATTCCTAGAGATGTGATTTTCACTAGGTTTGGAACTCCTAGGCGCTGTCATTAGTGATGGTGGCAGCCACTTCCTAACAAACCATTTGAGGCCTTAATGAGAAAGTACAATATCACACATAGAGTGTCAACTCCATATCATCCCCAAACTTCTGGACAAGTTGAGATCAGCAATAGAGAGATCAAGAACATTTTGGAGAAAACTGTCAATCCACTCGAAAGATTGGGCACTACGACTCAATGATGCACTCTGGGCATATAGGACAGCTTATAAGACCCCCATTGGGATGAGCCCTTATCGACTTGTGTTTGGGAAGGCTTGTCACCTACCAATGGAACTTGAGCACAGAGCATATTGGGCAATTAAAAATTTCAATTTTGATCTCAAAGAAGCTGGAATGTTAGAAAATTGCAGATCAATGAATTGGAGGAGCTAAGGAACGAAGCTTATGAGAATGCAAAAATCTACAAAGAGAGGACCAAACGCTATCATGACAAGGCCATCCTCAGGGAAAGAATTCAAGCCAGGTATGAAAGTTTGTTATACAACTCACGTTTGCGTCTCTTTCCAGGTAAATTGAAATCTAGATGGTTGGGGCCGTTCAAGGTGCTTCAAGTTTTTCCTCATGGAGCCTTTGAGATTGAGAACCTAAGGGACAGGACAACTTTCAAGGTGAATGGGCAGCGATTGAAACAATACTTGGATGATGTTGTGGAAACACAAGCTGTGGACTCCCTTGAGTTCACCACACCCTAAATGCTTGCAATACCAGGTTATGTTGTTTTTATTTTAGTTAGAGTTGTTTCCTTTCGTGCATTTTATGTCTAGTATGTTTTTGCATTTTGTTTCCTTTCTTTTAATACATTGAGGACAATGTTTCATTTAGGTTTGGGGTGTGGGATGAAACTTGTTGAATTTTTGAGTCTGTCTTGTTGAATTTCTAAGTCTTAGTGAAAGATTTCTTTTTGCTTACTAATGAAGATGTATATGCAATGTCATTTGTCACTAATTCTTTGCTAGTGTGTTGCCATGGAAGTGTTTTGCATCAGAATTTCTGCCATACACCTGTCACGCAATTGGAATTTCGGTCCAAGAAGGTGCCATACTCAGATATCTTTAGAAGAATTGTGGAGACTACCCTAGTGAGCTAATTTGAGCCTATTCCATTCCTTGAGAGGGTTTTACTTGTTCCTACTCTTACAACTTCCCCAGATTCCTTTTATGTTGATCTCATTATATTCATCGAATACTAAGACTATTTGATTTTTTGCAGTTACTATGTTGCTTGCTGACATTTGTGGAAAGGATGTACCCATTGATATGATGTAGGCTATGTGTGTTTAAGTCACTAAAAGGCTTTGATATTCCTCCTTGTTGTGTGCTTCCTTTACCCAATTTTGCATCCAAACACTTAAGCCTTTCTTTCATCACCCACATCACTCCTACCCTTGTATCTTCATCTAAGATACCATCCCTTGTTTAGCCATACCCTGTAACTGGAGAACATGTCAAGATCTCAACAAAATGAAGAAGCAAGGATGGGCGTTATACCAAGCAAATGGAGAGAATCAGTGTGTTAGTGCAATTCAAGGAGAAAAGCAAAAGAGGGCCAAATTCGTTTTTAAAAAAAAATTAACAAAGCAAAAAGAGGGCCAGTTCTTGATCAAAGTTCAAATTCAAGTTCAATGGAGCACAAGTCATTGCCTTGAAGATTCACATAATGTAGCCATTTACCTTGCAGGCAAGAAGGAGCACTCTTGGCATGTTCTTGAGTTCTTAGTTTTCATTTCCCTTCTTTTCATAACCCCTACCCTCAGCCTGACATTACAAGCTTAATTAAGACCTAGCCGAATGTTTGGGGAAGTCGGTTCATGAGTGCTGGTATGCAATGTATTCTTTCTATGTTCTTAGCATTTGATTTCCTTTCATGAGTCTTATTTCCAGGAAATTCGTGCTTTTGCTTTATGATTATTTCATATGTGAGATCTTGTTTCCCTTTACATAATGTCACTCACATATGCTTGTTGAGAAACTAAACCCTAGGTTCTTTGTGAAGATTTGGCGATACCCTGTAAGACCTAAGTTCAAGGCGATTTCTATCTATGTATTTGAGTACGGTGACTTCAATGCTGGAATTCTTTTTGCAAGTGGCAATACACTATACACCCTGGTGTGAAGATCTGAAGTGGCATACCATTAGTTTTGAAAGTGTGATTGTGCATTCATTGGTTTTCCTTAGTTTGTTTAAAAGTGATTCTTTAACTATTAGTTGTCTTCCAGAATTTGTTGATGTTTGTGGGAGTCATCACTCTAAACCCTAAGGAGACACAACTCCTCCTACTAGGGACACCTAGAGGTTTAAAAAGCTTATTGCATATGCTCAATGCAATCGTGTCATCTACGAAAATGGTGTAATAAGTTTCGTTTTGTGTTGTTTAAGTTTTCAGTTTTGCTCGAGGGCCAGCAAAATATAGGTTTGGGGTATTGATCAATGCATAATTCTCTATCATTTTTGTATCAATCTACCCCTATTGTTTGGTTATGTTTTTAAATAAAACTTGTGCTTTTAATCCATTTTGTGTTTGTTATTCAGTTCATTGAGCTCTAGGTACCACTTGAGGCATTTGAAGCAAAATGGAGCAAAACGTGCAAAAACTAGAATGTCAGTTAGAATTTCATTTCAGACCTACTCTTCTTCATCGAGCTCTCATTGGGCCAATACTTATGTGGTTGGATCAGACACATTCTGAACTTCACAATGGACATCTTAAAGTAGTCATTTGATTCAGCCAAGCCCAATTCGTAAGCCCAAGAAGTTGTTCATCATGCTCACTCCGAGATGAGCTCATTGGATGCTTGGTCATGGTGAGCTAGGCATGAGCTATTGTTTCTGGTTGGAAGCTTGGTCATGGTGACATGATGATGAGCTAGGGCTGCTGGTGGATTTATTGGTGAAGTGCAACAACCATTTCTGATTTTCTAATACAAGTGTTGTATGCATTAGCCATATTGAATTCAATAGATCCCATTTCCTTCTCCCTATAAATACCACTCCCATTCCACATTCAAGACACACAAAAATCTTGGAATTCACAATCCCTCTCTTCCAATTCCTCAGCAGACCACTCATCCACACAATCCCCTCTCAAACCTTCATCAACCACAGCCTCATACACTTCTCCCACAATCACTCCATCCTCCACCATCCCATCAATTCCCAAACACAATCCACACCATCTACACCACTCTTCATCTCCTCTTGCAGCATACATGGTGGAAGCTATGAGAAGCTCTTCAACAACATAATTCGTTCTTTTTCCGGGTTTTTCTTACTCTCTCCATGTTATTTATGATTCAAATGTATTTTCCATTAATGGAGTGTAACTAATCACCATAACTAGGGTTTCAATGTAACCTGACAAGACAATTTCATGTTTTCAAGTTAATGTTACCCTTTGTTGATTACTTCTAATTTTTTGGTCTCATTCACTTGTTCTTAGTTGAATCTTTATGCATGTTTAAATAACTGGCCACTATGAACACATGTATGTTGGTTATCTAGTTCAAGTTTACATAAACACCATATGACTCTTGAACCAATTAGTGAATGAGTGGGTAATGCATTTAGGACAAACACCATGTTTAAATGTTTACTTGGTTCCTTTGTGTTCTTCTTAAGCTTAATGGATTCAGATTCATAACTTAGACTAAACACCATAGCTAAGTTGTGTTTTCTGGTACTTGATTAAAACCAAACACCATATGGATAATCATACATAAGAAAGAACGAACTCCAAAATTGTAATCAACTTAGGTGATTGTTAACTTGTAGCTTGAAATTGGATTGTCATGGTGAAGTTGAAACCCTAGTGCTTGTCTCCTTTGTCTCTCAACTTTCTAAAACATCTACTTGCTGGTCACTTGCTACTTTGCATTTCCTTTTTCCAGTTTTCATTTCAACAAACTCAAAGCAACTTCATTTAAATTCTGTTTCAAGTCTTAGGGTTACTTGTGAGTCTAAGTAGTAGTAATAAGTGTTTTTCATCCAAGTCTCTGTGGAACGACCTCGTGCTTGCATTCCTATACTATAATTGGTTCGTGCACTTGCGAGAAATAGATAAAGTAAAATCTGTCCAACACTTATTTGCTTGAGTTATTTCCTTTTTTTCTTGTTTTATTTATTTTCTTTTCATTTCTCGTTTTGTGTAGGGGAAATGAATTGGATAATTTAATCACCAATCCTCGTGGGATTGAACCTAGCACTACATATGCTATACTACCGAACGGCTCGTGCACTTGCGAGTATCACAAGTCAGGATGAGCTGAATCCGACACAACAGAGTTTTTGGCACAGGTTGCCCCAAACCTAGATTTTGCTAGTCCTCGAGCAAAACAACACAAAACAAAGTGAAAAACAAAAGAGGAAGTTAACTAAACCACTTCCACAGGTAACTCGAATTGCATTGAGCATATGCAACAAGCCTTTAAACCTCTAGGCATCCCTAGTAGGAGGAGTTGTGTCTCCTGAGGTTTAGAGAAACGATACCCAGAGCGTTTCTCCATAACTTTACAAAAAAAACTGTTTAGAAAACTTATTAGATTTGTTAGTCCTTAAAATAAAAATAAAAACCAAATAAAAAATAATTACAAAAACAAAAATAAAAATAAAAAAGTAAAAATAAAACTCAAAACAATCTTTCCGAACATTTTCTAAGAGAAATGACTCATGCACATGACTCAAAAGTTAAAAGCTCAATTTTAGACATTATTTACAAGGTGGCAAAGTTCAAAACACAACATGCTCAAAGTGTAGTAGTGTGATTGCCAAATGCAACAAATTCCCCAATCTTAGTTTTCACACAATTTCAAAAATCAATACCAAGCACAAATTCAACTTCAAATCTCACCAAAGTTGTCCTCTCACAAATGAATACACTCAGAAGAGGGCTATAATGCAACACTCATTTATAAACATGAGATTAGAGTTAAACCATAAAGGACTTAACTCAAAATAGAAAGATGAAGAACTTGCATTAATATGATCTCAAGAAGGATGCCAAACACTTAAAAGTAAGAAAATGCATGCAATTCAACTACATGACATTTAAGATCAATTTAGATCTTTATTATAGGTTGTAATGAGGCCAATGGTGTAAGGTGAGTAAGAAATGAATGGTATGGATAATACAAAGTCCAAGGAACTAAAAAATGTAAGAGCATAAAATAATTGTTTACAAGACTTCGAATCATCACGATTAGATTTTTCTTTTACATGATCAAAACTCCTTTATACCTTTCATTTACAATGATTCATACTCCTTTCCTTTAATTGAACAAACACCAATGAAACCCAAAAATGAAGTTTCATTTGACTACCATTAATCACAATTTTTGTTTTCTTTCACCAATTGTGTGAAGTTTTTTTTTTGTTTTTTTGTTTTATAAATATATAATATCTCTTCCCAAATTTAGCATGAAAAACACATCCGAATTAGAGCTCATGAGTTCCTTAGAACGGTAAATATTTGTTTTTCGGGCTAACCGCGAGGAAATATAATTGGTAAAATGAAAGAAAAGGTTTACATGTAGGCTCAAAATGGTTAACAATGGAAAATCATGCTTAACATGCATAAGGTTAGTTTGAAGGCACAAACGATTAAAGAGGGCCTTAATATCATTTCTAAATGTCATGAAATCAAATTGCAAAAGAATGAATGACTTTTAAGTGTTCGAACCAAATCAATGAATAATGAGATCAAACAACAACTTTGATGACAAGAAAATAAGAGTATGTGTATAACACTCAGTGAAATGAAGCACAAGGCTCAAAAACTCACATTATATGGTTATATGAGTCTAATTTATGCTTGATACAATTCTTAGAGTCACGCAAATCCTTTAATTGGAAAATTATAGAACAAATGGGAAGTGCAAAGGTTTCGATATATCATGCTAGAACAATGCCAAATTTTTTTTTATTATTTAAATTTAAATTTTAAGTTTTTTTATACAATAAAAATTTACAAAAAATAAAAAATAAATAAATAAATAAAAATTGTCATGCAAACATTTATCAAAATCTCATCAAATGTGTTCGGAAAATGAATAAAATCAAAATGAAAAGAAAATAAAAATAAAAATAAAAATAAAAGAAAACACTCAAACAAAATAAAATAAAAACAAGCAAATAAAAAAAAATTCATTAAGGAAAAACCAAATTTACATGCTAAACTCCAATACCCCCAAACCTAGAAATGAACATTGTCCTCAATATTTAAAAATTAGCCACAAGCAATGTCATAACAAGAAATGAAAATTACTAAAGTAAATATAAATCACAAAAAAAAAAAACAAACACAAATAAAATAAAATAAAATAATTACAAAAATAAAAATTACAAAACAAACAAACAAACAAATAAAAAAACGAAACGTAAAACACTCAAACATAAAGGCCCTAACAAACGGTCTACAGCAAACCAAAACCCGAAAGATTCAAAGCTGAACCCAAAAGAAAGTTACCCACTGAAACCTAAACAACGGTGAAAACCAAACCACAAATATTTTTTTTTTGTCTTTTATTTTATTTAAAAAAAAACAAACTGAAAGGTGATTAATACACAAAGAGCCGGTTTTTTTATTTTTTTTATTTTTAAAAGAACATGGGTAATGATGTCTGGTTCAGTGTAAGGATCAAGGCTGAGGGTAAGCCACGTGTCGAACGCATAGAGGCGCGACGGGTTCACAAGCGGAAATTACGGGCTCACGGAAAGGAGAGGAAGACTTCCTCAACGCGGTACGTTTCAGAAAAGACATGTCGTGATAAATGAGTTGGGTATGGTTGGAAAACGAGAAGGTTGTGGGACTCAAGGAAAAATGTCTGGAGATTAGAAAATGACTAACGCTGCAATGTCTAGGGTTTAGCAAACTAAGTCTATAAGAAGAAAAAAGAAGGGAGGGTGAAAAACACAAACTAGAAACACACAAAAGAGAAAAGAAAAAGAAGAAAAGAAAAGTGAGAAATCAAATGGCCTCTAACTACCATTTTCCTTGGATCTCAACCTAGCTCCCAGGACTCAGACATGGGGCCAAGCAACGGCACCAGTGTGGGTGCCATACTTACCTGGGAAAGGGGGCCTGTGATGTCAATGACTCAATACTCTTGGACAACGATGTTGCCATTGGAGTTGGTGGAAATTTCATGACTCCTAAAGATATACGTGTGTCGGGACAAGGGATGACAATTGGGGTCGAGAGTGATGCCCTGCATCAGGCGTGCAGGTCCAGCGGTGTGTCGCTCATTTGGGTCATCGCCTACTCGCGAAGTCCCATGAGGTAGAGGTGCTAAAAGGTCAGTCAGCGGCGGAGCGAAGTGTGGTTGAAGAGTGTCAAACTGCAATAAAAAGCTTGAAAAGGGAGAGGGCAATGATAGTGGAGGTGAATCGACACCGCTAGAAGTATACGGGACGAGAATAAAAACCTAACAAAATGGTAGAGTTGTATTCTTGTGACATGAGAAGGCGCTGGAGGACCTAGACCGATCGGGTAAAACGCAAGCAAGCGGGATCGTGAGAGTAGTTACGCTCAGCTAAGATTGCGTCTTTGGGGGCTAAGTGGTGAGCACCGGAGGCTTGTCGTGAAGCCTCGGAAGAGGATAGCCAGAGGGCCAAACTCAATGCTCCAATGGTTGAGACACCAAACACGAGAAGAAATGATTTCTACAGCATTATTGTTGTTTTTATTTTATTTTATTTTTATTTTATTAGTTGTTGTTTTTTCTTCGTTATTTGTTTTTAGAAATAAAAGAGTAAGGTCCCAAAAGAAAAAAAAAAAAGAAAAGAAAAGAAAACACACTTCCCAACTAGAATAAAATAAGACGCGACGGAAAGAAAACACATTTCCCTAACTAAAATAAGGCAAATGTGATAGGCGAAAGGGAAAGGCAAAAACACAAAGCACAGGAAAACAGGAAAAAAGAAAAGTAAAGTGAAAGTAAAGGTGCTCCCCCTTAAAGCGATTAGGTCTGACATCCGGGAAATTCAAATGGTGTGGCTCTCTCTCATCAACATATGTCTATTTAAACCACACCTCTACAAGCAGATGATACCCAGCATTTCTTCCCTGCAAACTCAAGGAAAAACATCAAAAAAATTCAGAAGTAAAACAAATGGTATCCTCATGCACTCACCTTTGATGATCTCAACTTTGAGCTCTCACTTGCACCACCAAATGCCAAGGCAATGGCTCCTCCACTCCTGTCTTCCCAACTCCACATAACTATCTACGCGCATCGGCCTCAAACTCTCTAGGCATACCGAACCTTTTTCAGGCAATGCCGAAATGAATGCTAATGGGAACATCGATTGGCAGTAAACTAACTCGGGTAGATCATTATGCATGTGGCACGTAGGCCTAACAAGATGGCGGTGATGAGTCCCACCAACCGGTGCTCATCCGTCTCGGCTACGGATTCGGGCATGCGTACCACCGCGAGGACACAGGAGTGCGCAGCGCTAAGCGAGGGGTGGCTGCCTTGAACGCTCTGGTGGCGGACTTCAGGAGCGACTTCCTTGAAAAGCACCACGTGGAAGCATTGCATAGAAAAGATGATCACCATGTAGAGCATCCGCAGATTCTACAAGTGCGAGACAATAGAGGCAAGCCATGATGATGATGAAGATGAAGAGAAGAAGAAGAAAGAAGAAGAAGTTTGTTATTTTTATTATTGTTGTTGTTGTTGTTTTTGTTTGTTTTTGTTTTTTTTTTTTTGTTTTTTGTTTTTAATGCAATATTTGAGAATAAAATAAAAATATGTTTTTACACTCAAGGAATAAACTAACTAACCATACCACAAAAACAAAACAAAACAAAAACAAAATAAAAACACAAAAACAAAATAAATACAAAATCTAGCTTCACAAAACAAAAACAAAAACAAAACAAAAACAAACTCAAAACAGAAAATAAAAAAACTAATTTAAAAACACATGAAATATACAAGCAAATGACGGAGAAGCAATTAAGGGCCTCAGGAAAACACAGAGGGATCCTGGAAGGTTGGAGGTGTGACAATGGTCCCGCTTAAAACCCAAACTTCTAGACACCCAGGAGGTGTCGCCTAAAGAACTCCTAAATGTTTGCGTAGATTTAGCCGCCACCAAAAATTGATTCGGCTGCATCCTCAACTTGTGATCTCAATGCACGAGCCCTTTGGTAAGATAGCATATGTAAGTGACGGTCAATCAGCGAGGATTGGTGATTGAATGATCCAATTTATTTCCCTACACAAAACATAAATGAAAAAGGAAAGGAAATAAATTAAGCAAGAATAAAAGAAATAACTCAAGCAATAGTTTCCCAAATTCAATTAGATTAACGGATTGATTCTAGCTAAGTATGATTAAGCCATGGTGTTTGGTCATAACCTTGTGTTCCTAATTCCCTAATTTGATCATTAGTTGTTAACCTAAAATTAAGCATTAGGAACCCATTAAGCATAGAAGAACAATTTAAACAACCAAACATGTATCTTAATCCCTGTTGTGACGTCCATACATACTCCCATTCATAGTACAATTCGAATTAAAGCATGTATCTTATTGGCCTCGTAGGGAAGGCGGACGACTTTCATGTGAAGGTGGTGAAAGGTGAAATGCAATTAAGGGGGTTGGGAAGGGTTCGGCGACATATAGAGATAAGCCGTAAGAGCGCACAGAAACTCTAAAGGAGAACCAGCAACGGTGAGGAATCAGCAGGATAAAGTCTGATAAAAAACTGAAAGAAATGGTGAAAAAACAAAACTGAGGAAAACACAAAAGAAAAAAAAACGAAAAGAAAGAAGAAAAGCGAGTGAGATACTAAATGGCATCTAATACCTATTTAGTTCACTCCAACTGAAATCCACCGAAACTAGACATGGGCCAAGCAACGGCACCAAGTATGGGGTGCGATATTTGCCTCTGCACGAGGGCCTGACCGTCTAAATGACTCATACTCCTGGAGAAACGAATGTTGCCATTAGAGTCGGCAGAAATCTAAGTGACTCCTGAAGATATACGTGTGTTCGGGACAAGGGATGACAACCGGGTCACGAGTGATGTTCCTAGCACGAGCGTCCAGAGTCCAAGCATGTGTTGGAGTTTGGACATCGCCTCTTGCGAAGTCCCATGAGGTAGAGGTCCTGAAAGGTTTGCCCGAGCGAAGAATGGTTCCTGAAGAGTGTAAGGACTGTGCAATAAAAAGCTAAAAAGGGAGAGGGCAAGGATAGTGGAGGTGATAGGACACAGTAGAAGTATTGCGGATGAGAATAAAAGCCTAAGATGGTAGTGTCAATCTCGTGACATGAGAAAAGCAAATTCGGAGGACCAAGAGGGAAGGGAAAAGGCAACAAGCAGTGGCGAGAGTAGTTAGCTAGATCTAGTTGCGCTCTTTGGGGCTAGATGGTGAGCCCCAAGGGCTGTATGTGAAGCCCCGAGAAGAGGATGCCAGGAGGGCCAAACTAAACTCCAATGGTTGAGAACCAAGCACCGAGAAGAAATGACTTCTACTGCATTTTTTTATTTATGTTGTTGGTTTTGTATTTCCGTTATTTTGTTTCGGAAATAAAAGAGGAATGTTGGAAAAGAAAAAAAGAAAAAAGAAAAAGAAAAGACACTTCCCAACTAAAATAAACCAAAGACGACAAACGAAAGAAAACACATTTCCCTAACTAAAATAAGACAAAGGTGATAGCCGAAAGGGAAAGGCAAAAACACAAAGCACTAGAAAATGAAAGTAATCGGACAAAACATTCCTAAAACACCTAGAAACACGGAATAAAGAGAAGGTGAAAGTTAATGTGCTCCCCCTTGAAAGCGATTAAAAAGCATGCCCGGAAATCCGAAATGGTGTTGGCTCTCTCTCGTCGCATATGCCTATTTAGACCACACTCTCCCAAGCCCACCAGACCCAGCATTTCTTCCTCTAAACTCAAGGAAAAACATCAAAAATTCAAGAACAAAACAAATGGCATCGTCATGCACTCCACCTTGATGATCTCAACCTTGAGCTATCCCTTGCACCACCAAATGCCCACAAGGGCTCCTCCAACTCCGTCTCGAAAACTCCACATATCATCACGGAGCGTCCTGGGCTTTGAGGCAATACCGAACTTTTTCAGGAATGCCGAGCAGTACTGCCTGTGGCAGCATGATCGGCAGGAATGACTCCGGGGGTAACACTGGCGTGTGGCACAGGGAGATTGAACAAGATGGCGGTGGATGTCCCACGATTCAACTTGCTGAAGCGGTTGGGGCTCCAATTTGGGCATGCCGACTACTGGCGAGGGACACGACGGTGCGCTCTAGCGAGGAAGTGGCTTCTTTGAAGGCTATGGTGGCGACACTAAGAAGCGGCTCTCTTGCCACCGCGTGTGGAAGAGCTGGAAGAGGAATGATGACCATGTAGAACCTTTGAGATCCTACAAGTACGACACAATAGAGGTAAGCCATGATGATGATGAAGATGAAGAAGATGAAGAAGAAGAAAAAGAAGAAGTTTGTTTTTTTTGTTTTTAATTTACTTGAATGTTTTTTTGTTTTTTTGTTTTAATCAAGTGTTTGAAATAAAATGTGTTTGTAACACTCAGAACTCAAATGACTAATCATACCAGTAAAAAAAATACAAAATAAAAATAACGAAACTAAATAAAAATAAATACAAAAACTAACTAACAAAACAAAAACAAAAACAAAACAAAACAGAGGTAAACAGAAAAGAAAAACAAAGGAATTAAAAAAAAACTTAATTTAAAAACACATGAATATACAAGAAGCAACTACGCGATGACCGTTAAGGGCCTCAGAAAACAGAGCTAGGGAGGGGAAGGTTGGAGGGGTCACAATGGTCGGCTAAAACCCAAACTTCTTAGACATTTAAGGTGTTCCTAAAGAACTCCTAAACACTTTCAATTGATGGAAGTGCTATCCTGGAGTTACCATAAGTTAGCTCATATGAAAAATCTTTTTGAATTTTTGAATTTTGAATTTTTAGTTTTTAAGATAAGAAAAAAAAAATTAAAAAAAATGAGACAACAAACCATAAATGAAAATGAACTAAGTACTTAAAACAAACTCAAACAAATGACATAAATTGTTGTACTAAAAGAAACAAACCAAGAAATAAACAGAATTAAAGAAGAAAAGCAAGTGAATGCTCCCCCTTGAAGCGATTAGTTCGAGCATGGATGCACTCTGGAGGTTCGACTTTTTCCACCCGTCTCACACTTCCCATTCTTATTGAGGTTGCCATCTCTCTCCATTTTTATTGAGCTATTTAAATTGCTAGAACAAGCACACACAAAATCTTGAACGAATTAAATGATGAAAACTAATAAATTTTAAATAACTAAAAAATGAAAGGAAAAATCAACACTTCCAACTTTCAAAGTAACAAGCAACAAAGTAAATCAAATGAAGTTTATGAAGTTTGCGTCTCTTTCTCAAATATGATTATCCATATGGCGTGTGGTTTTACGTCAGTATTCAAAGCATTTAGCTATGGTGTTTAGTCTAAACACAAATTCCAAACCCATTAAGAACAAGAAGTACAAATAAAGAACCAAGTAGAATTTAAAACATGGTGTTTGTCTTCAACATCTACCCATTCATTCACTAATCAGTCCAAGAGTCATATATGGTGTTTATGTAAACTTGAACAAGATATTTAGTTAAGAGCAAGTCAATTAAACCATAAACTAGAAATACCCAACATGCTACTTGAACCTCTTTTGGTGTCGTGTAAGCTTGGGACTTAAACCCAGTCTCTTGTTTGTCATGCACTTGTCCTTGTCCGTCTGGACTACAAACACAACTTGTCAATTAACGTCATTAACTTTAAAACATGAAACTGTCTAGTTATATACAAAAAATAAAATAATAAAAGTAGGAAAACCAAATAGAATCAGAAAGAATTGCTACTTGATCCTTGTATTTGCGCCAAAAACTGTTGCGGAGATTTAGCTGGGCAGGTTGATCAGCTTGCATCCTCAACTTGTGATTCTTGCAAGTGCACGAGCCGTTTGGTACAGAGCATATGTAAATGTCAGGTTCATCCCACGAGGATTGGTGATTGAATTATCAATTTATTTCCCTACACAAAACATAAATGAAAAAGAAAGGAAAAAGAGAAAGCAAGAAAGAAGAAGCAACCTAAGCAAAATAAATTCCCAAGTTCAATTATAATTAACGAATTGATCTCAGCTAAAGTATGATTAAGCCATGGTGTTTGGTCCTGCAAACCTCGTGTTCTTCTGAATTCCCTATTCTTATTATTTTGTTGTCTAACCGAAAATTAAGCATTAGGAACCCATTAAGCATAGAAGAACAATTTAAACAACCAAGCCATGTAACAATTAATAAATACCTTGTCCAACGTCCATAAATATTTCGTATCAGAGTTCAATTTCGGAATGAAGCATGGCGTAGACTCTAAATTAAAACCAACGGAGAGCTACATGCAAACCTAAATGGTGATCAATCATTCAAACTAGCATATTAACTTATAAACATATAATGGATGTGTACAAAAACCATAATTGAAACTTGGAAACTAATTCAACTTGAAAACTTAAGACAAAGAATTTAGATTACAAAGAAAAGTAAAGTGGAACGAAGAAAACTCTAAGGAAAATTAGTGAAATCATTTTGTTACAACAATTGACAACTCTGAAGGAAACGAAAAGAAGTATTCCTTAGGGAGAGAAGGGAAGGGGAGCTTAGAGAAGTGTTTGAGAGGTCCCTTGGGGTGTGTTTACAAGCTTAGAGAACTTCCCCTATTTATAGGCCTAGGGGAAGTGAAAATCTGAATTCAATGGCTAATGCATATAGCACTTTTATTATAAAATCTTGAATTGGTTGATGCACTTGACTTTAGAAAAACTGAATTCGTTGCAATGCACTTGTATTAGAAAATTGTTGATGCACTTCACCATGTCTGACGAGGAGCCGAGCTTATTTTCGATGTTGAAGGCATGACCAAGCTTCCATCCAATAACAATAGCTCATGCCTAGGTCACCATGACCAAGCTTCCAAACGAGCTGATTCTTAGCCAGGCATGACCAGGACTTCAACTCGGTTAATGAATTGGGCTTCTCT